>QEPC01011450.1:230263-269993 GCA_003113815.1 Sphenodon punctatus
CCCCCCCCCCAGCACCAGCGGCCGCGGCATCCCCGCAGCCGCCGGTAAGTATAGAAACCATTCCCCGGAAGGCCTAGAGCGTCTCTGACGCCGGCAGCCACAGCCGGCGCTGAGGCTTCCGGGACGCCAGACCGCCCACCGCCGCCGCACCTGGAGCTCCACTGAAATACAAAGGTACAGTCAACTTGTAGTAGGGGTGATCCCTGGGGGCTTGGGGGGTGTTAAACACACACACACACCCCAGGGATCGGGTCTATACTTACCGGCGGCTGCGGGGACACCGCAGCTGGGGAGGGGCTCTTTTTTTAAAAAAAATCCAGGCTGGGCAGGGTGGGTGGGGGGTGTCCCCCCTTCCACACGCGCAGCCTGGACTCAGGGAGTTGGGTTTTTTTTACTTTTTTGGTGGGACTTTTTACATTGCAGCCATTCATTTAAATGGCTGCAATGTAAAAAAATCTGGTACCGGGAATCCGGTAACGGGACCGGATTTCGGGTAATGCCGGTACGCCCAGTACCGGCATTCTCGGATACCGGATTTACCGACACGCCCACCCCTAGTAGCCACACCTGAGCCTGGTGTGTGGAGTACAGGGTGGCTTGGGAAGAAGCCCTAAGCCTGGGTGTGGGGGGGAGAGAGTTCTGTGTGAGGCTGTGGGCCTGCCCCCATGAAGAGGGTCCACCCTCCCAATGGGTGGAACTCTTCTTGGGGCCAGGGACAGTATAGCAGGGTGATGTTTGGGCTGGAGCCAGCATGGGCTGGAGGAGTCTTGCTCCTTAGGAGGGAGAAGGGTGGTGGTGATGGTAATGGTGGTCCCGGGTAAAAAAAACTGCACACAAAAACTGTGCACATAAAAACTGTGCACAAAAGCATGGGGGAGGGTGTTCTAAGTGAGGGGCCACCCAACCACATGAAGAGGCCAGAGGTACACACTGTACGTCTTCTTGGGGTGGGAAGGAGGGCAGTTTGAAAAGTGAGGGGGAAATTTTAAGGGGAAGGAAGTAGTACTATCATGTACTACTTTTCCCTAGTGGAGTGGTTCGACTGGGAAAGGTTTTGCCAACAAGCTGCAGTTGTAGCACAAACCAAGGGCTGGTGCTGCTACCTCATCACCTGCCACCGCTGACAGAGTTGTATGGCTAGTTCAGCCATAGTTGGTAGCTGCAATTGCCTGCATCTTGTCAGGATGGACAGAAGTGTAGGAGATATAAGACAGCCTGAGATGCTATTCAGGGGCTGGGTTTTCATTATCAGTCTCCCCCCACATCAATGATCTCGTCTTCCATGAACCCCAGGAGGGGAAGGCTGGGGAAGACCAATTGCTCCACTGTCTGCGGGTCCATGCGAGAGCGATGGAGGCTGACAATGCCACCAGCTACGCTGAATATGCGCTCCAACAGTACGCTTGTAGAAGAACATGAGACATACCGCATGGCCACCTTTGCAAGTGGAGGCCACACCTGCATCTTCTGGGCCCAGAAGGCCATGGGGTCAGAGCCAGCAGGGGAGGGAGGCTCCACCAGGAAGTGCGAAACCTAAGAGTCAGCCATATCTTGGCTTTGAATCTGCAGTCTGCCCTCTGCTGACTCCTCCACCAAGAAGACCAAAGGCTGCAGGAGGGTTCACTTGCATCCCCTGTAGAAACAGAAGTTGCCACTAGAAGCATGGGCACCTGCTCTGGACACTTCTGTCGCACCTCTGCAATGAGACGGGCCCTGAAGTTATCGAAGGATACGATGTCTGGGGTGGGGGGGTGCTCTTGACGTGTGGGTCTATCAGCATGGCAAGGATGAAATGGTGATTCTCCTCAAGGCAGCCAAACCACCTATGAAGATCCTCATCCATCGTCCTCACCAGCGCCTGTACTCTCCCAACCAGGTCAGAGTGGGACAATATCCCTCACAGACATTGCAGCAGGATCCTGTACAGTGGGATCACCTGGCTCAGAGTGGAGCACTCTCCACTCAGATCGACAGTGGCCAGGTGAAAGAGCTGAAGGACCTGCGTGAGCTGCTCCACTACTGTCCAGTCCTCCATGGACAGTGGTGTTACTCCAATGCTGACCAAGAGGCAAAGAGCATGCAGCACCTTCTGCTCATGAAGCAGTTGCAGCATCAGAAAGGTGGAGTTCCACCTTGTAGGCACATCCTGTCCCAGCCAGTGAAGCAGGGAGACGAACTCGTCGCTTCTCTTGCAGTGCCCAGTGATGGAAGTATCGGGCTGATGGAAGTATCCAATGATCTTCCTGGTCGCTTCGAGGAGGTCCACCAAGCCCTCGTCTCCATCCAAGGCATCCATCCAAGGCAACTGACCTCCACACTTGACCCTGGCCCCCAGACCCACCCATCCAGCATGCCATTCACTGCATGAGGATGTTGTCTGCTGTGTGTTTCACATCAAGTGAGACACTGCCCCCCCTCCCCCCAGTGCTACTGCTGCTTCCCGCCGCTGCACAGGTGACAGTAACTGGTGGAAAGTGCCACCAGTGTGCATTCAATGACAGATTGGCATGGACCGCACTTGTGCTGGTCCACAGTTCTGTGGTAAAGTGTACCATGGACCTCTCCACCCTGGAGAACTCCGCCAGGAGCAGGAACTGCACCCTCCCAAACAGTGTCAGGATAACCTTCGAGTGGAAGGTTTTGCAGGATGGAATCCTATACCTGGACTTCAGCAAACGAATCAGCCATTCAAAACTGACACCCTCAACAACACTTAACAGTCTCTCATTCAGGGCAATCACCTTCCCAATTGCCCTGGTGATGGCTACAGCGCGGGGGTGGCTTGGAGCAAACAGCTGCTTCTTCTGCCACTGCTCAGTTACTGTGGGCTGGGCCAAGGCAAGTTTCTGGGATCATGGTGGAGAGGGGTGACGGGGGTGGTCAATGCTCCCCCACTGGGGCTGGGTGGTGGGGGTAGAGCCATCATGAGATGGCCCCAAGGTGGCAGTTGCAGTGGGAGAGGAAGAGGGTTGCTCCTCCAAACCCTCATCCATATTCTCTGCAACTGGCTCCTCCCCATGCTTCTGCTTGTCCCGCCACACCGTAGGATCCAATATGTTCCCGTGGTGCTGATTCAAGTGGTAGGTTAGGCCAGTGGTGGAAAAACCTTTCCCACCCTGAATGACCTACAGTGCAACACAGACCTACAGTGCACACACAATGCCTTTGTGATGTCATCCTCCAGAAGATCAAAGTGAGACCACACCCAAGATGTGATCTTCATCTTGGTTCCAGGGAGGACAGAATGAGCACGATGACTGGTGGGAGATGTCACAAAGGTAGCGGTTGTGACACTGGTGGGATGGGGTGTAGTCACTGGTGCAGCAGGGTGCATGGGGTGGGGGGGGACCGAGCAGGTGTACTAGTTTACGTGTCGGCAGGGAGAGAGTTTGAGGGAGCAGGTGCTGATTCATGCGTGTTGGTAGAGGAAGGGGCCGGGAAAGCAGGCTCGCTATGGGGCATGAGGGAGGGAACATGCGCATAGGTGAGCTGGGCGCTAGCAGCAGCAGCAGCAGAAGCAGAGGAGGTAGCTGACAGATGGGCTGCTCAGCAGAAGAAGAAGGAGGTCCCTTCTTCTTGTGAGAAGTCAGCACCGGGGAGGAGGAAACATCCTCCTCCAATCCCAGCCTCTTCTTGGGCTTCACCATGCATCCAGATCTAGTAGACTTGGGCACGGATGATCCCTGTGTGCGGGAGGTGGAGGCCACAGGTGGCCCAACCTCGGGTCTCTCTCAGTTGGACAGAGTGGGCTACCAAGGAAGTGGCTTGCCTCTTCCAACACTCTCACTCATGGTCATTCTCTTCTTTTCACTGCCACTCATACTTATGAATTTAAAAGGACAGTAAAAAAAAGATAGTCCATCAGCAACAGAGGGTGTGTGTGCTGGGGTAGTGTGTGTGCTGGGGTACTGTGTGGGGATGGGGGGTGTTGCATGTGCTGGGGTGGATTGTTCTGTTGGGGTGGTGTGCTGTTTGGGGTGGGGTGAGATGCTGTGTGGGGTGGGGTGCTGTATAGAGTGCTGTATGGGGGTGAGGGTGTGCTGTGTGGGGTGCTTTTTGGGGTGGGGTACTGTTGGCAGTACTGTGTGGGGTGGGATGCTGTTGGGATACTGTGTGGGGTACTGTATGGGGTTGGGCGGTGTGCTCGGTGCACCAGGGAGGGTTGCTGTGGGGGGATACTGTAAAGGGATAGGGAGACTGGGGTAGTCTCTGGGGTATGGAAGTTTGTGGGGTGGGGACTGAAGGCTTGGGGTGAGGTCGGGGAATTAGAGTAGTCTCTGGGGTGGGCTCTGTGGGTTGCTGGCTGTGGAATGGAGGCTGAAAGTGGTGGTGTTGGGTTACTGGTAGGGTCTGTGGGGTGGGGACTGAAGGCTCTGAGGTGGTGTAGAGAGACTGGGGTAGTCTCTGAGGTGGGGGAGTGGAAGTCTGTGGGGTGGGGTCTACTCTGAAGGTTGTGAGGTGGAGTCGGGGAACTGGAGTAGTCTCTGGGGTGAGGGTCTGTGGGGTTCTGGCTGTGGAGTGGGGGCTGAAGGTGGTGGTGGTGGGTTACTGGCAGGGTCTGTGGGATGGGGATTGAAGGAGGTGGGGTGAGGTAGGGAGACTGGGGTAGTATCTGGGGTGGGGAGTGGGAGTGGGGAAGTTGGGAGTGGGGTCCTGGGGGAATGAGGAGTGAAAGGCTGTGGGGTGGGATCTGAAGGCTGTGGGGTTGGAGGACTGGGGTTGTCTGTGGGTGTCTTGTCTTCTTTCAAAAAAGATTTAGAAGAACACTTACGTGGGGGTGAGTTGAGGACCGGAAGTTAAGATTTGATTCCAAGTTCTGTTGCTCGCCAATGAAAATGACGTTGTTGGATGCATAAATTTCAGATATTAGAACAGAAGAAAATTGAAGTGTCACACCTCCTTCTCCCAGGAGGAGCCACACTTCCCCCTCCCCCCCAAGGCCTAGCCTGCACGTGTGCACACACACACACACACACACACACACACCACACACATATGGGGTCCCAAGACGCAGGGGTCCAACGACACAGAGGACCCCCATCCATCCCTGGGCCATTGTTCCACACTTAGACCATCCCAAAACCCCAAGGACCCTCACTCACTTACCTTGCTCAGAAGCTCTCACAGCAATTCACTCTCCAAAACCGAGCAGCAGAATGGCTTCCAAGGTCGTCAGAGATCACACAGAAGAAAAAAATATATATCTAGCCCCAATTTGCACCACCCACCAATCCCTGAGCTCTGCTGAATGATTTTCAGGAACATCTTCATGGCAATTCCGCCCTCCCAAAATATCTGAGGGTAGCTCTAGGATTGGATGCATTTTTTAAATTTAAAAAATGCAACCAATCCAGAGAGCTTTGGCGTCAAAACAAACAAGCAGCAGCAGCACACAAAGAACCTGAGCCTGTCTGTCACCAATACCATAAGAACTGAGAACCAATAATAATAGAAACATCCGATATAGCTAAAAGATCCGATACAGTTGAAACTTACAGTTCTCAATTTAGAACCAAAAGTACCATTAATGGTCACTTTCGGTTCTTTCCGATACCGAAAGCCCCATTCCTAGTTTAAACCCTACAGATGTGCAAATGCGGTTCGGGCATTCGGTGTTCGGCCCGAACTTGGCCCGTTCAGATGGCCGATCCGAACAGCCAAACCGAACACGGAAGCGGCCGAACAGTTTGGCCACATTCGGGTGGGTTCAGCGGCGTTTGGCGGGAAAAACGTGACTGGAAGGCCCGGGGGGGGGCAGCTGAGGAGCAGACTTCCTGGCGCCAGGAGTGGAGAGGCTTGGACTAGCAGTCAGCCTGCCCAATCACCACCCCTCTTTTCCTGACCACTGGCTTTGCAGTCTGCGATTGGCATGGGGCTAGGCTGCACAGAGTCAATGGGGCTTGTGGTAAGACAGGTGCAGCTAGTAACAAAAGTCATTGCCCTCCCCCCCCCCTTCCAATTCCTTCTGAGCTAGCCACTGATCCTGTCAGCAGGCGTTTTCAGAAGTCTCCCTCTCCCAGCAGTTTGTGCTCCTAATCCATTGCCATCCTCCTCCTATTTCATCCATTTCCACACATTTAACCTCCATAGTTTCATTTATTTAGATTAGATTAAATAGATTTAGGTGTTATTTTTATTTTTTACCCCTCCCTGTGTTCTTTCTCCCTACCCTCCATTGAATCCTTCCCTCCTCCCTGTATATATTCCATCCCTGATTCCCTTCCCCTGTTTTTGGATTTATTTAGAGTAGGATTAGATTGATTTAGGTTTCATTTCAGTGTTGTACTCCTCCCTGTGTTGTTTGTTCTGAGCTGTCTGTGTTTCTCCCTCCCCCATCCCTGTGGATAGATAGATAGATAGATAGATAGATAGATAGATAGATAGATAGATAGATAGATAGATAGATAGATAGAGATTGTGTGTAGTGATTCAGTTTTAATATTTATATTGTGTTTGTAGGACTAGGCCTTTGTAGATATAATATTCTATTTAGTTCCATAGATTTTAGAATAGTTAATAGCAGTTAGAGTTAGTGTAGATATATATAGTGTAGATATAGAGTTAGTGTAGATATATATAATATTAGATTACAAATATATATATAAAAAAAATTTCAAAGTGCATTCTTTGGGTTGGAAGACATGGGCCGCTTTTACACGGACGCCACCCACCCGCAAACACCCATCAGATGGGTGGGAGAGCGTCCGTGTAAAAGTGCATGAGTGGGTGGGCGCGCGTGCACGAGCCACCCGCCAACACCCACAGAGCAGCCGTGAGGGAGCCGGCAACCCCCGTGGGTGGAGATGGGTGGAGGTGGGTGGATATGGGTGTTCAACACCTGAGCGTCCATGAAAAGCAAAAACATCCACACCCACGCGGACGGGACCAACAGGACCGCTGTGCACCGGCACAAAGGGTCACGCACATGCCCCCATGTAAACACACCCACCGGGGGTGATGCCAGACATCCGGTCAAGAGCCTGTAAAGGAGGGCGGAACCATGACACACATGTGCGGGTTCCCACGATGGCCCCGAGGAAAGTAACCAACAAGACCAAGGGAGCCAACGCCGCCCCACATGCAGGGCAGGGCCGGATGAGCACGGGGACCCAGGAGCGCCATGGGGGAGGGCCCTGGTCAGGCAGGACAGGGGGTGCCCCGGCCAGGCGGGACGAGGGGGGTCCTGGCCAGGACATGCAGGGGGGAGATGCGCCAAGGCTAACCACAGCATATGCCTTCTGGCACAGGGCCAAGGGCACACAGCGACCCTGGCAGCGACCGAGGACCCCGAGCCCTGCACATCCGCAGGGTACGGCCAGAGGAGCAGCAGTGACAGCAAGGTGAGAGGGAGGGAACCCCCCCCAACCCGGGATGGGAGGGCCGTGCCCCAGCCCCAGCACAGCAGCCTAGGGAACACAGGGCAGGCTGCAGGCCCATAACCCATGTCCCCATCTCCCTAGGAAAGCACCCTGACAATGGAGCACCGCACCACCGGGCCGACAACTGAGGAGGTGCACACATGGCAGCACCTTCACCAAGGGCAGATGGAGGGCCAGCACACAACCCCCCCTGACAGACCCCACCAAGCGGGGGGGGAATATTCCCCCAGCGAGGCCAGCCAGGAAGCAGGAGGGCAGAGCCCCATCTCACAGGGGGAGGAGGTGCCCCAGGGATCCGAGCACAGTACCACCACCCTCCATGAGAACCCGGAAAACCCACAGGCTGCCAGGTCACAGGGAAGGGAGGCATGTGTGGAGCAAGCGGAGACCCGGGACGAACCCCAGGAGGTGGAGGGGCAGGATCCGGGTACGATCGGCCCAGCAGATCTGGGGGGGGGGGGAGGCCTGGACAGAGTCACAGCAACCGAGGCCGGGGCCTGGGTGACGGTAAACACTAATGGGTCCCCTTTCCCATTGCAGTCCAAGGTCGCCTGGAGTACACAAGGTGGAGGTCGCAGAGGAGAAGGAGGTGGATGAGGCTGGGCCAGCGACGCCCCCACTACCTGGTGAGGCACCCTTCCAGGGCAGGGCACACCATCCAAGGGGCCACAGGGGGGCACGATGCAGAGGTGGGCGGAGGTACAGGGTGGGGAGGAGGGGCCCCGGTAGCATCCGCCTGCACCCTCCAGTGCCCTACAGGGGTCAGGGCAGAGGGAGCAGGTGGGAGGGGCAGGTGGCCCCACAGCGGTTCCCACATAACACAGGGCAGACACAAGCCCCACTGGTAGGGAGGCACAGCCAGGGGGAAATCCCACAAGAGGCCAGGGCAGGGGAGTCCTACAGGTGAGGGAAGAGCAGAGCATCCACAATAGGGGGGGCCACCCCCTGTGACACCTGGGGAACTGAAGTATGGGGCAATGGTGCACACTGGCCAGCTGTACCAACACAGCATGCAACCTCTCATTCATAGAACAGTGACCCGCTCGTGCGAGGGGTGCAGCTGCCAGCAGTGTGGAACAGAACCGGGAGATGCGCACCAGGAACCAGCAGTGGAGGGAGGACCTGGGAAGGGAGTTGCTCAAGGAATCATGACGGTTAGCCAAGGTGCACTCCCAGGAGCTTGCGTTCACCAGGGAGCTCATCAGAGGGGAGGGGGAAAGGGATCAGGAGATCCTGGTGGCCATGATGGTCCGGTCCCACATCGAGGACCTCTGGGACAGGTGCCAGGCGGCCACCCTCCAATGTGAGCAGCAGCGCACCTGTGACAGGCTGGAGGGTCAGGCTGAACACCTCATGAGCCTCATGGGGGAGGCAATGGAGGCCCTGCAGCAGAACCCCCAGCACGACAGGCCCCACCATGACGCGGATGGAGGGTTGGCAGCCAACCAACATCACGGTGCCCACCCACCAGTGCAGGTGCCCCCGCCCCGCACTTCGGCCACCTGTGGTTCCCCCAGCAGCATCCCTTCCCGGGTCTGGTCCATGGGGTCCCCCTCCCTCACATAGGGCACATCGACCCACCAGTAGGCCCGCCCTTCCAGCCCGCACCCCTCCCGCCCCCCCAGCTGAAAGCTCGACCCCCCCTCCACTGGGAAGCGATGCCCCCACCCCAGGACAACCAACCACCCATGGCTGCTGCCCCACCCCCTGCGGTAAGGCTACGACACCCCAGGCCCCTGGGGGTGGGACCTCAGAGGGGGCCGGACAGGGAAGAGGGGGAACAGAAACAGGAACGGTCCTTGAAGGGACCCAATGGTACAACCCACACCGAGCACACTCTCTACACGAAACGTGGAGCAACCGCCAATGACCAAGGCACATGTAACAGCACAGCAAAGCAGTAATGGAACATACATGGCCCATAATACCAGTGTTGGGGTTGCTCCAAGGGGCGTGCTCAGCCCCTGTGGGGATTAGGGGGGGCCCAGGACGTACATGGGACANGATAGATAGATAGATAGATAGATAGATAGATAGAGATTGTGTGTAGTGATTCAGTTTTAATATTTATATTGTGTTTGTAGGACTAGGCCTTTGTAGATATAATATTCTATTTAGTTCCATAGATTTTAGAATAGTTAATAGCAGTTAGAGTTAGTGTAGATATATATAGTGTAGATATAGAGTTAGTGTAGATATATATAATATTAGATTACAAATATATATATAAAAAAAATTTCAAAGTGCATTCTTTGGGTTGGAAGACATGGGCCGCTTTTACACGGACGCCACCCACCCGCAAACACCCATCAGATGGGTGGGAGAGCGTCCGTGTAAAAGTGCATGAGTGGGTGGGCGCGCGTGCACGAGCCACCCGCCAACACCCACAGAGCAGCCGTGAGGGAGCCGGCAACCCCCGTGGGTGGAGATGGGTGGAGGTGGGTGGATATGGGTGTTCAACACCTGAGCGTCCATGAAAAGCAAAAACATCCACACCCACGCGGACGGGACCAACAGGACCGCTGTGCACCGGCACAAAGGGTCACGCACATGCCCCCATGTAAACACACCCACCGGGGGTGATGCCAGACATCCGGTCAAGAGCCTGTAAAGGAGGGCGGAACCATGACACACATGTGCGGGTTCCCACGATGGCCCCGAGGAAAGTAACCAACAAGACCAAGGGAGCCAACGCCGCCCCACATGCAGGGCAGGGCCGGATGAGCACGGGGACCCAGGAGCGCCATGGGGGAGGGCCCTGGTCAGGCAGGACAGGGGGTGCCCCGGCCAGGCGGGACGAGGGGGGTCCTGGCCAGGACATGCAGGGGGGAGATGCGCCAAGGCTAACCACAGCATATGCCTTCTGGCACAGGGCCAAGGGCACACAGCGACCCTGGCAGCGACCGAGGACCCCGAGCCCTGCACATCCGCAGGGTACGGCCAGAGGAGCAGCAGTGACAGCAAGGTGAGAGGGAGGGAACCCCCCCCAACCCGGGATGGGAGGGCCGTGCCCCAGCCCCAGCACAGCAGCCTAGGGAACACAGGGCAGGCTGCAGGCCCATAACCCATGTCCCCATCTCCCTAGGAAAGCACCCTGACAATGGAGCACCGCACCACCGGGCCGACAACTGAGGAGGTGCACACATGGCAGCACCTTCACCAAGGGCAGATGGAGGGCCAGCACACAACCCCCCCTGACAGACCCCACCAAGCGGGGGGGGAATATTCCCCCAGCGAGGCCAGCCAGGAAGCAGGAGGGCAGAGCCCCATCTCACAGGGGGAGGAGGTGCCCCAGGGATCCGAGCACAGTACCACCACCCTCCATGAGAACCCGGAAAACCCACAGGCTGCCAGGTCACAGGGAAGGGAGGCATGTGTGGAGCAAGCGGAGACCCGGGACGAACCCCAGGAGGTGGAGGGGCAGGATCCGGGTACGATCGGCCCAGCAGATCTGGGGGGGGGGGGAGGCCTGGACAGAGTCACAGCAACCGAGGCCGGGGCCTGGGTGACGGTAAACACTAATGGGTCCCCTTTCCCATTGCAGTCCAAGGTCGCCTGGAGTACACAAGGTGGAGGTCGCAGAGGAGAAGGAGGTGGATGAGGCTGGGCCAGCGACGCCCCCACTACCTGGTGAGGCACCCTTCCAGGGCAGGGCACACCATCCAAGGGGCCACAGGGGGGCACGATGCAGAGGTGGGCGGAGGTACAGGGTGGGGAGGAGGGGCCCCGGTAGCATCCGCCTGCACCCTCCAGTGCCCTACAGGGGTCAGGGCAGAGGGAGCAGGTGGGAGGGGCAGGTGGCCCCACAGCGGTTCCCACATAACACAGGGCAGACACAAGCCCCACTGGTAGGGAGGCACAGCCAGGGGGAAATCCCACAAGAGGCCAGGGCAGGGGAGTCCTACAGGTGAGGGAAGAGCAGAGCATCCACAATAGGGGGGGCCACCCCCTGTGACACCTGGGGAACTGAAGTATGGGGCAATGGTGCACACTGGCCAGCTGTACCAACACAGCATGCAACCTCTCATTCATAGAACAGTGACCCGCTCGTGCGAGGGGTGCAGCTGCCAGCAGTGTGGAACAGAACCGGGAGATGCGCACCAGGAACCAGCAGTGGAGGGAGGACCTGGGAAGGGAGTTGCTCAAGGAATCATGACGGTTAGCCAAGGTGCACTCCCAGGAGCTTGCGTTCACCAGGGAGCTCATCAGAGGGGAGGGGGAAAGGGATCAGGAGATCCTGGTGGCCATGATGGTCCGGTCCCACATCGAGGACCTCTGGGACAGGTGCCAGGCGGCCACCCTCCAATGTGAGCAGCAGCGCACCTGTGACAGGCTGGAGGGTCAGGCTGAACACCTCATGAGCCTCATGGGGGAGGCAATGGAGGCCCTGCAGCAGAACCCCCAGCACGACAGGCCCCACCATGACGCGGATGGAGGGTTGGCAGCCAACCAACATCACGGTGCCCACCCACCAGTGCAGGTGCCCCCGCCCCGCACTTCGGCCACCTGTGGTTCCCCCAGCAGCATCCCTTCCCGGGTCTGGTCCATGGGGTCCCCCTCCCTCACATAGGGCACATCGACCCACCAGTAGGCCCGCCCTTCCAGCCCGCACCCCTCCCGCCCCCCCAGCTGAAAGCTCGACCCCCCCTCCACTGGGAAGCGATGCCCCCACCCCAGGACAACCAACCACCCATGGCTGCTGCCCCACCCCCTGCGGTAAGGCTACGACACCCCAGGCCCCTGGGGGTGGGACCTCAGAGGGGGCCGGACAGGGAAGAGGGGGAACAGAAACAGGAACGGTCCTTGAAGGGACCCAATGGTACAACCCACACCGAGCACACTCTCTACACGAAACGTGGAGCAACCGCCAATGACCAAGGCACATGTAACAGCACAGCAAAGCAGTAATGGAACATACATGGCCCATAATACCAGTGTTGGGGTTGCTCCAAGGGGCGTGCTCAGCCCCTGTGGGGATTAGGGGGGGCCCAGGACGTACATGGGACACGCAGTGGGTTGGGCCCTGGCGTGGAAAGGGTATACGTGCACTTGAAGAATGCTCATCCCATGCTTGTTTTACCTCTCAGGGATCTGCAGCAGAGGTCGGTGTGGCGCAGCCAGTGGAAGACAGGGAGCACAAGCCGTCCAGCCGGCAATCACTGTGATCAGCTGCAGCAAGGGCTCACCGGCCTGCGAGCCTCAGTGGTGCAGTCAGGAGGGGGCACGGGCGCACCAGATGCTAACCCCCCCCCAATCCCAATGTACATATATCCCCCTAGTTGAATTTCCTTTTCCCCTCTTTCTTTGTCCCTTTTGACTATTGTGTATGTCTGTATGTCTATTTATGTTTTTATATTGTTATCTGTTTTTATTATTTTTGACCATGGCGAAAGCTGGAGTCTATTAAGTTATTATTATTATATCTCCCTAATAAACAGGTTGGACCGTTACCTCCGTCTCACGTTCTCTGTCCCAGTACAGGTGGGGGGGGCGCAGGGGGGCACCTGCAGGGTGAGGCCGCTGCCCAGTCCCTGACCAGCCTTTGGCACCAAGGGGCAGCCCAGCCAGGCCGCAGTCAGTTTGGGTTCCTGGAACAGGTGCACTCCCACCATGCACAGGAGGTCCAGCAACCGGCAGCTCGGAGGACAGTGAGGAGCCCTAGCACCCCGCAGCTGTCAGCGAGGGGGGGGATCATGCACCCGGCCAACCCACAGGACCCGTTCCCAGGACCCCCTGGCCCACACATAGCACAGAGGCACGTTTTCAGTTAAAGGGGACTACCCAGGTTTATTGACGGGGTGCACAGCNGCCGGATCAGCTGATGGGGCCAGGGAGCCAGGACCCCCGGGTCCACACATAGCACAGAGGCACGTTTTCAGTTAAAGGGGACTACCCAGGTTTATTGACGGGGTGCACAGCGTTATGGATTGGGGTGTGAGTCGGGCACAGCCCTGTCCTCAGCCGCGTGGGCAACAATGCGGCAACAGAGGGCGTCCCTGATCTCTTCGGAGATGCGGCAGCACACCCCACCCTAGGCATGTTGGTACAGGGGCACGGGGCCTGCCCTCTGTACAGGTGGTGGGTTGTCCAGGGCAGCGCCTCTGGTCTCGCACACATTGTGCAGGATGGATGTTGCCAGGACAAGGATGGGGGTGTGGTCAAGGTCGAACTGGCTCCTGTTCATCAAGAGGAGCCAATGCATCTTCAGGAGCCCGAAAGTCTGCTCCACCACGCTGCATGCTGACAACAGGCGCTCATTGAACAGGCGATGGTCAGCGTTGCTCACCACTGGATAGGCCCTCATGAGCCACGGGCTGAGCAGGTAGGCGGGTCCCCTATCACAATGGGGGCCATGGGAACACCCTCTATCATGCGGTAAAGGTTAGGGGCGATCTCTCCATCAAATATGCATGCGTAGAACAGGACGCGTGCAGTATACATGCATCATGGTTCTGCCCAGACTGGCCCATGTACACATCAATAAACAGGCCCCTGTGATCCACAATGGCCTGCAGATTGAAGGTGAGGGCCTGCTTCCTATTCATGTAGTCTATCTTTGCATTGGGAGGGGGGCGTATGATGGGGATGTGGGTGCTGTCCATGGCCCCAATGCAATGGGGGAATCCCAGCTCCTCAAAGCCGCATGTCACCTCCTCAGGATCGCAAAGCTTGACGACCCGCTTGAGGAGGAGCTCCAGATCAGGTTGCATACATCACGTAGGGCCCTGTTCACAGTGGTCGTCCCCATCTCGAACTGCTCCCCCACGCTCCTGCAGGAATCAGGGGTGGCCAGCTGCCACACTGCCATGGCCACTCGCATCCCTGCCAGCAGCAGGAAGCACATGTTGGTCTCCATCCTCTGCAGATGGGGGTTCAGGAGGTCCCTTAACCGGGTGAGGAGGGAGTGGGTCATAGGGAAGTGGTCTGTCCACTCCTCATCCGTCCAGGTGGCTAGCATGTTCTCCCACCAGTTGTTGGTGTGAGAACGTGTCCAATGCCATCGCAGGGTCGGTAGGGTCATGTGGCAGCCATAAACGTTGAGGGACCACCGGGCCAGGACAAGCTGGTCTTGCTGTAACATCACTGTGCCCAACAGGGCATGATGCCGAACGTCTGTCCGCTGCGTCCATCGCACAGTCGCCACCCTCCTCAGGTTCGCTTCCCTCCTGCACCGTGACTCCTGAAGGACAGAGCCTCACCCTGGCAGGAGGAGCAGGGCCATCTGCTGGAGCACCATGTGCAGCAGCAGGAAGGAAACACCCAGGATCCGCAGCAGCACGTTCCTGGGCTGTGGGGGCTCATCCTCCGGCAGCATGGTTGTACAGCTCCCCACTCCCTGGAACCCCCAATGGCAAGTGCCCTGGCCTCTAAGCGCACATCTGTGTGGCCTGTACCCCTGGCCCCCACTCCCCTTGTATCCCTGGTCCACCTCTGTATCCTCCTAGCTCTGTGTTACTGTTCTGTTAGCTGCTCAACCCCATGCAACTGCCTCTACACACCACGCCCAAGCACCTGCTTCGGGTTGCTTATGTACTGTGTAGCCCCGTGTTAGCCGGCCACCGATTGGTGCTGGACAAGGGGTGTGCTGGTACCACCACCAGGTGCCCAGGTCGGCTGATCATTCTCTAGGTTGCGCCGGGCGGCTGGCCGGTGGGGGGAATGGGACCACACGCACCCCAGGTTCCCGCTGCATCTGCACCTGCTCGACATCCATTCCCGCCACAGGCTGCCTTTGCATTCTTCAGCTGTGCTCAGTGGGGATACTGTGCCTGGCTCGGTTGCTTGGCCTGGTGCTCTGCCCAGTCATGGCCTCACTCATCTGTCATCACCTGTGCTGGATCCCATCAGTCTGGTGTGTGGGCTGCGGAGTCCCGAACCCAGCAGGCCGGCCTATCTCAGGCATTCAAGGTTGCTCATGGCTGAGGGGAGCCTCTCACCCTGTGCTTGTGCCAGTCACTGCAGCCCTCCATCTCCTGCCTGTTGCTTCACCGGAGCGGGCCCCACTGCTGTCATGGCTGGATGTTGTGCAGGGCCCTCAGGCAGGGATGGAGACTGGGAAGGGTGGTCACCCTGTGCGGATATGCTGTTGGGAGCCTCTGCCACTGCTCCACCCATGCCAGCCAGCCTTCAATGCCTGGCCAAGCAGGGATGACAGCCACTGAGCCCTAGCCGGGCCTCTGCAACTGCTCCACCAATGCCAGCCAGCCTGCAATGCCCGGCCGAGCAGAGGTGCCAGCCACATAACCGTGCCCTGGCAATCCAATGTCTGCTGCTGCTGGTACTACACAACAGCCATTTTCTCCTCAATCTTGTAGATGACCATAGCTCGGATGAGTGCACTGGAGGGCGGGGGCTAGGTGGCCACATGATTCACCACTGGGCAAGACTTGACCAATTGGCAGAATAGTTTGTTGAGATCCTGAGAGTAGGATGCAAGCCTGCAACGCCTGACCAAGTAGGGGTGCCAGCCACCAAGCCCTGGCCGGGCCTCTGCTGCTGCTCCACCAATGCCAGCCAGCCTGCAACGCCTGGCCAAGCAGGGGTGCCAGCTGCAGTTACTGTGCCCTGCCAATCCAATGTCTGCTGCTGCTGGTGGTACTGCACATCAGCCATTTGTTCCTCAATCTTGTAGATGGCCATAGCTCAGATGAGTGCGCTGGCAGGCAGGGGCTGGGTGAACAATGGGGTGGAATGCGAGGTCCTGGCTCACACAGTCTTTGTGCTGAGACCGTCCCTGGCTAGGACTGATGATGGTGGCCATGACCGAGTTGGTGACCATCAGCTCTTTGCGGTGGAGGCGATCGCTCACCGACCCACATGGAGGGTTCTGGGGCCATCATTCTGCTCACAGGGAAGTGTCATCCTACCGTTTCAAGAAGCAGTCAGCCACTCCAGCCCCAGGACCCACCATCAGGGTTCTGGGGCCTAAATTCCAGGCAGGGAGGACTGTCCATCCACATCATCCAGAAGTTGCCACTCCAGCCCCAGGATCCACCATTAGGGTTCTGGGGCCATCATTCCACTCACAGAGAGCCATCATTCCACTTCATCCAGAAGCTCCCACTCCAGTCCCAGGATCCATCATCAGGGTTCTGGGGCCTACGTTCCAGGCAGGGAACAGGCCCAGCCAGGGCTTCGTGGCTGGCACAGCACCCATATGGGGCCAGGCATTGCAGGCTGGCATCCTACTCGCCAGATCTCAACCAACTCTTCTGAAAATTGGTCAAGTAACCTTGCCCAGTGGCGATTCACGTAGCCAGCCAACCAGCCACCACCGGCCATGATGGCGACTAGAAATGGAGAACCCAGCCAGAATAGAGCAAGCAGAACGGGAGTCCTGCCAGCCTGCAATACCCGTCCAAGTAGGTGTGCCAGGCCAGCCTCCGAGCCACAAGCCTTCTCAGCCTCTGCTGCTGGTGCTGCTCCTTCTGAGTCTCAGATGGCCAGCCCTGGCACCGCGGGCACCCCCAGGATCCAAGTGCCGAGCCTGCCTGCCCGGGCAACCCGGGGTGCCAAGCACCAAGATTTGCCAGTCTCTGCTGCTGATGCTGCTTCTGGGTCTCAGATGGCCAGCCCTGACACCACGGGCACCCCCAGGGGCCGAGCACCAAGCCTGCCTACCCAGGCAACCTGGGGTGCCAAGCGCCAAGCCTTCCCGGTCTCTGCTGCTGTTGGGTCTCCGACGGCCTGCCATGCTGCCATGGGCATCCAAGGGGGGCAAGCACTGAGCCTGCCTGCCCAGGCAACCCAGGGTACCAAGTGCCAAGCCTTCCCGGTCTCTGCTGCTGCTGACATTGGGACTCAGATGGCCAGCCATGCTGCCATGGGCATCCAAGGGGGGCAAGCACTGAGCCTGCCTGCCCAGGCAACCCAGGGTACCAAGTGCCAAGCCTTCCCGGTCTCTGCTGCTGCTGGGTCTCCAACGGCCTGCCATGCCACCACAGGCACCCCTGGGTGTCCCTGGAGTGCCCCAAGCCTCCCAGTGGGTCCAAACTCTGCCAAACGTTCAGCAGGACCACACTCCGCCAGACCGAACCCCCGAACCCGAACTAGGTTTTCGAGCCAAACGTCCAAACCCCGTTCTGTTTTCACATCACTATTAAACCCATGGCTCTAGGTTCTTCTGAAGCATCTTGGGGCTCCATATGGAGCCCCATTTCCCCAAGTTATTTGGAGCAATGCTACCATTTTTTCAGTGGGTGTGGGGGGGGCACACTGGAAAAGGGGGTGGAGCAAAAAGGCTCCCCCACCCATTTCTGATACAGCTCCCACACCTACCATGGTGTATTAGGACAATGATCCAAAAGGCACCATGGCAACATCAGAAAGGGGCAAGAGTCCCTTCAACACATCCACTTTCAGCATGGCCACACCTCTTCCTGGGACAAAGCGTCTGAGAAGGTGGCAACCTTAGCTCTGCCCCCTTCTCTGAATTCGAGGGGCAGGGACACTCTCCTTGTTAATTTTGCCCCATTATTCTGTCCACCAACATTTGAGAGCATGCTTCTCCCTGTTTTAATGCCCCCAACCAGAACCCATTCCCCCTCCCCCTCCTGCCTGTTCTGGGGCAAAGCAGTTAAGAATTATAATCTTGCTTTTCCCCAGGGATCTGTTTTGCCTCTGCAAAGGGAGCACCATTTCCAGATTGGCCCCCTCTTGCTAAGCCTCCGTGGCAGGCTGACAAGGGAAGACATGGCATCCTCAAGCCCTCTCTTTAATTAGGATGGTTTTGTTTAATTTCTACAAATTAACATATTTATTGCACTCATCAGTCATTGCTCTCCTTGTGCCTAAGCCAGCTTTCTTTAGTGGGATCATAAAGAGGAGGGAGCAAACCCACTTATCGTTGGGGAGAAAAGAACTGAGTCAGGATATCAATGGGGTAACGCCATCTGTGGAGGAGGTGGCAATCCATTCCCAACTGATGTTTGATATACTTTGCAGATTTGTTATTGTTGTCTATGATTGCAGGATTATATTTAAGTATATAATTACATATAAGATTATACTTATCAAATCTACTGGCGATGCAAACTTCAAAGTGACATTCATAAATTGGGGAGCTGCTGGACTGGAAACAATACACTGAAGTTCAACAGCAAAGGTAAAGTACTGCTCATAGGCAAGAAAAACCAAATGCACAAGTACAAGATGGAAGATAACCGGCTAGGCAGAAGAACTGCCGAGAAAGCTTTGGGGGTTCTTTTGGATCACAAAATGAACAAGGGTCAGCCAGACAGTGTGCCGCTGCTGCAAAAAAGGACCAACACCATTTTGGATTGTATTCGCAGAAGCATCGTCTTATCCAAGACTTGGGAAATTAAAGTACCCCTTGTTCGACTCTGATCTGACCTTTCTTGCAGTACAGTATTCAGTTCGGGGCTCTGCATTTCAAGGAAAATGTTGACAAACTGGAAGAGATTCAGGAGAGAGCAACGAAGAGGGACAAGGGTTTAGAATACAAGTCCAGTAGGGAAAGGCTGATGGTCCTAGACATGGTTAGCCTAGAGCAGGGGTGGGTAAAGTTTTCTAATCCCAAAAGCTGCATCGATTTACAATAGGGCCAAAAGAGCCACATGTGGCTCTAGAACCACCTTTTGCCCACTTCTGGCCTAGAGAAAAGAAGATTGTTGTGTGATGGGCTGGAGACTTGTTGCCAGTTTTCAAATATCTAAAAGGAAACTATAAAAGAGATGGAGAACATTTAATCTCCGTTGGCACCAAGGACAGGACAAGAAACTATCAGCTCAGTCCTGTACCCATGTGTGTCCTGCATGAACGCTGCATGCACACAATGCTCAGAAAGGTCCTTCCATTCATTGTGCATGAGCAAAATAGTGCTGCACATGGGGAGCCATGTACAGAATCTCCATGGAGACATAAGAGCCAATTGGTTTCAGCTCTACTACTGCCTGGACTAATCCACAGGCAAGCAATGGAAATATTCAAATTCTCATTTACTTACCTTAATTCTCACAGGCTGGTTGCAGGGTATAGTTTAGGCTATTGACTATACCCAGGTTCCCAACAAAGGACTTTTTTTCTCCACTCCTCTACAAAACAGACTGTAAGTTCTTTAGGGCAAGGTCTGTACAGTGCCTATAGGGCCTTGATTTATCACTAGGGCTTCTAGGTTCAACTGCAATAGACAAGTAATACAGTTGGAAAAGAAAACGCATGGCCTGGCCTCGGGGGGACTTGGCCAAGTGAATAGGGGGAGTATGTGGCGAAGTTAGGAAACAGAAGGTCATTTCCAAAGTCCTAGCTCAGTGGTATAACTGGAAGACATCCTTCTCCTAGACAGCTAGAATAAGGGGGTGGTGTGGGAAGCAGTAAAAAGACTGCAATGGGGACCACTGTAGAACAGCCCAGCCCTTCACTCTGAAAGTTTGATGTTCATGAGCCTGTTGAACTCAAGTAAAACTTAGCCAATGTTTGCATCTCTGACTGGGAGTCAGGCACAGCTGATGTTGCGTTGCTTGAAGATTGGGGACTGTAATGCCACATCAATTTAACAGGATTGCATTTAATTTCATTAGCATGTATTTACTTTTTTCCAGTGGCACTTGTGATGCTTCGGGGACCAATTAATGAGGCAGCAATCAGACAAGATTTTCTGTTATTCACAGTACTTAGTTCACAGGTTGCAACAGCATGACCACAAAAGACCAGTTCGTTGTGGATTTTGCCTACAGCCAGCAAGAAAAACAAAGCAGGACATTCCTAGTACTTTTTTGTTTGTTTGTTTGTTTGTTACAGGACAAATAACTTTGTTATCGGCCAGAAATGACAAATATATGGCCAAGCAAAAAAAGGTAAACCAGTTGAAGTTGGTTATATCGATTAATGGTAACTTAGTTTTGCGGTTTCTCTCAATACCAGTATAAACTGGTATTTCAGATAGTTGGTTAACCATGGTATTATACGAATGTCAATCAGTTAACAGAATTTGGCTATCCATTTCAGCTCTGCTGGCAGGATTAGTGCGCTGTGGCTTTCTGGCACACTCCAGGATTCTCTGTGTTCTGGCAGAAAGTCCTGCTTTACCTACATCCAGTTTTCCCATTGGGAAAGTTTCCCCTGGAGAAACCAGCTCCACTTTCAGCCCCTGCCTCCTCCCGCACAATAATTCTCAAGCCAGCGAAAGGCCCAGGAATGTGTCGTTGCAACTGGAGCTGAAACCAAAGTGGCAATTTTAAACTTGCAAATACAATTCAGATGGTCATTTCCAGAAACAAAAATCCGTACTTGTTGCTGTTCAACAGGTCCCCTGGGGGAGATTGTGAAAATCTCCTTCCTTGGATATTCTCAAGAACCAGTTGGAAAAGCATCCATTTGTGATGTTGTAGGTACAGAGCAGAGCTGAGGAAAACTTTCTCTCCCATAGGCCACTTTAAAAAATACAAACTTTGCAGACTGGATAGAACTGGAGGTGCTGGGGAAAGGAAGAGCAAGGACCAGGTCATGGATCCAGCCCTGATCCTTGAGTGTGTGCCTTCATCTCCACTCTCAAGTCTTCAGACCCTTGCAAAGTGATCAAAGTACCAGATAATGAAGAATCAAAGTGATGAAATTCATAGATTCCTACAATCGGAGCAGGGCTGGAATGGCCCTCAAGGATCATGGAGTCTAACACCCTGCTGCAAGGGAAGATGCCATAGGCCATGGGTGGAGAGAGAGCCTCTGGCTATTTATTTGGACCCTTTCTAATTCATGGATCTGGCTTGTGTATTGTCAGGCACCAATCAGAGTCCAGGTAAAGTAGTGACAGGATTGGGACCAGCGGTGAGTCACCACAGGATCAGGACCAGGCAAGTCAGGTCTAAGGTTGCGTTCCCACCTGCAGCGGCAGTGGCGGCAGCGGGAGGGGCGAGGGAATATGTGGCAGCGCCGAGGACCCAGCCGACAGGGAAAGAGCCGGTGTGAACGGGGCTCTGCCGCGGCTTCTCTCTCACATCAGGGCAGGATTTTGCACCCTGACATGTACAAGAGATGCCGTGGCAGATCTCCATTCACACCGGCTCTTTTCCCATCAGCCGGGTCCTCCGCACTGGCGCGTCTTCCCTCGCCCCTCCCGCTGCCGTCACCGCCACCACAGGTGAGAACGCAGTCTGAGCCAGGTTTGGATCAGGTCCAAGCATAAGCCAAAGATCTAAGCCATGTAGTCAGTCCAATACAGACACGCCTTCAGAGCCTTGCTCCCCCGCTATCTTTCAGCATTTGCTTCTCACTATAGCCCCACCTAGGAGCTTCCCTTCTCCATAAACCTAACCTGCTCCCAGAAATGTTTTCACTCCTTCCACACTACCTTGCCCCTTCTCCCTCCATGCCTGAACTCCCTTCCTGAACACATTTGATCTGCTCCTTCCCAACCTTCAAATCCCTCCTAAAAAAATGTTACCTCTTTTGTCAGGCTTTCCTTTGCTCCTCCTCCTCACAGACTGCTCACTAACGCTTTCCTTCCACTCAGCATTCCTTTCTCTCATCACTAAGCCAAGCATGTGCACCAGCGACTTCTCAAGTTCATTAATGCATTCCCTCTCTCCCTATGCTCCCCTCTTGCTTGTCTCTCCTCCACTGTCTTTCCTAGACTGTAAGTCCCTCAGGGTAGGAGCCTGTCTATTTATTTATTTATTTATTTATTTGAATTTCTACTCTGCCCTTCCCCTAAGGCTCAGACTCAGGCATAGGATCATACAGCTTCAAGTGAGCCTGATGTCTGTGCCAGGGGAAATGGTAGACATGGTTATTAAGAACAGAATTATGGGGCATATTGATAAACATGGCTTAATGGAGAAGAGTCAACATGGATTTAGAAGAGGGAAGTTGTGCCTCACTAATCTATTGGACTTTTTTGCGGGTGTGAATAAGCATGTGGATAAGGGTGAGTCAGTTGATATAGTGTAACTGGATTTTCAGAAATTGTTTGATAAGGTCCCTCATGAGAGACTCTTAAGGAAATTAAAAAGTCATGGGATAGGAGGGCAGTGTCCTATTGTGGACTGGTAACTGGTTAAAGGATAGGAAGCAAAGAGTAGGACTAAATGGTCAGTTTTCACAATGGAGAGAAGTAAATACTGGAATGCCCCAGAGATCTGTGCTAGGCCTGGTGTTGTTTAATGTATGTATTCATTAATGCTCTCAAAAGGGGAGTGAGGTGATCAAATTTTCAGACACAAAGTTGTTCAATGTAGTTAAAACACAAGCAGACTGTGGAGAACTGCAGAAGGATCTTGCTAGACTGGGTGACTGGGCATCTAAATGGCAGATGAAATTTAATATGGACAAGTGCAAAGTGATGCACATAGGGAAAAACAATCCAAATTTTATGCACACAATACTGGGTTGTAAATTAGGAGTCATCATTCAAGAAAAGGACCTTGGAGTCATTGTGGACAATACATTGAAATCCTCAGCTCAGAATGTTAGAAATTATTCATAAGGGGATAGAGAATAACACTGAAAATATCATAATGCCACTATATAAATCTATGATGCGACTGCACCTTGAATATTGTGTGCAGTTTTGGTCACCCCATCTCAAAAAAGATATAGTAGAAATAGAAAAGGTACAGGGAAGGGCAACAGAAATGATAAGGGGTATGGAACGGTTCCCCTATGAAGAGTGGCTGGATAGGCTGGGGCTCTTCAGCTTAGAGAAGAGACAACGACTAAGAGGGGCTATGATCGAAGTTTATAAAATCATGAGTGGTGTGAAACAAGTGAATAGGGAACAGTTATTTTCCCTCTCAAATACCACTAGAACTAGGGGGACACTCCATGAAATTAACAGGTAGCAGATTTAAAACAAGTAAAAGAAAGTATTTTTTCACTCAATGCACAAGTTGTGGAATTTGTTGCCAGAAGAAGTGGTCAAGGCCAATGGTATAGCTGGGTTTAAGAAATAAACATATTGGATACGTTTCTGGAGGATTCCACTAGCAGCTATTAGCGAGGTAGGTTGGGGAACGTAACCTGTTACTGCTGGGAGTGAACAATGGATCGCCCCATTGTGACCTCTTGGGTACTTCTTCCAAGCAACCGAGATTGGCCACTGTCGGAAAGAGGTACTGGGCTCAAAGAACCATTGGTCTAACCCAGTATGGCACCACTTATGTACTTAGGTACGTTGCTGGATCTAAATAATAATAATAAAAGTATCAAAGTGGTCAGTAAGCCTGAAACAAGAAATGGCAGGTGCTGCTTCTGTCAGAAGCAGGGCATTTGCTGAGATTTGCATGATGCGGAAACTTGCTGGCTTCCCTGCTGTTTTTTTGCCATTTTCTGTTATTTTTCAGAATTTGAATGGGGCTGCTGCTCTGCATGCACCCCCAGGGCCTGGGCTATGGAGACAAAAATGGGGAAGTACTGGAAATTGCCGTAAATCTGCCATAAAGTTCCAAAAAGTGATGAAAAGTCAGAAAAAACAGCAGAAATGCAGAATCACCGGAAACTGATGAAGAAACATATAAAGTACCGATGGACACTCACAAGCACTCGGTATTTCCCTTTGGAACGGGAACACTTGCTCTTGTCTCAGCCCTAGTGGTCAGAACTGGGTCAAGGCAAATGCAGACTGGGGGTGGGAGACTCCATGAATAAACTCCAACGGACAGAGTCCATGAATAAACTTGAACTATAACATGAGCGTGAAAAGCACTGATGTAAAAGACGGGCCAATAGAGTCTCAAATATGGGGAGCCCTAATCCCTGGCAGGCTCATGGTGATTTAGGAGCCCCGCACTCCAAATGCATGGAGCCAGGGCCAGCCTTAGAATTTGCAGGGGCCAGGGTGAAGATGAGATGTGGGACCCCTGGGGGCCTTTCCACTATGGTCCCACACAATGGGGCACCCTCCACAGAACTCTAGAGGTGGTCCTTCCCGGTGGGGTCCCCATACCCTGCATAGATGGCAACCTTATTCCCAGAAGTAGAGAAAAGAGCAGGGCCCGAGGCAGGGCAGTTGTTTGCGGTAAGGCCAGCCCTGCATGGGGCCAATGACTAAACTAGAAATAGTAGCATATGTGTAATAGAGAAGCTTGCAATACAGAAGCCCTGTCCCCAGAAGAGGATGCTATGTTCAATTGATTGAAAATTAATTAGTATAACTGCAACAGGGCAGAGTCCCTGTGGGCTATTGGCCCTTGAAGGCAGCGCATCTTCAGGCTGTAAAGAAGGTGCATCTCTGGGCTAATTGGGGAACAGCTGTAACTGGGTGTGACAGAGCCAGGAGAAGGCTCACCCTGGGGGAGAAAGGAGGTGGGGGTAAGGCTCTGTCTTCTAGTCAGAGAAGAGTTGCAGGGCAGTACCTGGCCTGGAGACGAGACTGTGAGTACTGTATGACTACAAAAACAGCTATGAATTGTGTAGGTAGGTAGAGAACTGTATCATGATGATAGGACACTGACTGTAATAAAGAACACGGAGGAGCTGGGTTCCCTGTGGACTGGGACTGCTGGGGCAAGGTCCTGCCAGGACGTATGCTGGATCAGCCCGTACCTGCTACAGTAACATTTTCCTTTTTTCTAATGGGCGAGTCAGCGTGTGTAAGCACATTAGGACTCGCTCTCCCCCTCTCTGGATCCAGCACTGAAAGCAATGAACTAAAGCAAATCCTGAAACGAATCTTGCAAATGACTCTGCAAAGGGAATTTGGCCAGATTAGAAATGAAACAAATTTGATGAGGTATAATTTAATTAATTGTTTGTTTATTTGAATTATGCCTTTCAGGTCTCATTGTAACCCTCAGAGTGGCTCTCTGCCCCCCTCTAGTGGCAGGAGGATTACAAGTCCACTACTGCTTCCAGCTATGGGGGCTGGTTGGCCTTTTAGCTCATGCTAAAAGTAACTGCAGCTCATTCTTCTACAGACAGAAACAGCAGGTTTAATCCCGGTTGATGACTCAGCCCTAGGATTGTCCCCAAAACATAAATACGTGATTCTCCCCAGTTCCCTGCATTGGCTGACTCCTGGGCTGAGTCGTCCCTGGATCTGAGGTTACCAGGAGAGCAACTCCTCAACGCTTTGCTGTACTTTCAGGATCTAAGCTGGGCGCCTGTGCAGGGTCTCCTGATTCTCGACCCATCTCAGAGGCTTTACTTAGCGGGTATAAGTTGGGGTTCATTTTCTCCCAGAGCTGCTGCAGCAGGAGACATGCAGTTCCCACTGCTCAGAGAAAGATGGCGTCATCTTGCTGATGACCATCCTCTATGCAATAACACTCTCAGCCACTAGAGCAGGGCTGGTCTTTGACTAGGCAGGGCCAGGGGTAGAAGGAGTGAAGCTGGTGGGGAGCGGCAAGTTGCTCTCACAGCCACTGCCACCATTGCTGAAAGGCCCTGGGAGCCTCAGCCACACCCACCACTCCTGAAGGACCGAAGAGTCCTGCACCCACTACCACCCAGGAGTCCTGCTGCCACCCACTGCAGCACGTGCAGATCTCCTGGGGCCCCTCAGGAGTGGCAGGTGTATAGTAACAAAGGGCCCAGAGCAACTGCCCTGCCTCCTCCTTTCCTCCTCCAGCCAGTCCTGCTGCACTAGAGAACATTTAGCAACAACCAGGGGAAGTTGCTTGTAACTAGGTAGCCCGGAGGCTGCAGCTGATGGTCTGGCAGAGGTAACAGTTTTTCAGGCAGTGCTTGGCTGTTCTCAGTTGTGCACATCGTTTACACACACCTGGAAATAAACACAGTTATTGTTCCTGAACCCCCTGTGATTTGGGATCTTAGAAGATGCAGTAGATCTTCCCCAGGACACAACAGCCCAGATCCCACTGACTCTCTAGGGGGGTTAGTTAGGCATGGGGAGTGGGGGGAGGGCTTTGAAAATTGAGCTCTCAAGGAGTACTGTATAATGCATACCCAGATCTAGCCCCATCTATGATAGCATTCTAAGCCCCAAAGCATGAGGGATCATTCATGAGCAGGGTTCCTAGTTTTCTCTTTGTGACAGAAAACCAGAGATAAACAGAGTACAGAGATTTTACCTTCATGAGGTCAAACCCTGAGACCGCAGGGCTAGTGAGAGTGAAGATGTCCTACTAATTCACACTGCCTTTCAGGACTTCATGTAGGGAAAAGTTCCCTCTGGTGGCAAAGTCCTATCATTGCAGGTTTATACATTAGTACTACCAGGCAAAACCCTGGAGCATGTGAGTTGGGAATACATTCCCAAGAAACCACCCTGCCTGAGCCTGCTGTTTGGGAGATGGGCAGGATAAAAATATAAGTAAATGGATAAAGGATCTTCTAATTAGATGTAGACTGTATCCCTAGGCAGAAACAGTGTCTTTAGCCAATGTCATCAGCCCTTACGATTCGTTCCCCCAGTCTTGAGATCATTCCCATTTTCAAGAACCCCAGCACCAGAAACCAAAAAATCTTGGCTTCCATTTTCAGTTGAATTTCTAATCTTCAAGGGTGCTGTAAAATGTTGGCATTGGTGTAATTGCAAGGTTCCAAAACAGAAAAGAAATACAAGTCGTTTCATACGTCTGAACTTACCAAAGCCTGATTTCCTAAGGGCTGGACAAGAAGGACCAGCCTTTCCACAGAGCAACCGCCCTAGGCCCTGCTCTTTTCTCTACATCTGGGAGTCCCAGCGTGTCCCCCATTTTCACCAAGGCAGGGAGTGTTGGCCCCACTCCCTCCCAGGGGGGCCACAAACATAACCATCCATGGAGGGTGGGGGCCAAGACCATGAGGAAGAGAGAGGGGCCACCAAGGGCTGTGCATTTTATCTTCCCACTGGGCCCCACAAATTCTAAGGCCAGCCCCGTGGACAAGAGAACCAAAGTAAATGGCTAATTCTATATTTATGGCTATTACACCCATTTTTAGATAGCCCTCCTGTAAGGAAACGACTCACCCAGAGACGGGGATGGGTGCACGGTGGCCAGGTGACCAGGGGGAGCCTGGGCTGGGGTAGGCAGAACATACGGCAGCAAAAGAGGCAGACGCAGGGGCTTCCCCTGCCGCTGCAAGAACCAGCATCAGGAAGCGGGTCAGCGGGGAGCATGGGGGCGGGGCCAGCAGAGGCGCCGCGACGCTCGGCACGCCTTCAGGAGAAGGCGGGGGGCCGGTGCTCGTGTACATAAGGAGGGTCAGAGGCGTCTGAGTGGCGCCGGTGAACAGCGTAGCTTAGAGACTGGCCCCTTGCGACTGTATCTGGAGGAAAACATTGCAACGGACGAGAGTGGTGTGCGAAGGCTGAGCGAGTGCGGAGAGTGAGTGTGGACGCGGCGAGTGCGGTGAGGTTGGGGGCGTGACACAGTGATATTTGGGAGCGGGGAGTGTGTGGGGGGGGAAGGAGGGTGATGTGCACAGTTAACCATTCCCCCCGTGCCCGGACCCCCAACCGTCCTTCCCTCGTGCCCTGCGTGAGTAGACCCGTTCCGTCCCTGTCTCCCTGGGAACTGCTGCCCTGTGACCCCCACATTCCTGCACTGCCTTCTCACCCCTTGCAATCCCCCCCCCCTCTGTGTGGTTGGAGTCACAGTCTCGTGTGGGTAAAGGTGTGGTGGGGTTAGGGGCTGTTCTTACAGCCAGGACGCTCGAGTGGGGGCATAACTCAGGGCCTCGTTGTCTCCCCCCCTATGATGAGATAGGCCGCATCTCCCTTGAAAGCCAGCGACCCTATAACAACCTGAGGGGTGTCTTTCCTTCATCTGTGGAGTTGCCCCCACGGGAGCCTGGGAAAGTAGCGGGGATTAGGCTAAAGGTCCAGCCAGGTCCACTTCCCTTTTACACTTCCCCATCCATAACAGTTTCACTGGTCCATGGATTTGGCAGGACGATTGGAAGAGATGGCTACGGCCATCCAGTCCCTAGCTATGGAAGTAAAGGACATTAAAGAACAACAGATGCGAGGGGGAGGTTTTGGGTTGGGGGCGGAAGCACCGCCTCTCGGACCGGACCCCCAGAGACAGGGCGGCTTCCGCCAGTAGGGGGTAGAGAGCCCAAACACCCCCCGATAATGAAATTTAATGGAGACAGGAAACAATTTCAGGGTTTTGTGGCATTATGTAAACTAGCTTTTCAAGTACAACGTCTGACTTATCCTTCTGACGAAACCAAGGTGGCGTTTATTATCGGCCATTTGGAAGGGCTGGCGCTCGATTGGGCCACCCCGTTGCTGGTAAAGGAGAGCCCGCTCTTGAAAGATTATGAAGGGTTTTTACGGGAATTTAAGTTCCTGTTTGACTACCCCCACAGGGTAAAGGATGAGGAGGCAGCTATTATGACCTTGAAGCAGGGGAAGGGTCCCCTGTTGGAGTACGTGACTCGGTTCCAACATTTAGCGGCCGAATTAGATTGGCCTGACCATGACTTGAAGGTGTTGTACCGCAAGGGGCTGAGCGAGGAGTTAAAAGATCAGCTGGCTATGACAGACATGCCCGAGACCTGGGCCAAATTGGTTAATTTGACTTGCCAGATGGAGGACCGGTTGACTGAACGACGGAGGGAGAGGCGTCAAGAGGGGGCACGAACCTGGCCTCTGCGGGTTCCCGTGCCTACGCAACGAATGGGAGAGACTCGATGTATGGATGCCCCCGAGCCCATGCAGCTCGGAGCCTCCTGAGGTCCCCTCACCGCGCAGGAAAAAGAAAGGCGGAGGGCAGCACGGTTATGTTTCTACTGTGGAGGTCAAGGGCATTTTTCCTGAGAGTGCCCACAGTTACCCCCCGAATGGCGGAGGACGGGAAACGAGGTGAACCGGGACGGACAGGGGGGTCCCGGTAAGAACAGCAGTCCCTCTAATCTGTAATGACATGCGGCCGTTGGGGGGCCCAAACCATTTTTGTGTACCCCTAGCCTTGCAATTATCAGGGCAGCGTACCGTGATAGTATGGACCCTGATCGATTCAGGTGCATCAGGTAATTTCATTGACGAGCTACTAGTGCAACACCACCATGTTCCCCTGGTGCCGAAGACACAGCCCGAGACGGTTTACTCGATAGATGGTTCCCCTCTGTGCTCGGGACCTGTGTGTTATAGTACTACCCTCTTGCAAGGCACTATCGGGACCCACCAAGAAAAACTTTGCTTTGATGTAGTTCGCACCCCCGCCTTTCCTGTAGTTCTTGGTATTCCGTGGTTGCAAGCACACAACCCTTCTATCAACTGGCAGCAATGGTGCATGGAATTTAATTCCCCCTTGTGCAGTCAACATCATCTCCGTGCACCCGCACTAGAGGTGGTCCCTTGTATCACTGGCACTATTCGCTCGGAAACCTTGGTCATACCTTCCCCCTATGCAGATCTCCAGGATGCCTTTAGAGAACAAGATGCTCTCTAACTTCCCCCTCATAGGAGTTACGATTGCCCCATTGAGCTCCTTCCTGAGGCCATCCCTCCGTACGGGAGAATTTATGCCTTGTCAGGCCCGGAACTGCAGACCCTCAAGACTTACCTGGAAGAAAATATGGCGAAGGGTTTTATCCGCCCTTCCATGTCTCCTGCAGGAGCCCCCTTATTTTTTGTCCCCAAGAAGGATGGGGGCCTACGCCCCTGCATAGACTATAGGGGGCTAAATGCCGTTACGGTAAAAAAACAATACCCCTTGCCGCTCATTCCCGAATTACTGAACCGCTTGCAAGGAGCTTCCATCTTCACGAAATTAGACTTACGGGGAGCATATAACCTCTTACGCATTCGCCCTGGGGACGAGTGGAAGACTGCCTTCCGTACCAGGTACGGCCTTTTTGAATATCTGGTGATGCCATATGGCCTAGCGAATACCCCCGCAACATTTCAACACCTCATAAACGATATCTTCCGCGATATCCTGGATATCTACGTAGTCGCCTACTTGGACGACATCCTTATCTTCTCCCAGAACCTGAAGGAACATGTACAACATGTGCGTATTGCACTGTCACGCCTTATGCAAAATCAGTTGTACTGCAAGAGAGAGAAGTGTATATTTCACCAACAGGTAGTGCCCTTCTTAGGGTTCATAATATCCCCTCGTGGAATTGGTATGGACCCTGAGAAGGTCAAGGCAATAGTAGTTTGGCCTCCACCTGCAGCCATCAAACCTTTACAAAGGTTTTTGGGAAGTGCCAATTACTATCGGCAATATATTCCACAATTTGCCCGCCTCACCGCTCCTTTGACGAAGTTATTGAAAAAAGGATAGTTGTACCTGTGGAGGACTGAGCAACAGCGTGCCTTCGATGAACTGAAAAAAGGCCTTCACAACTGCCCCTATTTTACAGCATCCTGACTTTTCCCTGCCTTTTTTTGTGGAGACCGACGCGTCTAGCATCGCCATAGGTGCTGTCTTATCCGAGCAGCCACCAGGAGAAGGCATCCCCCTACCCTGCGCCTTCTTCTCCCGGCAACTCACCGCGGCTGAAAAAAATTATACGGTGCTTGACAGGGAATTACTTTCTATAAAAGAAGCCTTCGAGAACTGGCGGCATTATTTGGAGGGTGCCGCTCACCCTGTCCAAGTACGGACGGACCATAAAAATCTTGTCTACCTACAAACGGCCCGCATTATGAACGCCCAGCATGCTCGATGGGCCCTGTTCTTCGCCCGTTTCTCCTTTCAGATATCCTATCGGTCCGGGAAGAGTAACATAATAGCTGATGCTCTCTCCTGATACCAAGAAGTGTCGCCAAAACCCGCACACCACGGAGAGACTATCTGGTCTTCTCGGGTTTTTGCTGGCGTAGGTATGACCCTTGCTCAATTTCAACACCTCACACATAGAGATGCCACACTCCCTCATGGCCCCCCGTTCCCCTGGGCAAAAGGACTGCGGACCCATCAAGATGCCATAATGGTTCCAGCCGCAGCACGCCAAGAAGTGCTCTGAGCACACCACAATGTGCCTCTTGCCGAGCACCCCGGGCAACAACGTACGCTGCAATTAATACAACGTCATTTTTGGTGGCCAACCCTGAAGCGGGACACCCGGGCCTATGTGCAAGGGTGCGCTGTCTGTAGTCGAACCAAATCACCACGCCAGGCTCCTTCCAGGCTATTACAGTTGGCACCCCAAGCCCAGGGCCCCTGGCAGTGAATAAATATGGATTTTATTGTTTAACTCCCCACACAAGGATACACTACAATCTTAGTAATTGTAGATCAATTCACGAAAATGGCCCACTTCATCCCCTGTAAAAAGTTGCCCACGGCCCAACAAACTGCAATGCTAGTACTTCAGAACATCATCAAATTGCATGGCCTTCCTACGGTCATTGTCTCCGACCGTGGCTCACAATTTATTGCACGTTTTTGGCGCGCCCTATTTACCGCCCTTCAAGTAAAGCTGGCCCCCACCACGGCCTACCACCCCCAGGCAAACGGTCAGGCAGAACGCACTAACCAGTCACTCGAACAATACTTACGTTGTTATGTATCGTACCTGCAAAATGATTGGGTAGACTATTTAGCGCTTGCTGAGTTTGCCTATAATAATGCTCCGCATGCGTCCATTGGAACCTCTTCATTCCACGTGAACTATGGGTACCACCCGTGACTCTTCCTGCCTGAACTTCCATCGATGATCGTCCCTGCGGCGGGCGCAATGATCCAGAAGTTGCACCGATGTCATACCTATGCGTGCTCCTTGCTTCACAAGGCCCATCAGCAATATAAGCAAAGCGCGGACCGCCGTCGACGACCAGCTCCGTCCTTTGCACCCGGGGACCTGGTATGGGTCGATCGCCACCAGTACCCCTCCCTCCGTCCTTCTGCTAAGCTAGATGTAAAGTATATGGGACCGTTTCCTGTACACCACCAGGTAAACCCTGTTACGTATCATATTTCCCTGCCTCCTCAGGTCCGCTGTCATCCTGTCTTTCATGTATCCTTGTTAAAACCTGTACACCCACCCCTTTTCCCTGACCCGCTCCTGCCGCCCCCTGTGGACAAAGTTGACACACTCCCCGAATACGAAGTCCAGGCTATTCTTGATGCAAAACGTTCCCGGGGCGCCTTGAAATATCTTGTTGACTGGAAGGGCTATGGGCCATCTGAGCGCTCCTGGGAACTCGCTTCTGATGTCCATGCCCCGCGGCTTGTTCAAGCCTTCCACCGCCATTTTCCCCTGAAGCCCGGGCCCCGTGGGGGTGGGTCTTTGGGGTGGTGGTGTAAGGAAACGACTCACCCAGAGACGGGGATGGGGGCACGGTGGCCAGGTGACCAGGGGGAGCCTGGGCTGGGGTAGGCAGAACATACGGCAGCAAAAGAGGCAGAGGCAGATGCAGGGGCTTCCCCCACCGCCGCAAGAACCAGCATCAGGAAGCGGGTCAGCGGGGAGCATGAGGGTGGGGCCAGCAGAGGCGCCGCAATGCTCGGCACGCCTTCAGGAGAAGGCGGGGGGCCGGTGCTCGTGTACATAAGGAGGGTCAGAGGCGTCTGAGCGGCGCCGGTGAACAGCGTAGCTTAGAGACTGGCCCCTTGCGACTGTATCTGGAGGAAAACATTGCAACAGATGAGAGTGGTGTGCGAAGGCTGAGCGAGTGCGGAGAGTGAGTGTGGACGCGGCGAGTGCGGTGAGGTTGGGGGCATGACACAGTGATATTTGGGAGCGGGGAGTGTGTGTGTGTGGGGAAGGAGGGTGGTGTGCACAGTTAACCGTTCCCCGCCGTGCCCGGACCCCCAACCGTCCTTCCCTCGTGCCCTGCTTGAGTAGACCCGTTCCGTCCCTGTCTCCCTGGGAACTGCTGCCCTGTGACCCCCACATTCCTGCACTGCCTTCTCACCCCTTGCAATCCCCCCCCTCTGTGTGGTTGGAGTCACAGTCTCGTGTGGGTAAAGGTGTGGTGGGGTTAGGGGCTGTTCTTACAGCCAGGACGCTCAAGTGGGGGCATAACTCAGGGCCTCGTTGTCTCCCCCCTATGATGAGATAGGCCGCATCTCCCTTGGGAGCCAGCGACCCTATAACAATCTGAGGGGTGTCTTTCCTTCATCTGTGGAGTTGCCCCCACGAGAGCCTGGGAAATTAGCGGGGATTAGGCTAAAGGTCCATCTAGGTCCACTTCCCTTTTACACTTCCCCAACCATAACACCTCCAAATATCCAAGGCTGTGATAATCTACAAACCTCTTACTCCAGGGTAGCACTGGGCTTCAATGGGCTATTCCAGAGTAACCGGTTTGTGGATCATCTCAACCCAAATAAATATTAGGGATGTGCGAACAGAATGCAGTTCGGATGTTCAGATGTTAGGTCGTTCGGTTCGAAACCTGAGTTCGGGTTCGGTTGTTCGGTTCAGTGGAGTTCGGTTCGGCCAAACTTGACCGAACAGTCGAAAATAGCACTATCGATACCGATCCCGAATTTGAAGATTTTTTTCGGTATCGGCATCATTTGGCCCTGAAACCACCCCTGGTGTCCACCCCTGGTGCCAGGAAGTCTGCTCCTCAGCTGCCTCCCCCTTCCAGTGACGTTTTTCCCGGCCAAAGTAACGTTTTTCCCACCCCCAAACTCATCTGAACTCACCCGAACATGGCTGAACTGTTCGGCTGTTTTTGAGTTCGGTTCAGACGTCCAAACAGACCAACTTCAGTCTGAACTCCGAACATCCAATCCACGTTCGCACATCCCTAATAAATATCAGCACCCTAAATGAAATGTACATCTGCTTCTTTGGATGCTTTCATTTTGCCCCCCAGTCATTTCAGTTTGGCTGTTCTGTCCTTTGACTGACTAAACCTAAGAACAAAATTGGGGACATGGACACTAACATCTGAAATAAATAAACCAAGCAGAAGCTAATTTATTTGTGTCTTCTTTAGTGAAATGACTCAAAGCAGCTGAATTTGTAAAAGATATCTGCAATGGATATTTGTTTCTTCTCTAGGGGTCAATCATCAGTGTGATTCATTGGCATTTTGGAGATATAAAAGGGGAAGGACCTCCCATCCTGGTGTTGCTATCGCTGTGACCTTTGCAGGAGGGGTCACAACTAGCTCTGCTGAGGCAGGCTGGAGAGAAATTCTGGCTGGAAACATCTGGGAAAATCCTTCACCAGCTGCTGATGGGGCAGGAAGCTTAAATGAAGTTTTTGATCATTGGGTCTCCTACACTTCCACCACATTTGGAAATTGGATCAAAGGCTAATAAGCGAGCAGAGCACACATGCACACTGAACATGTGCAAGGGCATAAGCCTTCTTTCCATAGGGAACCAAGCATTCATTTATAAATGCTCATGATTTTTAAATTGATCCCATGATCTTTGGAAGCTAAGGCTTCTGTTGGATGTTTCCACTTCACACTGGTCTGGGTCCAGCTCCCACAGCACAAAAAGATCTTGTAGCCAGTCAGCTGGTGGTGCCCCAAATCTGAAGGCACCCCCATTCCAGAGAGAGACTGTGCTAGGATATGTAGCATACTATAGTATGTCCTGGAAAGGGGCTATACAAACTCCAGTTGGGAACATCTTGGATACAGCAGCAGTCTTGATTGCCTCCTCCTCCTCCCCACCCTGTTCCATCGTGGCCAAGGGCAGGGGATACATTAAGCTCCCGCTTGTGTCTGGCAGGTGGCTCCGCTGCCATTTGCCCCTCATTTGTCTTCTCAGCAAGATCAGGCATCTGCTGTTTGCTCTGGGGCTGGCACGTGCCTGCACACTGAACTGGTGCTGTCAGACTGCAGCTGTGGCAGCCTTGGATGTTAAACTGGGGGGGGGGGGGATGCTCTCTGTGTCTCCCACCCCCTTCCTTGCAGGGCAGGTATTTACCCTAGGAGGGACTTGTTCCAAGGAGCTTGGGCAGCTGCTCAGAACAAATGGGAAGGTGCAGAAAGCAGCATCTGGAAGTGTCATTAGCTCTGCCAGGAGATGACCCCTCAGCTCACAGGCCAGGCAGGCAGCTGGGAGCTCCTTCGTGCTGCAGTCACTTCTCAGGCTAGGAATCCTAAGAGCCACTTCTCAGTGAAAACATTGAACAGACCCTCAGTTTGCAGAACTGAGTACCTCAGGGGTCACAGCCAGCTCTGCTGGGGCAAGCTTGAGAGACAAACTGGGAGAATCTAAGAGAGCAGCTGCTGATGGAGCAAGAAGCTTAAAGCTTTGGATTAGGGGTGTGCGCAGGGCCATGTATTTGTAGCTGTGGTTTTAGTATTTGTGTTTATTTGTATCTTTACCTGTGTTCACTTCATTTTCCCTCTTGCTGCCAATATTGAAAACAACAAACACAGGTCCCTGCATATGGGTTATTTTGGCGCAGAAGTGCAGTGAGGCTCTGCCAGTTTGACAGGACAATAAGAAAAGTGCAGTTGAAACTGCTGCCAAGTCTGCTACCAATATAAAAGGGGGGGACACTGATTTGGGGGAGGGTGGAGAATACAGCTGAATTGGTGAGGAGTTTGTTAGTTTCAGGAGGTAGGAACTGGGCACAGATCCAACTAAGAGGGGGTCACTGGCTGTTTTGAGGAAAGGGGGATGGGACATGTGGCTGGCTGAGGGGTTTCGCTTGTGTGTGGGGGGGATCACATCACAGAGGGGGCAGCCCTTGGAAGGGGTCTGTGCAACATATTTACCCCCAAACCTTGACTATCTTTGGCCCAGTATAGGAAATACCTGGAGGCTACTAAATTCCAGTGACAGGACTTCTCTGCAACTGTGCCAAACCAGAGCCTGTAAGATTATGGACAGACCACCACAACATGACCGACCGTCCCCGCTCATGCTTTCTAAGGAGCCACTTCCATGCCATTGTCCTGCCCAGATTCCTTTGTGGAGTCCTTCTTGCCATGAAGTCTCCCAGGATCTTTCCTACTATAAACTATTGTGTGTGAGCGTACCCCTCTGCTGTTGAACAGCAGCCAGGCTTCACTCCAGAGGTGGCTGCATTTCAGTACTGGGTGGAGGGGTTTGTAAATGGATAGCAGCCTATAACAGATCTAGGAAGCTTTCAGGGTGAAGGGTATTTGCCTGCCATCAGCATTCTGTCCCTTCCCCAACAGGCCCTTTCTATATGGTAAACAAATAGAGCTTTTGAAATTGGAGAATCCAATTCAGAATTCACACCACTGCAAAGACTCGCAGCAAGTTAAACAAGCAAACTGAACACATGGAAATAACACAAGATAAAAATCTGACCTATTACTAATCTATCTGAGTTCACTTCAGTTACCTAAGCAAATCAGTGATCACATTAATATCGACTTGCTTAACCAAGCAAACTAAGTAAATTAAACAAAGTTGAACAAGACACCGTGAATTTGGTTCCACTGCTGCTGCTCAAAACACATGGCGTGACAGCGGGCCAGTCACAGGCCACAGAGATATTGAATTCACAAGTAGCAAAGTGCCAAATTCATGACTTCCAAAATACCAGTTAGTGTAATTAATGTCACAACGGGACACCTCTGTGAACTTAGTTGCTAAATCCCCTGCGGGCTGCAAATGCCTGAAATAGAATGTTCCAGGGGTCACCAAATGGCAGTTTACTGGCACTTGAACTGCAGTTCTCACTGCCACCAGACCACCCCCCGCCATGCCAGACCCAATGCCATCGGGGCATAGCTACAGGTGAGGCCACTGCCCCAGGGCCCAGGCTTTCAGGAAGACCAAGTGGAACAGCCCCATCAGAACAAACTCTCTGCCAGGGCTGCCAAGGCCTTCCTCAATGAGCCAGGATCTGGTGCCATGTCTGTCAGCAGCGGCCACCCCACCTCCAGCACCTCACCTTTCCCTCCTCCCCCCCCCCTCACCTCCTCTACCCCGGCACCCCCGAGCCTCAGTCTGCTCCAACGTTTCACTCCCCTTCCCCCACATTCCAGTGCCTCCCATGCCTGTGCCAGCTTCCCACTCCACCCCCACATCCTGGTTTGTATAAGGACCCTATTAAACCTCGCCAATCCACAGCATGCCACTGGAGCCACCACCTGAGCTGCGTTATGCAAGAGCCAAACCATGAGCACCAAGTAAGCTAGGCAGGCAGTCCCTGCTGCCACAGCATGCAGTCCAGCTGTGCACCAGTTGATCCCCACATGCATGTGTCATTGTGTCTCTCCAGCAAAGCCAGGGTGCTGCTAGAACCATCACCACTAGTCAGTCTGTGTGTGCAAGAAAGAGAGAGTCTCTGCAAGAGCAACTCTCTGTGTGTGCACACACGAGCACGCACACATGTGTACACACCATAGTGACTGTGATGTCTCTATATGCAATACGTGCCACATTCCAGCCAGCTACCATGGGGACAAGAGTTCCATTTGGGAGTAAGCCACAGAGTGAACAAGGGTTTGCTGCCCAAAATACACCCCTGGAATTCCTCAGGATGTGCAGCTGAAAACATGATACACAATCAACATCTGGTCAATGACATCCTCCTGCCACTGGGGGTTGCTAAATCCCCTGTGTTACCACAGAGACATGGGAATTCTCTTCACTCAATTTCACTTGCGAGAGTTCTCCCAAGCTCTGTCAATTTCCCCTGCAGAGCCCAGGAGCTCTTCTGAGAAGACTGGTCTCTCTATTTATGCTGCCATCTGATGGGCTCCCCCTGGTGGTCAGAATCCATAGAATGCATATGCACAGAGCCGTTCCAACTGCTCTGCCACAGGAGGACACCACTTAGTGCCATGGAGCCGATTTTTCCCATGGTTAATATGATGTCTGTGGGTGAGACAGTGACTGTACACAAGAGCAACTGTGTTACATATCATCTGTGTTTACAAACGTGCGTGCAAGAGAGCAGATGCACACACATGCAAAGGATTCATAGAATCAGAGTTGGGATACCTCAGAGGTAAACTAGTCCTACCTCCCTGCACAATGCAGGAACTCCGCAGCTACAGCATCCCTGACAGATGGCCGTCTAGCCTCTCTTGAAAACCTCCAGTAAAGGAGAGCCCAACACCTCCCTGGGCAATTTGTTCCACTGTCAAACAGCTCTTACAGTTAGGAAGTTCTTCCTAATGTTTAACTGAAATCTGGTTTCTTGCAATTTGAGCCCATTATTTCTAATCTTGCCCGCAGGGGCAACAGAGAACAAGTTTTTGCCATCCTCTCTGTGACAGCCCTTCAGGTAGTGGAATACCGCTATCATGACTCCCCTTAGTCTTCTCTTCTCTAGGCTAAACATATCCAGTTCCTTCAACCTTTCCTCATAGGACTTGGTTTCCAGACCCCTGACCATCTTTGTCACCCACCTCTGAACCCATTCCAATTTGTCAATGTCCTTCAAGTGCAGTGCCCAGAACTGGACACAGTACTCCAGATGAGGTCTAACCAGCACAGAATAGAGTAGAACTATTACTTCTCAGAGCTTGGAAATTACGCTTCTAAAACTGCATTAGCCTTTTTTGTGTTTGCATCACACTGCTGGCTCATGTTCAGTTTATGATCAACTACAGTTCCCAGATGCTTTTCACATGTATTGCTGCCAAGCCAGGTATCCCCCATTCTGCATTTGTACATTTGATTTTTCTTACCTATATACAGAACTTTACAGTTATCCCTGTAGAGCTCTGTAACTCTCTCTGAACTCCAAGTACAGAGACATGCTCAGTGGGGACCTGGCAAACTAAGCATGCTCAGGGCCTACAAAGGGCTTAGGCTCAGTTGAGAGGGGGCAGTATAGGTGCAGGAGCCAGGGCTGTGAGCGCCCGACTCCTGCACAGTAACCTGGGTAAGGGCTTGCTTAGAGCAGAGGGCCAATGCCTAGAAGAAGGGCTTTTGGGGTCAAGCCCTCAATACAGACAATGTGTGCACCTATGGTGGTGTAGGCCTTGGCTGAGGGGTGGTAGAAGGCCAAGGGTGGGGCCCCTACAGGGGAACCCTACAGAGTGCACCCCCCTACTTGGGGGTTACAGCCAAGTTTGAAGGCTGAATAGGTGTGACAGCAGGGTAGTGCTAATTCCCCTATTGACACCCCCAGCATCCCATGGGCTCCTGGGAAAAACCCTTGCTACACTCCTTTCCCCCCTTTTTGTAAATAGGGACAACATTTGCCCATCTCCAGCCTCCTGGCACCTCGCCCATTCTCACAGAGTTCTCATAGATGATAGAGGTTCTGAAACTACATCAGCAAGTTCCTTCTGTACCCTAGGATGTAATTCATTCAGCCCCAGATGAAGAGATGTTTAAATTAGCTTGTGGTTTTGGGGGCTTGGGAACTTTGGCCACCACAGAAATATTCATAAGAACATAAGTGCCATACTGGGTCAGACCAATGGTCCATCGAGCCCTGCATCTTGCCTCAGACAGTGGCCAGTCACAAGGGCCTGGGAGAAGCACCCAACAGGTCACCATGCTATCCATTCCCTGTGGGTCATCCCCAGACTCCCGACAGTAAAGGGTTTTGTTTCCCAATCCTATCTGGCTAATAGCTGCTAATGGAACTATATTCCAGAAACTTGTCCAAACCTCTTTTAAACTCAGCTA
>QEPC01011450.1:270093-320752 GCA_003113815.1 Sphenodon punctatus
TTTATGTGGGACCTTATCAAAAGCTTTCTGGAAATCCAGGTACACTATATCTGCTGGGTCTCCCCTGTCCACATGCTTGTTTACGCCCTCAAAGAATTCCAAGAGATTAGTGAGGCATGACTTCCCCTTGCTAAATCCATGCTGACTCTTTGCCATTAAGTCATGTTTATCAATATGCCCAGTGATTCTGTTCTTAATGATGGTTTCCACCATTTTGCCCGGCACAGACGTCAAGCTTACCGAGCATTGGGAGACCCAGCAGATATAGTGTACCTGGACTTCCAGAAAGCTTTTGATAAGGTCCCACATAAACAACTCTTGAGAAAATTAAAAAGCTATGAGATAGGAGGTAGTGTTTTGCTATGAATTGGCATTCAGTTCTAGCCCTACCTGATGTGTGCCCAGCTATTCTCCTGGTGACGTTGTTATGGTGGGATCGAGATCACTTTACAAATCAAGACTTCCACGTAAATAAGTACAACTCTATTTTATTTGGGATCAACACCCCTGAAAACCAGACTTGATAGTTTACAAACTACTCACACACTTATCCTATACTATAGTCTAATAGAAGATGTCTTACGCATCTGAGGCGTCTTTGGAGTTGTGCTGGCTGGTTCCGAAGAAGCAGAGAGGGGGCCATGGGGAATCTGGACAGATGAAGCTGCTGCTGCTGGAAGGTAGATGGAGCAAACACCATGACACTCACTGCACAAAATGCTAGTGGTGTCTAGCTCTAAGACAAATTATGCTGGTTTTGGCCCTGCTTATATACAGTTTTTTGGGCAATGCAAGTCAATGAGAACTGCCCAGTCATGTTGATGAGATCAACAGTTCTTTTGGTGCACAATAAGGGTCGTCATCTTGGGAAAGGTTGAGTCTCCCAGCTCCCTGTCCTTTGAGCACATTAGCATCTTATCCTGGCACATTTTTCCTTCCTGACCCTGAGATGGCCCTCATCAGGAACAAATGGTTCTGGGCATCTCCTGGGTGTCAGGATACTTATCAATTGTTGGTAGTTCCTGACTCCGAGGGTTGTTGTGCCACAACAGTCTTGCTAATGGCTTCTGTCCTGGATGGGGCTAGAGTACCCAATTGTCCATGGATGGCAGGAGGTTCTTTTAGAATGCTGATGTGGGAAATACCTGAGTCAGGATGAGATGGTCAAGAGCTTGTGGCATCACAGGATGGTCCTGCCTCACCTGGGCAGATTTCATCTGCATAGTTACTTTGGTTTTGTTCCTACCCTGAGGTCACCTTATCAGTACAAGCTAGTACTGGGTGTCTATCAATCAGGCCATTTTCAGGTGAGGCCCTGGGGTTCTCCTGCATCTGCAACTCTTGCTTAGCATTTTAGGGCTGTTTGCTGTAACTTCTCTTTTTCTTTGGATATGAGTTGTAGTGACACTTTAACCCTTCTGTTTGTGGTCAGGTTTCCCCAGATGATGCTGGCACAGATCTGGCTTAGTTCAGAGTTCATAATGCGAGGCCCCCTTCTTACAAAGGTGATTTTAAGTCCTTTGACCAGCTTATTTTCTCATGTTCTATAATGTCCTTTTGGGCTTCAGATGGGCCTATCCTAATAGTGCTTCCCAGGGTGAAAACAGACATGACGCCAACCACCCTTGGTGGTTATTTATGCATGTTGCAGGGCTACATAGGACACCAATACAGCCCTGCAACATGCATAAATTACCACCAAGGGTGGTTAAAGGGTGGTTAGCGTCATGTCTGTTTTCACCCCCAGTCACTCAGCCCTCACCCCCTGGCAACTTGACACATCATCCACATGGCCAAATGGCATTCACGTTCATCTCAATGTCCCCTGCCCCACTTCAGAGACTATATCCCTACAGCTGCTGCCCATGAGTCTAGTCTGCTGCCCTGCACAATAGCAAGAGCCTTGGCAGGCTGCAGATGAGCCGTGCCTACCCTTGGCACCCATGTTCCTGTACCAATGCCAGCAACAGCCTCCCAGGCTACTCTATCCTACTTGCATACTCAATATAGAACAGCATTCCCCCATTGAGCAGATGTGCTTCACATTGTGCTGCCTTGGTGATTACCGGGCCCCACTCTCCATTGGAGAGGGTTGTCATCTAAGAGGCCAGCTAATTAAATTATCTAGTTTCTTTTAGTAAATAAAACCCATTGACCAGCATACAATTAGGAACACTGCCAAGACTTCCATTCAATTCACACTCCAAAAAGATTCAGCGGAAGAGGAAAATACCACCAAAATGGCTGGGCAGGCTTTTGACAGTCAATCAATTTCTAAAAAGCTTCCTCAGGGTATTGCAATAGCTGGGGAATCCTTGCCTTCCCCAATACTCCACAAGAGAGAGGACAGTAGACCTGCCCCATTTCCAGTCCACACACACTTTTGGAAGCCAGGGCACCCGGGCCAAAGTATCTTTTTCCCACCCCAGGAAAGTCAGGAGACCATCATAGCCTTTCCTCCCCCACACGGCTAAAAGTGGAATGGGAAGAGTCTAATTTGATGAGCTCTTGCGAAGTTGATGCAAAAGCATTTTGGTGGAATCAGAAGGCTTTGACAAATATTTAAAGCTCCTAAGAGAGAGATTATGCAAGGGATTCAGGTGTTACCAGTCACTTGGAGAGGATGGGATGGGATCACCTGAAGTTGAGGGAACAGAGACCTATAAAGCTATAGGTCTCTCACCTATAAAGCTTTTCATAACCTCGCTCCCTCCTACCTCTCTGTGCTTAACTTCCTCCATACTCCAGCCCGTGCACTTCACTCCTCCTCTGTCCCTTCTCTCACCCTTCCATGCCTTCCCTGCTCCCCTAACTGCCTTCATCCCTTCTCCCTTGCTGTCCCCTATGCCTGGAACTCCTTCCCTGTCCACATCCGTCTTGCCCCCTCCCTTCATATCTCTCCTTAAAACTCACCTCTTTTGCTCTGCTCTGTCTGACTCTTTATCCTGCTGAGCCACTATTCCTATACCTACGATCGGTTTACCCTTATCCTTGCCACATGGACCTGCCTGCTGTTATTCTCAATGTAACCAAGCCAAGTACGTGCACCTGAGACCTCGCATCTTCATGAATGTTAGACCCCTTGTCTCTCCCTCTGTTCCCCTTCCTATGTGTCTCCCCAGTTCCCGTCTCTCCAATTGTAAGCCCTAGGGCAGGGACCGTGTCTATTGTGTTACTTTGTAAAGTGCCAGGTACACTGCTGGCACTATATAAATGTTTGTTAATAGTAATAATAATAATGAGAGACAGGGAGATTACAAACCCTTCTAGCAGCTGATGCCAAAGGCAGTGGATCTGTGAATAGATGTAGAATGCAAGGACCAAGGCACTAGCTTTGTGCTACAGATCTGAGAGCCGTACCTTAGCACCAGGAAAGCCTATGTTGAGTTGGATTAGAGAGTAGCCCAGCCCTCAGAGTAAGCTAGCAGAAGAGAGTCATGGGCCTTTTGCATGGAAAACTGGGCTTGCCTTCAGAACCTGGAAAGGCTAGTGCAAAGGAGAGAAATCAGACAAAGGTAGTAACACAATGCATCTGCGCATGGCTCTGGCATTCACAGCCTTTGGGATCAGTTGTTGGGCACGGCAGCTCTGCTACTTCTCTGTATAGCCAAGGCATAACATCTAATCTAACATCCAAGTCCATTTAGGGACATTATATAACTCTGGGGCAAGGGGGAAAAGGGCTGGCTTGGGAAGCTGGGCTATTAGCCTCGCTACAGTGAGAGCTAAATGAAAAATGCCTCTCTGCAGCTGCTTCCACTCAACCAGGCAGTAGATAGATGCATACCACACCCACGCTATTGTAGTTGAGTTAAGTGATGGGGTGAGATTTTTATATTTTTGTACTGAGGGTTTAATTGAATTGTGGGGATAGTAGAGGGGAAGAGGGATTTTGTAGACTACCATTAGCCCCTCTGTGAGAGGGAAGGGGATGAACCTGGACATGTGAGATGCTCTGAGCCTTTGGGGTTAGGAAACAAAAATATAATTAATAATAATAATAATTAATTATTAATCTAATCAAGCTATTGCTCCAGCAGACAGGAAAGGAAGAGCAAGAGAGAGTGATGGAGACTTTTATGTCTATGTTTAACTATGTAGGAGTGAGTACAGACCACTGGAAACAGGCTCAGCAATGCAGACCAGAACTTCCAGGCCTCAGACTTGTTCCAGGTTAGTACTGGGCTCCTGGTAAGTCTGCATTGCTACCAGCGCTATTTAACATTCATTCTGCTAATCCACAAAGGCAGGAACAGGAAAGACATCCTGGAGCAGAGCTGCCTCAGGGTGTGAGTACTCACAGGGTCAGGGCCTACATAACTGCCTTCTTCTGAGGAATCAGCTCAGCAGTCCATCATGCAGTCACTCTTTTGAAAATTAGTTCCCACAGTCCTTTATTCTGTGCACAGTCCTATACAAAGTCTCTTAACATCATCAAGCCCAAACTAGTCAAACACCCTGGCTTCCCATAGGCTCTAAGCCAGGAACAATCCTCTGGCTTCCAACTCACAGCCTCTGTTTTCTGGGCCAGGCCCACTCCAACCCTCTGCAGCCCAGTTCCCTCTGGCTTAGGTACACTCCTCTGAGCACACTTACAGACCTACCACTAGAGCTGAAATGAGAATCCTGTGTGTTCTTGCAGCCCCATGCGAGATCGCATGAGATCTCGCTGAGATTTTTGAGAATGTGCACTTTGCACATGTGCAAAATGGCCACCACTGCCGTTTCTGCGCATGTGCAGGCCCTGGTAGCCATTTTGCACTCACGCGGAGCGTTTTTTTAAGGTTCGTGAGAACCTCGTGAGATTCTCAATGCCCTCAAAATGCTCTGCATATGCACAAAATGGCCACCGGGGGCCATGCATGCACAGAAATGATTGTAGTGGCCATTTTGCACCTGCAAAGTGCTGCTTTTCTGCTGTGCGAGAACGACTACAAAGAAACTGACTATTGAGAAAAGAAGTAGCTGTTTGGAAAGCTGATCAGTGTAAAGCGGACTGGGTGATTCTAATTCTGACAAAGCTGTATGACTATAACCTGGGGAGTATCACGGAGAGCTCACTTTGGAGGAGTGCAGAGTCCCGAGAGTGAGTCGGCGTGAGGACCCAGGGAGCTACAGCGGCACCTCCCAGGTCGAGATCAGACACCTGTGAGCAGCCGGGTCACCTATTTAATGCTCTGTCCTTGCCAGGGGCCGCATGCTCAAGGGCGCCTTAGGCGAGCTGCCGGGCATGCCGAGTCGATACTTTTAGTTCTCCCCCTGATGCTAGACTACAGGAAAGGGAGGATAGAGCCCTCTGCTGATTTGCCTCCGCCCCCCAAGTTGTTTAAGCAATGGAGATTGGAGAGCTTCTTCTGCAGCTCGCCTGCGGGAAGGGGGGGCTCGCTGAGTTCCTCTTTTCCCGTTGCAACTAGTAATCATTTCCAGCCCCTTGTAGCTCTCCTCAAGCCGACCACTAGCCACCAGGAGGTATGCCTGCCGGATACCCCCCTTGTCAAGGATTTACCTGTGCCAGGCCAATTGTGTGAACCTGGATCAGATAGGGTTGAATTTCCAGCTGGCGAGAGATTGGCCACTTTTTTGACTGAGCACGTCATGCTCACTGCAGAGACCCTCCAGTTTCTGTTTTGCAAACTTTTGCAAATGCAGGCTAAGATGGACTCTGTCGAGGGGCTCTTACATTGTACTGACCAGAGTCAGGTCCAAGATGGGGATGTGGGGTGTCTGGGGAACTCTTTTGTCCCTGCCAAGGGTCCTCCCTGCCTTGCCCAACCAGCCCCGGCCCCACCCCTTTTTTCAGTCCTGTCTGCCCAGTATCCTGCCGCCCTCCCTCCTATTATTTTTTTCGACAAAGTGGAACCCTGCGGGTTGTTGCCAGCCTCCCTAATTTTCACTGTACTCCCCCGATGTGACCGTCATTCCCTGTTGTGGGGTACCCCTTTGGATGTGGCTGAACACCTCAGACTTCTTTTAAGGAATACAGTGATCACTAGGAGGGATATTATATCAGTGGGACCATCTTCTTAATTCAAATGATAGACAGGTGATCATTGTAACCTTTGTTTCCACAAAATTGCCCTCCCTTATTCTTGCCCAGAAGGATTACCTCAAGGACCAGGCAGTTTTCATCGCGTGTGTTTTCCAGGCCTCTCCTTCCCACTCTGAGGGGCGAACCTGGGAGCCTTTGGCCTCGGTCCCTGCCTCGGGTTTGGGGATTGGCCAAGTTTTTCTCCTTCTCCGTCCCCCCCGCCTCCGTTGGGTCCCCACTCCTGAGCTTTCCCCTTGGGGCCCAATTCCTCAACCCCTTCCCGGCCGGGTGCGCCGGGCCCCCTTTTGTCTAAGACTGGCCCATTAGTGCCTGGACGTGGTTCCGTCCCTTGCTCCACGCAGGCTCCTAGAGTGGGCGGGGGAGCCCACTCACTTCCCCCAAATGGCATTGAAGCTTTGCCCTCTCCTTCAGTATCCCTGCAGGCTCGTTTTTTGGAGCACCTGGAATCTTTGTACTTTCAGTTGGGGGAGCTAAAACCCGGGGATAATAAGCTTGGGCCTCTTGGAGACCTCCCAAGAAGTGTCCCCAATCTTCGTTGCTTTCTCCCATCGCCCGCTGCCCTGTTTATTCCTTCTCACTCTGTAGCTGGCTACCCTCTTTGGGAGTTAGCCTGCCTTTGGGGACACAGGAGGGGGGGGATTGCTCCCTGTTATCGCCCGTTATTGTGTGTACCCAGGGGCAGTCCCCACAGGGGGAGGTGTTTGGAGCGGGGGGGGGGGGGACTCTACCGTGCTGTATATCACCCTTGTTGGCCCAGGGCATGTTATTGTGCTTGCCTGTTGGGGCCCCACAGTTGGGTATATCTTTACCCCTGTCCCCAGTTAACTCCAGCCTCCAACCTGTGAGCTTCCCCTCCCCCCCCCAAGCACTCCAACCAGTGGGTCCCTGAGTACCAAGGCACTTTCTTCTTTAGCCCATCTCCATCCTCCAGGTAGAGTATTAAGACAGCACATTAAGCCTCCCCCTCTTTAAAAGCAGTGACATGAAAGAAGGACTGACTCGTCTTTCTCTCTGACCTCCTGGAACATTTCGGGGTGGAAGACTCGTCAGTCCAATCCGGACTTTTATAACTTCTTGACTTCTTATGATATGGTGCTTTTACAAGAAACTTGGTTGTTGGAGCCCCCGTTTCCCAGAAGTTGGAGGGGTTTTGATACATACTGGTTGAACGCGGCTCCTTCAAGTCTCCAAGGCCGGCCTAGTGGCAGCCTTACGTTATTTATTTCTTCTGCTTTATCAGCCCAAGTCCAATGCCTTAATTTTATTAAAGCTAATTTTATTCTTTTTTATTGTTCCCCTCTGCTTTTGAAATGTTAGCCGGCATTGTTTATATCCCTCCCGAACAGTCCTCGTATTATAACTTTGACATTTGGGCATCTATGACTGACCAGGTCTACCCGCAATGGCAAGGTTTCTGACTGCTTTCCTGTTGCTTGGAGGAGACTTTAACTCTAGACTCAGCAATCCTGTATTAGTGCAGGCCCCCTTTAGTTTGGAGGAGTCAGAGGATTTGTCGTATATCCCTATCTGCCATTCAATGGACCAAGTTGCAGACCCGAGAAGGTACTTATGGAGAAATTGCTGCTCGACTTGGATCTTATTATTATAAATGGTCGGATGGAGGACGACTTGGCGGGTAATTTTACCTTCCATTCCCCCCAAGGCTCTAGCATCCTTGATTTCCTCCTGATTCCATCCAATCTGCTTTCCATGGTGTCCAATTTATTGGTTGTCCCTCTGCTTGTATCAAACCATCTGCCTTTAACCCTGTCTATCGTTGATCCTTTGGCCGGGACTGGCTTTCCTGCCCCCTGCACATATCCTTCATTGGCTGATGAAGAGCCCCCCCTGGTACGAGTAAAGTGGTCCGATGACCAGTCGGATGTTCTGGCTGTGTTCACTGACTCTCCACCAGTGGATGCTCTTTGCTCAGAGATCGTTCCCCAGGGTACTGACTCCGTGTCTCGGTATGAGGACCTGCTATCCTTGATGATCCCTTTAATTACCCGTAGGGTCCCCTGCTCTCCAAGCTTAACTCAATCTGCCAGATCCTCCCTCCCCCACCCCACCCCACCCTGCGGTTCGATTCTGAATGTCGATGGGCAAGGGCACTTCTGCGTCAAACTGCCAGTGATCTGAAGTCCAACCCTTGCCAACTCCTTAGGATTAATCTAGCCTCTTTATGTAAAGATTATCGTAATCTTTTGTCTTTAAAGCTAAGTAATTTTTTTAAAGTTCAATGGTCTGCACTTATTAACGCAGCCAATGCCAGGGATACCCAGAAATTCTGGGACATAATTCGTTCGTCCCAGAGGAGGGGTGGGAACCCTGGTATGACCAGCCTTCACCTTGTAGTGTGGCAGAATTTCTACAAGGTCTTATTTGCTAACACTAAGGTGGGGGCCTTTGACCTTGACTGGCCTATGACCAGGTTTCAGAGCTGGCCACCTGTGACCCCTGAGGAGGTGGTATCACTTATTGCTCACCTTAAAGCCAGAAAAACTCTGGGTCCAGACTTTATATCCCCCAAACTCTTGAAAAGTTATCCGGAATGGTGGGTCGGGCTGCTGGACCCCCTTTTTACTTATATCAATTACTTTGGTGCCTTTCCACCTTCATGGCTCTCCAGTATTATTATTCCAATTTACAAAAAAGGGGATCCAACGCACCCTGGGAACTACGGGCCAATTAGTCTCCTTAGTATCGTGGCCAAACTATATTCCAAACTTTTGTTGGATAAACTACAAGCTTGGATGGCCAGGTCTAATATAATTGAGCCCGAACAAGTTAGCTTCTGGGAGGGTTTAGCAACCATGGACCATATCTTTGTCCTCTTGGCATTAATTTCTAAATATGCCTCCTCCCGGAGGAAACTTCATTTATGTTTTATTGACCTGGAGAAGGTGTTCGACTCGGTCTGCAGGGAACACCTTTTGGTAAAGCTGACCTCTTTAGATATTGAACCCAGACTGTTGTTTTTATTGATAAAAATTAATGTGGGAAACTCTCTGAGAGTTCGTTTCAACTCCCAGGGGGCTCTGTCCAATCTGGTTCAGGTGCGAGCAGGCGTGAGGCAGGGGTGCTTATTGGCCCCTGCCCTTTTCAATCTTTTTCTGAATGATTCAGTGCATTTTTTGAAAGGGATTTATACAAACGCCCCAAAAATTGGTGACCGTCGAATCCCCCTCTTCTTATATGCAGATGACACCATACTGATCTCCCAGACCCTCGTGGGCATGAGGCGATCAATGCAAGCATTTGGGGATTACTGCCAGCCAGAATTTTTATCAATTAACTTTGCTAAAACTAAGATCTTGGTGGTTGGGCACAGAGGTGCCCAGAAATCGCATCGTTGGGCTATTGGGACCAACCCCATTGAGCAGGTCCGGCTCTTTAAATATCTGGGTGTGATCTTTTCCTCCCACTCGGGCTGGAATGCCCATTTTGAGGACGTCCAATCGCTTGCAAGGAAATTTTTGACAACAATCATTAAGTTCTTTTTTGGGCGGGGGGAAACTGGTTCTACCGGCCCTGCATCTATTTAGGGCTAAGGTTGTTAGCTAGCTCTTATATGCGTTCCCTGTTTGGGGGCTATCTTTTCTCTCCCATTTGGAAAGTATCCAAAATAGGTTTCTGCGATCAATCCTAGGTGCCCCCCAGTGGACCCCCCAGGTATCTTAAGAGCAGAGTCTCTCTCTTTGCCGCTCAGAGTGTATGCCCTACAGGTCATGGTCATTTATTGGGCCAAGGTGGTATTATTTCCTCCCCTTGAGGGCTCCCTTCTGGCCCTGTCTGTTAAATGTGGCCTTGGGGACTCTTGGAAACAAGCAGTTGAGCTAGATGTTTTACAACTAGGGTTTTCACCTGAGAGCCTGAAATGTTTAGGCCTGGGGGCCACTAAGAGCTTAATTAAAAGAAGACTGCGGGACCAGTCCCTCCAACTGGAGGGTGCGCTTATGGCCGCCCAGAAGGTGGCCCCCGCATGCAAACCACTTAACCCGCTGGCCCTTGGGTCATACTATCTTTTTACATGGCAGGATTCCAACAAACGAATAACCTTTTTCAAAATGAGAGCCAATGTTTTCCCTTCGGCAGTTTTGGAAGGTTGTTCCAAGGGGATCCCACGGGCCCAGCGGTTGTGTTCCTCTCCTGACCATATTTTCCTTCGTTGCTCTTCATTTGCTGGCCTTAGATACAAATACCTTGGAGGAATAATCTTGAGCACCAGTCTCCTTAGCACGGACCTTCAGAGATTACTCAGTCCGATTGACTCGGACCTATTCAGGGCGGTGGCTAGTTATTGTCTGTCTGTCAATTTTTCGTATTAGACAGTCGCTCCTGGGCCCCCCTTGATGGATTGTATAGCAAACCCTGAATTTCTGTTTGGATTTTAGTTTTTCTTTTTTCCCTCTCCCCTCCCTATGTCAATAACCCTAGTGGCTATCCGTTAGAATGAGGCCCCAAGGTTATTCGGTCCAACCCCTGTGTGGGCAGGCCGGGTATTTGGGGGGCCAGTTGGCTTTGCCTTTTAATTCTGTCTATTAATTGATTCTGTTTATTAATTGATGTTCTTTGGGAGTCCAGAGGGGTTCTACTGTTTTATTGTTGTAATTATTGGTTTCGTTACCTCTCCTTCTTTCTTTCTGTTTTATTGTGGGGTACTTAGTTGATACTGGTATTTTGTTAAGGCTTCAGCTAAACAATAAAGTATCATTATGCTGTGCGAGAACGGATTGAGAATCGGCCAATTCTTGACTCGTTCTTGCAAATCTCAGCAAGAAGCCACTTCTCACTGAGATTTAGCAAGAGGGCAAGTTTCAGCTACCACACAGCTCTGTCCTCACTGCAAATCTCCCTCACTCTGAGCCTGGCTTAGCTTTATACTTCCTTGGGCTAGGCTGACCACCATGGAGGAGTGATCTGGGTCCCTTCTTTCCAGCCCCCATCTGGGGGAAGAGAGCTGGGTCCCCCTGCCAAGGGGATGTGAGAGTGTGGACGGAGGGGATGAGTGTGGCTCTGTTTTACTGTGGGGGAGGGTAGGGCGGGGCTTGCAGGCAGCAGCCTAAGAAGAGCCTAGACCCCTAGGGGTGCAAAATTCCTAAGTTTCGCCCTGGCTGGGCAGTGAGTGATGGTAGGTGGCAGTATGGCTTAGCCTAGTAACAAGGTGGCAAGGGGGAATCTTGAAGGTTAAGACACTACAGAAAGACACATCAGAGAGCAATCTATGGGTGTGAGGAGGTAGGGAAAACCTGCCAGAAGAAGTAGGTTAGTTTCTAGGAGGGAATTGAAGGGAGGGAGGGAGGGTACAGAGCATATGTGCTCAGGAAGGGAGGACCAGGCATTCCAGATTACCCCATAAATCACATTTTGGCTCCCCAAATATAACCATGATAACTGGTCCTCAGCTGGTCTCTGAAGCCAAATTAAACAGTAATCGGTACAATTCAATGGGGAGGTCAGGAGGCTGTACCTGCCCAATTAGTATCCCCACCTTTCCACCTGGCTGTGCCATGCTTGCCACAGCTACATAAAAATGGGTTCCTGCCTCCGCTGGCACTAGAGTCATCTCAGCGAGGAGGGGAGAAGGAAGCCCAGGGGATGGCTACAATGGGCATGTTGGGCATCTCCACACTCTGCAACCATCACTAGCCTGCAATGATCATGTGCCCTGTCACAATGGCAGCTGTGAAAATGCAGAGTTGACAGCAGTCAGTGATGCAAAATGGTTGAGATTGTCCAGTCTCATGGTTCCCAATGTTCTCTTCTAGGTTTAACATCTGGAAATCTCTATGAATCCTGCCCTGCTCCCACCATGTTCTGAACTGCTGATTTTGAGCTGGCACTGCTTAGACAAGTCATGAGGCAGCTCAGAATTGTTCTCACGAGCAAGGGTCATGTTAGGCAACCAGGCTATGTGTGGTGCAGGGCCCAGGCCTCGCAGGATCAGAGCCAAGGTGTGAGGCTGAGTTGTGGCCTAGGAACCAGTGATAAGGACTGAACCGGGGAATCAGAGGCCAGAAATCAAGCCTAGGCATGAGACAAATGTACTCTGGAATCCAGTATCAAAGACGGAAATCAGTCCAAGGGAGGATGGGCTGGAAGTCTAGACAAAGCTGGGGGCACACTAGCAAAAGTGGCAGGATCGAGGTGGAGACCAAAGTGTGGGCTGGATCAGGGACATAGCTAGGGTGGATTTAACCCTGTTGCAGAAGATGGAATCTGCCACACCTGCCCCTCCTCCCAGTGGCACGCGACACAGCTGCTCCAGAGAGCATGGGCCCCTGTGCAGAAGTACTACCTGTCCCTATTATAGCTGTGCTCTTGGGTTGGATTAGGAACAAGCTGAGCACTAGGGATGGGTGAACAGATCACGGTTCGGGTTTGGCCGTTCGGTTCGTCCGCGTTCAGTTCGGCAGTTCAGTTCGGCTGCGTTCGGTTCGTCCGTTTGGTTCGGCAGTTCGGCTCGTTCACCGAGTTCAGGTTTGGCTGCTCGGTTCGGTCATCTGAACAGGTCGTTCGGTTAGGCCATTCGGCTGTTTGGTTCGGCCGTTCGGGAAGTGTTGTTATGGGGTTTTTTTGTTTTTTATATGGTTTTTTTGTTTTTTATTGGGTTTTATATGGTTTTTTGGTTTTTATATGGGTTTTTTTTATTTATTTATTTTATCTAATATTATATATATATCTGTCTACACCAAATCTAACTGCTATTAACTATTCTAAATGCTATGAACTAAATGGATTATCTAATAAGTACACAGACCTACTCCTACAAACACTAAAACTAAATTACTAACACTATCTCTATCTCTAAGCTAACTCCTACAACTCTCTACTATCTATCTATCTATCTATCCCCCCCATCCCATGTCCATATCCATATCCAAATGTATATATATATGGATATATATACAGATGGGGGGAATCACAAACAGAAGAGGAGTCTGTAGTGAAATACATATATTACATACTCAATGAGTCTGTACAGTGCATAACACAAGGTTTCAGTTTATGGTTTAAGTTTCATTTCATTACAAAAGTGAAATGAAACTTAAAGCAAACTAAAAATCCTACTCAATGCCTGCTGTTCAGGAACAGTGACTAGCTCAGAAGGTGTTGGGAAGGGGGGAGGCAGATAATTAGTTTTGTTTCTTGCAAGCCTCTCCAAGCCTCTCCACCCTGGAAGTCTGCTCCTCAGTGATTGACACCTCCCTGTAATGTTTGACCTCCAGTGAACCTTTTTTTGCCACCTGAACTCAACCGAACGTGATCCGAACTGACCCAACTGTTCGGCCATTCGGTGTTCGGTATGTTCGCTTTCGGGTTCGGGTTCGAGTTCGGTCATCCGAACAGGCCGAATTCGGGCCGAACTCCGAACTGCCAAACCGCGTTCGCCCATCCCTACTGAGCACATTGCTGTGTTGCCAAAGCTTTGAGAAGCCCTGAGGAAGACAGCACTGGAAGAAGTCTGAAATAGCTTGGTAGAGGTCCTTGCAGCCAATCAGGCCTTGCCTAGCAGCCCAGATGGGCTGGTTCAGTTCATGGTTAATCATATGATTGTCAGTTACAGACTCAGTTCGCCTGCAACCCTGACAGGTAGTTACTATGGAGTAACTACCTTCTTCCTTTTCCCATGGACAATGGGAACCATGGGATAAATAGCTCTTCCCCTCTCTAAGCAAACTCCTTGGGAACTTGCAGGAAGCTGCCAGCAATGGGGAGCTGGAGTAATAAAAGCAATCACAAAGCCTGGTGAGCCTTCCTGGAGAGGAAGGCACCCTCTTTTATCCTTACGTTAACCTCCATATTTGTGGGAACACAGAGGAGGTTAACGTAAGTTAGGAGGTACTTACCTCTCCAAAGGGGGTTTATGAGAACAAGCCACTAGGATCTGATCCTCCACAGGGATAGCAGCATGGGGGAGGTGAGGGTGCTGTACCTGCCCAATTAGTATCCCCACCTTCCTATTTGGCTGTGCCATGCTTGCCACAGGTTAGTGTGGGCACCGTCCCATAGAAGAGCACCTTCCTGCTTGTCTTCTCAACTCCCAACCTCTTTCTCCTCTCCTACCACTCCAGACAGGGATAGCAGTAGGTCGACTGATGTTAGTTTACTTAAGGGGGTGGAGTTACAATAGCTCCTTTAAGAGGTCAAGGAAATTGACAGATGATTCAGATGATTCAGTTCTGGACGCATTCACCAGGCTCATGGGGCATGAGATCTGACAGGCGATAATCCATAGCTCAGACAGATGCAATAACAGAGAAAGATGAATGGGTGGGAGTTTAGAGAGGAGCAGCAGCACTAATTAGGGGGCTGGAGGGAGTGATGGATGAGGCCGCATTAGCCAAGATAAATATGTTCATCTCAGCCAAATGAGGACTAATGGAGGACAGTGGCATCTGCAATACTTGCTGGGTGTAAACAGCATGGAGGGGAGGAATTCCTGCACAGGGCATGACTAAGAGGAACAAGAGGAAATCGAGACTCGAAAGTGTAGCTCCACCCCCTTGTGGAACACCATGAATCCCAGAATTCTTCAAGGGGCAGAGCAATGCCATACAAAATGACATCGCTCCAGTGGTCACTTGCCTTTCTAACATAGCTCCATCCCTTGAAGACTGCCATGATGCCACAGTTCTCTGCAAGACAGGGGTCAGAGGGTACCTCCAGCTAGCCTGCAGACTGACCCAGCCTGAGTCACAATAGATAAGGTGAAAGTTACACACAAGTAGGAGGCAGAGTCAATAGCGGAGTCCTACAGGGTTTGGACCACACTGCTAAGATAAAGGTGCATGAGGGTTGACTTAGGGCTGAAATGAGAATCAGAGTGTTTCTTGTGAAAATCTATGAGAATCATTACCGAAATCTCGAGACGATCCTGATAACAGAGATCTTGGTGAAAATTTCATCCAGATTTACCATTTGCCATTTACTGTGATATACTGTGTACTGTATACAGATTTACCATGTACTGCTTACCATGTACCACATTCGTTCTGGCAATGCACATGCGCAAAATGGCCACCACAGCTGTTCTGTACATGCGTAGTCCTCTTCCAAGATAGCACCAGCACCATTGCCGCCATTTTGGAAAAGGGCTGGGAAGGTGAGGATCTGCAGAGGCCATGACAGCTTGTGCATTACTGGGCTGAAAGTGATACATGGTAGTACACGGTAAATCACAGTAAATGGTACATGGTAAATTGCAGCAAATCAAGAAAAATTCTCAACCAAGAAAGTGTCGAGAACCAGGGGTTTTCTCGATTATCAATTCTAGCTAAAAACGAGGCAAGAACCATGATTCTCAACGAGAATCAAGAGAAAATTGAGATCAAGTTTCAGCCCTAGGTTGACTCCTAGCAGGGGCTAGGGTGCACGTTGCTCAGTACTGGTCTGGAATAGCAGGTTTATGGATATTAAGACCAGAAAGCCCATTCTAATCACTTGCTAGCACAGGCCAGAGAAAATCCCAGAGACAGCAATTCCTGCCTCAAGTCCAAAACCTCCTGGCTGAGCGAATGTGGCTCCATCAGAAAGGCACCTGATCATCTCTTAAAGACTTCACCCTAACTGGAGCTGAATGGATAGCAAAAATTATCCGTGGTGACTATCCAGTATTTCCATCTAGTTTGGTGATTATTTAGTAACTAATCAATTACTACGGAGGTTAACAATTGAACAGTATTACCTGATAATACCATTACCATATTACTAGGGGTAGGAATATCGGTATCGGATAAATCTGATACACCCGATAATCAGGTGTATCAGATTAATCCGATAATCACCAGTATCAGCATACCGGATTTTTAACATTGACTGCTTTACCGGTTTTTTTACATTGCGGCCATTGAAGCCAATGGTCGCAATGCAAAAAAAAAATGGTAAAGTGGCCAATGTTAAAAATCCGGAATGCTGATACTGGAGAGATTCAATTCCGGGGAGATCCGATACCGGTAAATCCGGTATCCGGTATTCTCCCCGGTGTCCCATCCCTATGCATTACTACATTACTGCATAAGAGGATGTTGCCACTACTGCTTTAAAACCAGGGGGAAAGGAGTAAATAGGAAAGGAATTATGGACAAATGGTAATAATCTGCCAAACATTAACTGGATACCGGTCAGTATCTGGGCTTCTCCAGGTACTGGCAGATACCATGGATCCAGCCCAGATACCAAACAGCAGCGGTTACTGGTTTCAGCTCTAACCCTGACTCAGAGCTGCATGTGACAACGATAGCTATTTTCACTGTTAAACATTTGTACTGCCAGTTCTACTATTTGCACTATGCTATCCCTGTTCCCTTGTTAAAGGACTGCAGCTTGGACTCACCCCAGATAGCAAGGAGGAGCACCTAGGGGAGCTTTATATTAGGCAGAGTATGGGGACGGAGCCAGTTGTGGGAGGGGGTCTGTGGGGCAGTACAGCCGACATCGCCCACCACCCTGGGAAGGTGAGAGAGTGTGTGTGTGTGCAAGTGCATGTGACTCTGGACAAGTCACTGAGGGACAGCTACTTGCCTCTTGGAATACAGTACCCAGGTCAGGGGTGGGGCTTATTGGATGAGGGATGGGGCTTATGTCCCTCTTTTGCAGCTTGATATCTATGGAAGTATGCAGATGGGGCAGGGGCAGCCAATCAGGGGAGACTAAGGTCCTTTTCAAATGGACCACGGTGGGTGGCGGGATGGGTGTGCACCGGCAGCAGGCGGAGGTGGGTGTGCGTCCGTTCCCACAGGGGCATACCCATCTCCACACACAGAGCAACCAGCATTGGAGCCTGTTGCTCCATGCATGGGTGATGGGTGGAGCGCAAGAGCACCCACGCACCCCCACTACCGCCAGCGGTGTTCCCACGGGCACACACACACACCGTCGGTGGTGAACCGCGGCATTCCTATGGATGCCCCCCCCCCCAACCTACACACGTGTGCGGGGGGGGCGCCTGTGTGAAAAGGCCCTAACACACAGGACAGTAAGGCAGGCCATTACCCCAAAATGCCATGGATGCCAGTTGAAGATCCAGGGTTCTCGATACCATTGCTTAAATTCATTCAAAGCAGGAGTTGACTGAATGAGCTATAGCCAATGCCCTTCCTCCCCTTCCCTTTTTGGCAGCGATAGGAGACACCAAAGGTGGAGGGGCGCGTCTTCCCCAAAATATCCAGGCTGCTTGATTTCTCTGTGTAGCAGATGCACCTGGATAATTTCTTGCTTCTGTTTTATTCCCTGGAGAGCAAACCTCCCTCCGCTGCAGAGAGCAGCCAAAGCAAAGTGGCTTGTGAGCGAGACTCGAGCCAGGGGAATGGGATTAATCAGGAGTTAATATTATGGAACGGCAGTGCGCTGGAGTGCTTTGGAGAACCCTCCTTGAGCGCAACACTAGCTTCTGTGCTCAGAAGCAGTTGAGCCTTTGGAGCTGGCAGAAAAATACCCGAGTCAGAGGCTGCCATGGAAGCAGAAAAGCAAAAAATAATAATGTAAGAGAGCAGAGGGAGCATAGAGAGGTGAAAAAGTTGGGCAGGAATGAGAAGGAACTGCTACTTGGGAGACTGAGCTGGGCAGAAGGGAGCAGGCTGGCAAACAGCTATGCTGATTGATGAAAGCAGGGCACATCCTAAACACAGAGGTAGCTTTACAGACTTTGCCAACCCAGGCTTCACCCACCCCCACAATCCCTGCTGCTAAGGTTGCCACCTCTCCAGGTTTCACCCAGACACTAGGGCTTTGACTCAGGCTCCAAGAAAGCCTCAATTTCTTCAGCTCAGGGGGCAAGGGGACAGACCCATGCCACCCACCACCTGGGAAAGAGTGAGGGGGGGGGGGTGAGAGAGAGAAAGGGGAGCATGTGTTTATGAGTGTGTGTGACCCTGGACAAGTCATTCAGGGGCTGTTACATGCCTCTTGGAATACTCTGCCCAAGTGAGGGGGAAGGGTTTATTGGAAAATGGGCAGGGCTTACTGGTTGAAGGGTGGGGCTTATGTTCCTTCCTTCAGAGAAATTAAGGCACCTGGTGGTAGCCACATCAAAAAGAATGTAGGCCATAGGGACTTCCCTACTCCCTTTCTGATGTGGCCCTGCTTCTGCAGAGCGCCTCATGACCCATAAGGGGTGGGGTAACATCAAAAAGGGGTATGACAGCCCATTTGCCCCATCCCATTTCCGACGTCCCCCTTCTACTTGCCAGGTGAAAGCCTTCAAGGAGATGGTAACCCTACCTGCTGCAGCACTACTGCCCGCCCTCCTCCCCACCCCCCTTCAGTAAAAGTTCCCAGCTAAACGTTTGCCCTCCAGGTGGGGTGAACCTGCCATTTCCCCACTGACCAGTAGTTCAGGAGACAAGCAGCAGCATGCTGCCACCCCCTAAATTTCACTCCCCTGGGCTACCTACCTACCTGCTAACGCCAGGCCTGCCCAAGCAGGTGAAGGGAGAGATGAAGGGTGGAAGGGCTGCCAAGAGCTAACTGGGCCCTCCCCCTGGCTCACCTGTGACCCTGCGCACTTGCAAAGTCAGGGCCAAAAGGAGAGACCAGGGTAAGTCCTTGCAGGGTTGCATCCCCAGAGGCACAGACTGGAGATGGACAAGTGCCTATCACTTTAAAAGCAGATACGTGAGACCCAAACAGCCAGGGGCATTCTTGCTAGCAGAGGACATGTCTGTCACTCATAATAAGACAGTTACACACAAGATGAAACTGCTGTGTCTCTAGCACCTCTGTATCTTCCGTCTGTCTCTAGCGGATTATATGCTCTTACCTCACGTCTGTAAATAAATTCAGGGATGAGAACCAAGCTTGTTCCTTAATTGTACAAAGCAACCAGGCTACCATTGTCACAAACTGCACCTCCCCACCCTACCATCCCCACAGCCTTCTCATTTTCTCCTATCATCGATTGTCAGCCAGCCCTGAAACTTGAATCCCTACACAGTCCCATGGGTTTGGACATCAGTCTCAAACAAAATCCATCTGCTTCCTAACGCTCAGCATAATGAAAACTAAATGGCTCTTGAGGAGATTTCCTTGGCAATTAACTATTGTTCTGACTGTCTGTAGACTGGAGGGAACACTATTTACAGCTTGATTAGACCAGAGGTCTTTCCCCAGGATGGCCACTAAAGAAGTGTTTTGGAATTGACCATTATTTCAGCCAAAGGGTAATGGGGTAGGAATGGTTATCCAGAATGATCATCAGGCTCCGCAGCCAGGGCTCTCTCTTGGAAAGCAGTTCATCTGGGTTAGTCCTAGAATTTTTAAAGCTGCCAAATGTCTGAAAAGCATAACTAATTTGAATAACTAATTTGATATTTGTGGGTGTCATTCACGTATTCAGGTAGCCTAGTAAATGTATATCTGTGACCAAAATGATATTCATATATTCAAGTATTCAGTTGAGATATTCCGTGGACTTGGTTATTTGGATTTGCATTTCAGGAACTTTGTTCTCTTGGGCAGTGAACCACAAACCACTTACCCCAGAGTATGGGTGTTACCAGACATAACAAGGAGCATGGGATGGATAGTCATTGACACACTCAGTGGCCGGTTACCCAGTAGGAGGCAGAGAGGTGGTGGTACTTACCATGAGTTGAGCCTGGGAGCAATGGCAGCAGTGAGTCTTCTCAGAGTGGCTGCAGCACTGGGAGCACCGGGAGAGCCAGGAGTAATGGTTGAAAGATTCTGGGAACACTGGGTTCAAGGAGTGCCAGAAGCACTGGAGGAACACCAATGATGCTCCCAGGGACAGGACTTTTGCCACTGCCAGTCCCAGGCACTCTCCCCTGCTGTCGCTGCTTCCACGTTCAGTTCATAATAAGCACTGTCCCCTGGAGCTCATTTCCCCACATCTTGTCCACAGCTGTTGTTTTCAGATGTAACAGTAACTATAGGCAAGGACCTGCTCCTCACTGTACACCCACAACATCTGCCAGCAAACCATGAGGAACAACTGGATAGCAAACATGTATTAGGTTATGAACAGACATAGCCCATTGCGTGTTTGCTATCCAAATGGGTGAGTAATGATAAATCTGTCAACCAATCTGGCAGAGGAGCAACAAACCCAGCAGATATTGGGGGTTTGAGCCTTAAATCATCTTATTTTTCCAGGGAATAGTACAGAGGACTGGAACTGTGGATGTGAAGGCATCCCTTCTTCGTTACTTATTTGGAGATGGAGAGTGAAGAGAGAAATCTTTTCTTTTCTTTGACTTTCATTCTCCAGAGCACACACCCTGTCAAATGCACAGTTCCTGCTGCACTCTCAGTAGCTATGCTGAACAGGAGGAGGAAGGGAAATGGACAACAGGGTATAAGAATACAAAAGAGAAGATCAAATACAGCCACAGAACTCTAGGAAGAAGTAGTTTTTCAGATGGCTCATCTCTTACAAAGAGATTCAAAGTTAAGCAGCATTCCTCTCTTGGGGATTATCCCTGCTTTTGTATTTTTCATTTATTGCAGAGCAATGGATAGGTGCTTGATACAGCAACATAAATAAAGGAGTTGATTGCATACATTCTCCATCACTTCTAATTTCTGGTGTATTAAAGAATTATCAGAATATCCCTGTTAACTATCTGTCTGTGTCTGAGCCTCATCACACTGATCTACATGGCATCTTTATGTTTAGTTTCAATAGCTAAGACTCAAGATATGTAACTTGGCATTTGAAAAGACACCAAATGCAATGCAGCTGAGAAGGAAATATACAATCTGGACTTTGCCTCCTCTCTCTCTCCCCTTCTTCCTACAGTCTTCTCTTCCTCCTCCCCTGACTCCGCTGTCTCTGCTCTCAACGCCTCTCTCTCCTCCACACTTGACTCCCATGCCCCTCTCTCTTCCCGCCCTGCCTTCTCCCACAACCCCCGTCCTTGGCTCACCCCTAGTATCCGCCACCTCCGTTCTTGCACTCGTGCTGCTGAACGACTCTGGCGCAAATCCCATTCTCACGCTGACCTCCTTCACTTCAAATTCTGTCTCTCCACCCTTACTTCTGCTATCTCCCTTGCTAGACAACACTACTATGCCTCCCGCATTGAGTCCTGTACTTGGGACCCTCGCCACCTGTTCTCTACCTTTGACTCCCTCCTCAAGCCTCCCTGTCCTACCCCTCCTTCTTCCCTTTCTGCTCAGGATCTTGCCTCCTTCTTCACCTCCAAGATAGACAACATCTGCCTCGACATCGCTTCCCACTCCTCTCCTCTTCCCACTCTCACCCCTCTCCCTCCTCCCCCTCCTTCTCTCCTGTCCTCCTTCTCCCCTGCCTCCCTTGAGGAAATCTCCTCTCTGCTCTCCTCCTCCAACCCTTCCACTTGCCCACTTGATCCCATTCCTTCCATTACTCCCACTGTCACCCCCTCCTTCCTGCACATCATCAACCTCTCCCTCTCTACTGGCTCTTTCCCTTCTGCCTTCAAACATGCCACAGTCTCTCCTATTCTCAAAAAGTCCACTCTTGACCCCTCTGACCCTTTTAGCTATCGTCCTGTCTCACTCCTTCCTTTTGCTTCAAAGCTGCTTGAACGTGTTGTCTACTCCCGCTGTCTTGACTTCCTATCCTCCAACTCCTTCCTCGACCCCCTCCAATTTGGCTTCCGCCCCCTTCATTCTACTGAAACTGCTCTCGCTAAGATCACCAATGATCTTTTGGTGGCTAAATCTAAACGTCTCTATTCCATTCTTGTCCTCCTTGATCTCTCTGCTGCCTTCGATACTGTTGGCCACTCACTCTTGCTGGATTCACTTCACTCCCTTGGCTTCCGTGGCTCTGTCCATAACTGGTTCTCCTCCTACCTCTCTGACCGCTCCTTTAATGTGTCTCTCTCCAGCTCCGCCTCCTCCTCCTTCCCCCTCTCAGTTGGTGTTCCTCAAGGCTCTGTTCTTGGCCCTCTCCTCTTCTCGATCTATACCTCATCCTTAGGCAAACTCATTGCCTCCCAGGGCTTCCAATACCACCTCTATGCTGATGACACTCAACTCTATCTCTCTACTCCCTCTCTCTCTCCCTCTGCTCAAGCTCGTCTCATCAACTGTCTCTCTGACATCTCTACCTGGATGTCTCAACGTCAACTCAAACTCAACATGGCTAAAACTGAACTCCTTATCTTCCCCCCTCATCCTTCCTCTCCTTCCTCACTGTCAATAATTATTGATGGAGTCACCATCCTGCCTGTCCCCCAAGCCCGTAGCCTAGGCTTCATCTTTGACTCACCCCTTTCTTTTAAACCCTACATTGACTCTGTTGCTAAATCCTGTCGCTTCTCCCTCCATAACATTGCTAAGATTTGCCCTTTTCTCTCTGTCTTGTCTGCCAAAACTCTTGTTCATGCTCTGGTCATCTCTCGCCTCGATTACTGTAACCTCCTTCTTTCTGGCCTTCCCTGATCTCACCTTTCTCCCCTCATCTCTGTCCAAAACTCTGCTGCCAGGGTCATCTACCTCGCCCGTCGCTTCGACCACGTGCAGCCCCTCCTCTCTTCACTTTACTGGCTTCCTCTTCCTGAACGAATCCTGCACAAGCTCCTAGTCTTCACCCATAAAATTCTTCACAACCTTGCTCCCCCCTACCTCTCTGCACTTATCGCCCTCCATACTCCAGCCCGTGCACTTCGCTCCTCCTCTGTCCCTTCTCTCACCCTTCCACGCCTTCCCTGCTCCCCTAAGCGCCTTCGTCCCTTCTCACTTGCTGCCCCCCATGCCTGGAACTCCCTCCCTGTCCACATCCGCCTTGCCCCCTCCCTTCATACCTTCAAATCTCTCCTTAAAACTCACCTCTTTTGCTCTGCTGTGACTGACTCTTTATCCTGCTAAGCCACTATTCCTATACCTACGATCGGTTTACCCTTATCCTTGCAACATGGACCTGCCTGCTGTCATTCTCATCGTAACCAAGCCTAGTACGTGCACTTGAGACCTCGCATCTTCATGAATGTTAGACCCCTTGTCTCTCCCTCTGTTCCCCTTCCTATGTCTCTCCCCCAGCTCGTCTCTCAGATTGTAAGCCCTAGGGGCAGGGACCGTGTCTATTTTATTACTTTGTAAAGTGCCAGGTACACTGCTGGCGCTATATAAATGTTTGTTAATAATAAAATAATAATAATAATACAATGCTGAGAAACTTTTGTAACAATGAGGCTAATAAGCCAGCATAGATTAGTGGCTACAGTGTTGGACTTGGACCTGGGAGACCAAGGGTTTAAATCCCATTTTAGCCATGAATTTGCTGTGTGGTCCTGGACAAGTTACCGGGTAAAAGCAGACATGATGTTTGGCTGCACTTTGATCCACTTTGCACCAGACCTCACCTGCACACTTGCGCAGACACCACCAGATGTTGGCCTGGAATTGCCCTGGGTTGTGTTGGTGGCTAGCCTGTGTTCTCATGCCGGGACTATGTCCAGGTTACAGCCGGGCAAAATTCTGCCTGATTGGGCCACAGTGGGCTGTCATGTCTGTTGTGACCCGGCAGATACAGCCCAGATTGGGTCCGCCGTGGCCAGCTACCATGGCTGCCCATCATGGCAGGGGGTATAGCATGGGGGCAGGGCTGGCCAGCCGCATGTTCGTGAGTCACCTCGCCTCCCCTCTTCAGCAGGCTGGGTGTGGGTATGTTTGTTGTGCAGCCTGACTCAGACTATGTCCACCACGGCTTCCTGACCTGAGTCAGGCTGTCACCACACGGCCATTACTTCTGTTTCCACCCACCATCTCTCAGCCTCCCATCTGTAAAATGGGAGTAATAATGGTTTGCTTTCCACAGTTGTTGTGAAGGTGAACTAGATAAGGATGGTAAAGGACTTTGTACACTCAAAACACTAGAGAAATTATCAATAATAATAAACCAAGTAGCTTCACAAGTTTGCACAGTGCAAAATTATTGAGTGAATATTTTTTGTGCTGGCAAACTTAATTGTGAAGTTCACAACAGGTTCAGAAAACAGAGAACAAGAGGCTGATGCTCATTATTAATCATTTTGCCATTGTTTCCTTTTTTGTTTGCTTTTTGTTCATAAAAATAGCTAAAGGTAACAAATACTCCACAACATCTGATTGGTTGATTCTTGCTGGGAGCGGTAGGACATTGGGTGTTTTCAAGCAACTGTGGGGCTGCCCACCTCCGGAGCTGCTCCAAGGGTGCACCCCCACATCTGACCGTATTCACCCCCTGTGGGCTCCCCGGCCTGCAGTCCACCCGCACGGCACCACCACCACTACCACAGAGTTGCAGGCTAGAGCATATGGTGTTGCCTGGGGCAACGGCAGGTCAGAAGCGGAGCAGCAGTGTGGACTCGCGTATTAGAGGGAACGCTGCTCCACTTCGAGATGGTGCCCCAGGTTTGGACAGCCTGCTCCGCCAGCAGCACTCCGGGATGTTACAGGCACAGCCTGCATCATTTTTGCTCTACTTCAACATTTGGCAGGTCACCTTTAGACAGACAGGCTACCCAGTGGTGAAGCAGCGGAGAAGTGGAGCTGCTGTCCATCTGAAAACACCCATTGTGACAGCACCACGGGTGAGCTAAAATTCTCTTGTGGCAGTTGGAACCTTTGTCCTGAAGGTTCTAAAGCTCAGCAGTTGTAAGGGAGCTCACTAGTAGATCTCAGTGTGCTACTAGAGAGCTCATGAATCAGAGATCTCAGTGTGGCAGCTGGAGGGCTCGCTGCCAGAGGCTCAGCATGGCAGCTAGTGAGCTCAGGATTTGCTGTGCTATCCTCTCCTGGTTACTACAAACTGTGGTTTGAGTTAATGGCTGAGTAAACATGCTGGACTCAGTTCCTTCATTTTCTCTTGTGAAAGTAAGTTTATTTATTACTTATCCTGAAGACTCAGGGCAGTTTACATCATAAAATAAGAAATATGCAGACATAAACCTCCTAAAAGCATAAACTATTTAAAATTCTCATTTAAACCACTCCCCTTCCAGACCCTATCTTCAGCTGCTGAAAGTCTGGCCAAATAAATAGTTCTTACATTGCTTGGAAACTGTTGAGGCTTGGGCTTTGGTGAATGTCTAGGAGAATGGAGTTCCAAAGTTATGGAACAGGATGTGCCCTGGCCATATGGGCTTGGTGCAGTGATGGAACCTGTAGGAGGGTGTCCCTAGCTGACCTAAGGGATCACGGTGGAACATAGGACAGGGAGTGAAAGTTAAAGACCTTCTTTAGTTAGTTTAGTTAAGTTTAATTTTAGTTCATGGTTTATAACCTCCATAGGGAGGGAAAAGTAAAACCTTTTGTATTTGCCCCCTAAAATGGCACCTGTAACTGAATCTTATGCCAGGATTCCATTGCTCAAGTCATCCTATATGACAGGTGTATGATTTCATAAGTGACCCCCTTTCAAGTTTAGGCAGTTTATGTCATTGATTTTACCAATGGGACTCTCCGTTTTGCTGGTGGAATGAACAAATGAAAAATGAACACAACCGAATACTGTTGAATATGAGGTCTGGTCAGGAAGGCACCAAACTATCCTGAATGGTCATTAGCATGTGAACTCAGTTTTGGAACACTCCTGAGCTCTACACCTTCTTCCCTAGTTCAAAAGCCTTTTCAGTAGAGCTGAAATTAATATTCTTGGAAGCAAATCTATCTGACAATCCCACCTGCTTTCATCTGTTTGGACGAAGAGGAGATGAAGTTGTTGGTCAATGCACCCCAATGAGACGCAGAGACATTGTTTAGTTTAAAACTGGCCGCACTCTTTATTATCAAATTCAAAACGAGGTCGGTGGGTAATTGCCCAGGCAATTTGGATCCAGTATGCTATATCTCTAAAGAACTTATTAACTATAATGCTGACATGGATGTGCCCTCCAGCGTCAGCATCTTCAACTTTCAACCTCCCCCTCTCGACAGCTCTCTGGCTCTGGCTGACAAGGGGGACAGGCCCAACCCTGGGCGTGAGTAAGGAGGTTAGTGCTCTTAGGCCAGCGGATAGCGCATGTCCTTTCTGGCCTTACGAAGACACGCCTCCCAAGGGTCATGACCCCAGTGTGTGCTGTGCCCGCATCACTCTGAGTATCACATCCCCCATCTCTTAAGGAGATGACTCTTCCTATGCTATTCCTTTCCTATTTAGCCTATTATAGCATACTGAATCCCCGCGAGTGCGACAATAATTACCCATATCTCCTTCAATTCCAATTATGCATTCCACATTCGTCCTAACCTTATTCTTATCATCCATTATTCTATTTAATATTCTTAACTTGTAACATAATCCAAGCCAATAAGTGATTTGTAAACAAAATTGTTTCCAAATAATTGAATCAAACCGAATAGGTGTAGTTGTCCTATTTAATCCTACTCCGCACTGTGAAGGAGGCAAAACATGCGGGCCTATAACAGGCTGCCTGCCAAAATTCCTCCTTGGTCGCCTAACGGCAACCCTTCCATGCCACAGTGCTAGAGGTGAGGTGGGTGGGGCTGCTCTGTTCTACTGCCAGCCTCGAATGCCGCTCACATGGCTCTGAGCAGCTCCGCCCCTCCTACAAGAGGCGGGTCGCTCCAACTCTTTTCGCACGCTCGCCACTGCGCAGGCGCGCTCCAGTTGCACCCAGCAACCCTTACACCGGCCCAGGAGCAATCTAGCTTGCTCCTGGCCACGGCCACTTTCTCTGTGCCTTCTTCCTGAGGGCGGGGGCACAACAAAACCCCCGTCGCCGCCATGGTGGCGGCAAAGGGGACTTGTCGACGCACCCCAATGAGACACAGAGACATTGTTTGGTTTAAAACTGGCCACACTCTTTATTATCAAATTCAAAACGAGGTCGGTGGGTAATTGCCCAGGCAATTTGGATCCAGTATGCTATATCTCTAAAGAACTTATTAATTATAATGCTGATGTGGATGTGCCCTCCAGCGTCAGCATCTTCAACTTTCAACCTCCCCCTCTCGACAGCTCTCTGGCTCTGGCCGAAAAGGGGGACAGGCCCAACTCTGGGCGTGAGTAATGAGGTTAGTGCTCTCAGGCCAGCGGACAGCACATGTCCTTTCTGGCCTTACGAAGACACACCTCCCAGGGGTCATGACCCCAGTGTGTGCTGTGCCCGCATCACTCTGGGTATCACATCCCCCATCTCTTAAGGAGATGACTCTTCCTATGCTATTCCTTTCCTATTTAGCCTATTATAGCATACTGAATCCCCACCACAAAAAAGGAAGGGGGGGCACTGAACAGTACCCCCCCTTCCTTTGACCCCCACCGCCTCCTATTTACAACTTCCGAAGATGGTTGGCCAAGGCAGCTAAATACAACTCGTTCCCTGCTGGTGACAGGTGTACACCGTCATCCCGGAAAAAAGTCGGTCCTTCCCCTAACTATGTCAGGATGTTTGATGGTCGTTCCTCCTAGTCCCGTAACCCATTTCGCTATTTCTCGGCTGATGTTTCGTCTCGCCCTATCAACTCTGCCCAGCTTAATTGCTGTCTGCCATTTTATCCAGGGGATAAAATCGGTCCAAACTATGTGTGTGCCTATCATTAAATTCCTCACTTTCCACAAATCTTGTTTGATTCTTATCATCAAGTTCACCCCTTTTTTGTCTGGGATGTCATTTTCCCCTAAGTGAAGTGCTAGTATGTGTGGTTTAGACAACTCACCCATGGCTGTCAACAATGGTATCAGTTGGTGCCATTTCATCCCGCCCTTTCCTATCCATTTTATAAAAAACCTCTCTTCTAATCTCAGATGCACCCCCCAGTTGGTCGATATAGCTGCTCTGTTTGCCCATTGCAGCAGGCTGTGGCCCACGATCCACACCACCCGTCTGTCCAGGTTGCGTCTATGTCCTACCGGGAGCAAAAAACACCATTGTTTACACGTTGTAAGGTTGAACATACTTTTTATATGCTCCTGACCGCCATCTTCCCACTGCCTTAATCGCCTCCTCAGGTAAGCCTGCTGCTGCGGCTGTTGTGGCAGCGCCAATCCTAAAGGAGTGGGACCCAAATTCCCTTGCAGACAGGCCTGCTTTACTCAACGCAGCCCTAAGGACTGCGGTGAACTGATGACTCGTAAGGGGGATACTTGTTTTGTGTAGAAATAAGTATCCTGGGGATGTGGGGCGAGTGGCCATGTACTGTCTCATCTGTTTGACTGGGCATATGGGTGTAATCCCACACTGATATAGTTCTACACTATGCCCCTTGCTCCTCTGGTCTGTTTTGGAACACCGGAGCCTGATCCTCAGTCCGGTCTGAGACAGTTCCATGTCTTGGAGAAGGAGAGCCCGATTCGTATTATCCTTTTTTGATCTCGGTATGACCTCGCTAACTCGGAATCCACCAAAATGACCACGTACCCTGATGTAAACAATTGTGTCTCGAAAGCATCGTGGCACACTGATGTTAGTGTCTGTACCACTTTTAATAGGACCAGGGTGGTTATTGGTGCTCTGAGCTTGGGAGTCACTGGATTTGCCCTGGCCCAACTTTCGTACATGTGCTTCAAATAGAACCCTTTGTCTGGAGGGGGGAAGCCTTTTAATTTACTAATAAAAGATAGGGCTGCTACCTTTCCAGCTATAGTTCCCCCTGACAATCCCTTTTTATGGAGGTGCATGGCAAATTGCAGGACCTCAGGCTCACTGATTGGAAAACTATTCCCCCAACCTTTGTCAGTTCTGAATCGCTGGAATTCCCGGAGGGTCCTACCGTATGCAGCTTGGGTTCTGGGAGCCAATGATCCTTGTACTACTGCCTGCATCTCTATTTCCCAAGGTTCCAGACCCCCGATGGTAGGGGGTCTGGCCATTCTCTGGCTTCCGGTGCCATTTCCCGGAACCGTTTTATCTGCAACCGAGAAAGGGCATCGGCTATACCATTGTCAACACCTGGTACGTGGCATGCAGTGAACAAAATATTGTGTTCCAAACATGCACCTACCAGAGTCCTAATCATTGACATAACCCTTGGGGAACGGAATGAGAGGGTGTTAACCACATGTACTACTGCCATATTGTCGCACCAGAAAAGTACGGTGCTGTTGGTGAAATGCTGAGCCCAAAGTAGTACTGCAACAACTATTGGGAATAGTTCAAGAAATGTTAGGTCCCGAGTAACACCCTTTTCGTGCCATTCATAGGGCCATGGCGCCGCACACCAGTGGGTATGGAAATACACCACAAAGCCAACCCCTCCTGCGGAGTCCGATTGTACCTGGAGTTCAGCCTTAAGTAACATCCGCTCCCTCCAGAAGCTCACCCCATTATAACCCTCTAAAAATTCCATCCATGTCTGGAGATCATCTTTCATCTCCTGCGTGACCCTAATTCTATAATGGGGCTGTGTGTGTCCTTGTAACTTGCTATACAATCTGGACAAAAAGGCTCTCCCTGGTGCAACTATGCGACATGCGAAATTAAGGCTTCCTATCATCGATTGCAAGGCCCGTACCGTAACTTTACGGGCTGCGATGCATTCCTTTATTTTAATTTTTATACTATCAATCTTATTTCTCGGTAGTCTGGACTGCTTCAATTTGGTGTCGAGCTCTATTCCTAGGTAGGTGATAATCGTGGCTGGCCCTTCCGTCTTCTCGGGCGCTAAAGGAACCCCGAGTTCATCTGCTGTTTCTTGGAATAGCCACAGGGTGGCTGCACACTCCTCTCCCCCGGGTGGGCAGATAATCAAGAAATCGTCTAAATATTTAGTTATCTCCCCACCCTGGAGCCGTCGTCTAAATATTCATTCTATGAGCGAACTAAATCGTTCAAATGCAGAGCAGGATATAGAGCACCCCATGGGCATAGCTCGGTCATAATAGAACTTGCCATCGAATTGAAATCCCAGAAGGTGTTGACTGCTGGGATGAACAGGAAGCAAGCGGAAGGCGGACTTGACATCACACTTCGCCATCATTGCCCCTTCTTCCATTGCCCTTGCTTTGTCCACGGCATCGTCAAATGATGCATACTGAATGGATGTAAGTTCCTTGGGTATGGCATCATTGACCGAGCTGCCCCGGGGGTGGGACAGATGATGAATCATCTGATATTCTCCCGGGTTTTTCTTGGGGACAATACCTAACGGTGATATCACTAGGTTGGTCATGGGAAGAGATTGAAACGGGCCGGCCACCCTCCCTTCTGCTACTTCCTTTGCAATTTTGTTTCTGACTATTTTTTCCTGTCCTACAATTGATTTTAAGTTCCTACTTGTCCTGTGTTGAGACACTGGGCCTGCTGGGATGATGAATCCTTGTCTAAAACCCTCTACCACATACTCTACTTCAGTCCTGTTGGGGTGGGTGATTAAAGCTCTCTCTAATCGATCAATTCGCACTGGTGTCGGACCCCTTTCCTGGACAGGGCCCAGGCAGTGTCCTTTGACTTCCTTTCCCATTGCCGGTTCCCTGACTAAATCTGGCTCGGTTACCCCTCTGTTTGGGGCAATAGCAGGAGGTTGCCGAGTGCCCCCCTCCACAATTGGAACAGGCATGCCGAAACTTGCAAGTGCTTCGGTTGCACCTGCCCACCTTGTCGTATTCCCAACAGTAACCTGGCCCCCCTTTTCCTGTTCTGCAGTTTTCACCACGAAAAGGATCATTTGCAGGAGCAACCCCCCCCACGCACTAAAGGGTGCCCACTGTCTGCCCGTGGTGCATTAGTGGCATCGATCATACATTCGAGTCACAAATCTGGTGCGTGTTTGTCCCAAGGGAGCTCCGGGGTATTGGCCGCCCTATGACGAAATGCTTCGTCATATCGTAGCCATGCTCCGGGGGGGGTCATGTACCATGCGCCCTGCGGACAATGTCCGCGTATTTATGCAGCTCTAGGCCACGGCCCGGGTCGGCCTGCATTAATACCCCCATGTAGACTGCATATGCAGATGTCCAATTATCCCAATTGCGGTCCGCTTTCGGGCAACGAAACTTCTGTTTATCTTTTTCGTCCATTTGCTCTGCATGATCCATAATGGGATCGCTGAACAAAAGTGCGAAGAGGTCTATATATTCGCCTTATATTATTTTCTCCTTAGTCGCTTGAGGCAAATGGTTGCCAAATGGGGCAGCTACGTCTGGTATAACCCCCCCCGGGGGGGCGGGTAACCCTTCCTGCATCAGTGGCTTCCCCAGGTATTGTACGTGTCTCATTAATGCCAGGGGCAGTTTCTCTTGCTCCCGCATTTTGATCACTTGTACATATCGGGGTAGGGGCTACCTGTCCAGCGTACCTGCCTGTCGCTGGGATAACCCATGCCCATTCACCATTAACCCTAAGCAATTGGGGGGCGGCCTGTTGTTGCCCATATGCCGCCCCATCTCCTGGGGTTGTGTATGCCCGACCCCTTGTTGCTGTGCTCATGGATTCTCTTTGCCTGCCTGTTCCTCCCAAGTTCTGGGGTGTTGCTCTGCCTCTTTCCCTATGCTCGTCTACTCTTGCTGACCCTTCGGCTGGGAACCCCCAGCTACCCCTTTCCTGGGGCTCACCATATTACGAAGCCATGTGGGGTTCTCCTGTCTCTCGTGCCTGTGTGGGGAGCTGTGTTCCCCGACTCAGCTCCCTTTCTAGCGCCTGGATCCGCCTCCACATATCCGCGTCGTCTTGTTCCCCATCTTGATCTGCATCCTCGACCCTCCTCCTGCTTACCTGTGGCTCGCCTACTGCAGGATAATATGACATACGGGGCTCCCCTTGCCCGGCGACCTGAATGCGGGGGTCTGGGGCTACTCTGAGAAAGGCGGGTGCCGCCCTCCTAACTCTCTGTCTTTTATATTCCCCCAGTCCTGGGACCCCTACCTAATCCATGTACTGCCTCCCGGTGTCCCTGTAGTCAGGGAAGGGGGGGCAGTCCCATTCATCAGTTCGCCCGAATGTGTTGCCCCTTGTGGACATACTGGGGAAATAGCTACGCCCATCCCTAGATGTTGATGGTTGTGGGTCATCCCATGAGGGAGTAGCCTGATAGGGGGCTACTGGGCCTGGAGGATTGGACCTGTGTCTGTTGCACCAGTCTGGCCTACCCCCTTTTCCGTGGCCTCCTGGCTTATTTGCTGCCCCCTAGTTTCTTGATGGTGGGGCTCTCTGTCTTCCCCTCCCCCTCTTTGTGCTCTTAAATTTGGGCGAGAAGGGGGGGGACTGCAGGGTCAGGGGCATCCCTGTATCGCACAGGGAGTTGGACTGGTCTATCCCTCCGCCGCAAGCCTGTTTAGCCTGGCGGAGGGCTGGTCTGATTCTCCCCGAGGGGGGGGGCCTCTCTATCCCTGGCCCTGTCGGTGAGGGAATCCTCCCATCCCCCAGAAGTGTCGCTTGGGCCTTCCCCCGAGCCGGGGACTGGGTGGGTGGGCTCCATTGCTTGTTCTCTGGAGGGGGGGCGAGCCCTCATCCGGGCCTTGCACGCGGCGAGGCGGGCCATCGTGGCCCTGGAAGGGGCACCTTCCTCTTCCCCTCCCCCTGGCACTTCCCTCTGTATGGCCTCCGGATCCTGTGTCCCTTGGGCTGTCCGTTGCGTTGCGGCGGCGGATGTTTTCTTTTTTTGGCCCCCTGCCACCTTCTTCTTTGTGCGGCCCATGCTGCCGCTTCCTTTCAGATTCTCCCCGAGTGGTTGTGCTGAGCACGTGCTCGAGGCTGGATCAGCAGCGAAGGGAGCTTGCTGCTGCTCCGTTCTACTGCCAGCCTCGAATGCCGCTCACACGGCTCTGAGCGGCTCCGCCCCTCCTACAAGGGGCGGGTCGCTCCAACTCTTTTCGCACGCTCGCCACTGCGCAGGCGCGCTCCGGTTGCACCCAGCAACCCTTACAGTGGCCCAGAAGCAATCTAGCTTGCTCCTGGCCACGGCCACTTTCTCTGTGCCTTCTTCCTGAGGGTGGGGGTGCAACAAAACCCCCGTCGCCACCATGGCGGCGGCAAAGGGTGGTTTTGTTTGGTGGTTTTGGATGCTATGCTAGATATTTTGGCTCAATTACTTTGGTTGTTCAGTATTTTGGTTCGGATGCCTTGTTCACTTTTTCTAGTTCTATTTAACACTATTGCACACCATGATGTTACAGCAATAGCACTGTTGTGTTCGCTCAAGAGCACCATCATGTGACAGTGTGGCATGCAATAGATAGCACTAAGAAGCATGAAAGAAAGTTCATGAATCACTTACTCCGGAGTTTGCTGAGGTGATTTCTCTGGGTTTGGAAACTGGTGTTGAGGTTTGTCCAGGACTATAACATATTTCAGTTGAAACAAGCAAACCAGACAAAGGTTTAAACCAGTCAGTCAGTGCAGCCTAGGGGACGGGGAAGTTGTGGAGGATAAAGGTAAGCTATGGGGGTTGGGAATTGGGGTGGAGAAAGGGTTGGGGGGGATGGTGTAGGGTTTATGATTACATAGTTTTATATTGATTGTGTTTTATACTTTGCATTTTTAATATTGTAAGCTGCCCTGATCCACTTTTGGCAGGAAAGGTGGGGTAAAAAATTAAAATAATAATAATGATAATTAATAATAAATAATTCAGTACTGGACTTGGGAGACAAAGGGTTAAAATTCTGTCATAACAGGGTGTAATCACACAAGATGGGGCACCACAATGGCTCCCCTTTGCCCTGGATCCAGCTGCTCATATGATGGGCACCTGTCAGATGTTTTCCCTGGGTTGGACGGAGGCAGCTCCACATGGCATCATCCCCAGAAATCTGGAGCACACTGCAGGCTAACAGGGCCCAACCCAGGGCAATAGGCTCCCACGGGTCACCTTCCATGTGAAAGGCCCCTGACAGCCCCACCTACATACAGGTCTGCAAGCACCGTGTACAAGGTTACAGTGCCGTCAAGGATCAGGCCACTGGAGGAAGCTGTTGCCAATCAACTATCTGTCAACTGTTGGAGCGGCAGCACGGAGGAGCAGGAGCAACAGCCCTGGTGTCCCCAACTGGAGTGGCTACTCACGGCAGCCAAGGACACTGGGGCTGATCCTCCTCCTCCCCCGAGTCCACTCTGCTGCTGCAGCTGCTCCTTTTCCCCGGAGTCTGCTCCAACAGCTGATGAGCGGGCGGCGGAGGCATGCATCCCCACCCCCACCACTCCAACAGCTGACAGGCAGAGGCAGCTGCTTCCTCCGGGAGCCTGATCCTGCTGCTGCAGGAGCAGAGTCCTGGGGTTCTGCTCATGTGATGGGATTCCTGGGCAGAACCACATGTGGGTCTGCATGTTTGAAGGGCTCCCTGCTCTGTCCCCACGGGTAGCTGCTATGTGGGGCCTCACGGAGCAGCTCCGGCCTCCCTGCCCATGTGAAAACACCCATAGTCATGAACTCGCTGGGTGATCTTGGGCAAATCACTCTCTCTCTGCCTCCATTCCTCATCTGTAAAATGGGGATAATGACCTAACTCAGAGGAGTGTTGCAAGGATAAACAAGATGAGATGAGGATTGTAAAGCATGTTGAACACTGAAAACACTGTATAAATTATTAATAATAACCAGGCAAACCTAAATTACTCAACACAACAAACTCAAATTAACTAAACAAACAAACTAAAGCTAATGAAACCAAGCAAAGTCTCCTGAATTCAGTCTTCGCTAGGATTCTCAAGAACTAGGAATTGAGATTGGACTATTCATCAGTTTAACCAAATACTCACATTTGATTAATGAATTGCAAATTCCCTGTTCATTTCAGCTTTCTCCAAAGCTATGCTGATGAGCTTAGCCAAACACAAACAGCATAATCTTGGGTGCTAGTGAAGCAAGAGGTTCCTAATATCCCTGTGCCACTTCTTCTTTACACCACTGATCTGTGAAATGTCACATCCCCAGCCTTTTACAACATTTACTTGTGAATCTCCAGGACATTTTTAGGAACTAGCCTGCTTGTTCAGTTGTATCCTTTACTGCACTATTTTGGCAATGTCAACACTTCAAGCTGAGTTTGAGTGATGCTAGCTTCAAACTCTCTGTAAAAACCACCAGATCGTGGGGGCTCATGGCAGGACTGGGACCTTAGACAAGTAGATAGGATCCAGTTCCCAATCCCTGTCAAAAGCATACAGTAGAACTGGAAAAGGTACAGAGAAAGGCAACAAAAATGATCAGGGATATGGAACAGCTTCCATGAAGGAGAGGCTTAAAAGATTAGGGTTCACCAGTTTAAAGGAGAGATGACTGCAAGAAAGATGATAAAGTTCTTATAGATCTGAAATGAGTACCCACCAAAATAAGTAAACCTGTTGAATCCAAAACAAACCAAGTAAGTTAACGAGCATTACCTGTCAGATCTTCCATCAGTCACCTGTTCTCGTATTTTTGGTTCCTTCCGTTCATTCATTTTGTCTGAACTTAGAGGCAGGCCCCCTAGGCCCAGGCCTTGGATGGCGTTATCTGGAGGGCAGCAATCCTGACACCGGTGCTGCCCGGCTCCATCTTTCTTTTCTCTCTGCACGGCCACTCACTGCAGGCACGCACACCACGTTGTTCACATGGGGCTCCCCCGCCCATGAACATACAGCGTAGGGGCGGGGCTCAGGGCAGGACTTGGCTTGGGGGCAGCAACCTGAGAAGGGCCTAGGGGCGCAAAATTCCTAAGTCCGGCCCTGGTCTTTACCACACATTTTCGTTGTCCCTGGAAAAAATGAACAGAAAACCAGTAATGAACAAAATAATAAATGAACCAAATGAACTGAAATTGTGGAAAATCAATTGCTCAAACGTTTTGATGAATGTTGTTTGAGGGCCATAGTTCAAGTGGCAAGAGCGTGCGCTTTGCATGTATAAGGTCCCAGGTTCAGAATCCCCGGTAGCATGCCTGGGGGAGGCCTCTGCTGGGGGTTTGGAGGGGTCTCAGGTAGCATGCTGGGATGGCCTCTGCCGGAGACCCTGGAAGAGCTGGATTTGAACCCAAATTTGAAACCCCTGCTGCCATGTCAGGTTGTGACAATACTGGGCTGAGATAGACCTGTCTGACTCAGTTAGGCAGTTTAGTTTAGACTACAACTTGCTTGAAATTGGGGGGGGGGAACATAAACAGTTATTCTGCTGCTCATTTAGTCTCTATATGAATAGTCTAGAGAAAGGAAGTAGGAACCTGTTATATACTAGAACTAGAGGATTCCTGATTAAACTAATTGAAAATAAACATATGGAGGGTTTGTTTCCCCTCACAACACATAACTCACTTGTGGAACTCATTGCCACGGGATGTTGGGAAGGCCATTAATAGAACTGGGTTAGATAAGTTCATGGAAGAGTGGTCCATCAATAGCTATTCACCAAGATGGTCCAGGAGATGCCACCTCATCTCCTAAATTTCTGACTGTTGGAAGACGGGCGTGAGCAACAGGGGACGGTGTACTCTGTAAATGTCCTAATTTTGTACACTTCCTCTGAAGCATTTGGTGGTGGCCACTGTCCGAGTCAGGACACTGGGTTAGATGGACCACTGGTGTCACCTAGTGTGATATTGACTGTGTTCTTAGTTAAGGTAACAGGAGCTCAATCTTTGGGTGTAGGGGTGAGTTCACTTTGAATCTGGGCACCAACTAAGCTTGAGCTTTATTTATTTTATATTTATATTAAAATTTATATGCTGCCCCCTCCTGCCTCAGGTATCTCAGGGCGGCTCACAGCATCTTAAAAACATTTTAAAACATTAAAATAAACAGTAATAATTATTATTCAGTATCATGTCAGTTACATAGCACCCCGATTCTCGGCTCTTGGGTCCTGGAGAGGGGAGAGTAGCGGAGCCGAGAGCCAGGAAGCAGGGCACTGTGTAACTGACATGATACTGAAGAGCGGACACCGATATTCTGACACGAGGATTTATGCAGGTGTTTAGAAACGCGCTCTTGTAAAGGTAGGTTTTGGCCGCTTGCCAATGCGCTTAAAAAACAAACGCAAGCATGGTTAAAGAAGTGCATAGAGTCTTTCATGCTTCAAGGTAATATGCGGGGGAAAGAAAAAAGCGCTGGTCTGCTGAATATGGGGATGTGCTCGGTTAGCTCTCTTGCTTTGTCAGGGTGCATTTGCAGAAGCTGGTGCTTGCACTAATCCTCCCATATACAAATATATCCCTTCCCTATCAACCAATCCTTATTTCTTACCCTTACATTTTACCTTCCCCTGTCTTTCTCCCCCTGTCCATATATTATATAGATATAGATATTAGTTGCTGTTTTATTATATATTTAGGATTGTAGGCTAGAAATATTTTGTATTATACATAGGTTAGTTTTTAGCTTAGATTCTGTATTTATTATATAAATAAAACTACATATTGTGTACAGTATATACTGTGTGCAGGTCTTTCTGTATCACAATGAGAAGGGAAAGAAGTTCAACTGCTGACAAGTCTGGGGCAAGTGGCCCTGGTAGAGGGCATGGCCATAGCTTTGGTGTGCATGGGTGAGTTGGCAAGTCTGCCAGCGCTGACACTTGTGCCACTGGTGGCAGCCCATCACGCAAAGTTAAGAGACCAGCATTTTGCACCCCCAAGCTGCAGGTCTTATCAGGGGAAGAGGCAACAGAGATTATTGCTGGAGGAAAGGCGTCTGTGGAAGGCAGGGAGCCCCAGCCTTCCACTAGCACTGGCGCTGGATGAGGGAGCAAAGGTGGGTGCAGCAGCAGCAGTGCACCCCTCCTGAAGCACCAGCGGCTGGCACTGGCAGCAGGGATATTGCACTGGCGGAAGCTGATGCGGGGAGGAATGACGGTGCTGGTGATGTGGGTGCTGTCGCTGTGAGTAAGGCTGTGTTCCCATCTGCGGCAGCGGTAGCAGCAGAGGGTGGGGCGAAGGAAGACGCGGCAGCGCAGAGGAACTGGCTGACAGGAAGAGAGCCGGTGCGAACAGGGATCTGCCACGGCTTCTCTCACGCATGTCAAGGCACAAAATCCTGCCCTGACATGCGTGAGAGAAGCCACAGCAGATCCCCGTTCACACCAGCTCTTTTCCTGTCAGCCGGATCCTCCGCGCTGACGCATCTTCCCTTGCCGCTCTCTCTGTCAACACCGCAGATGGGAATGTAACCTGATGCTGGGGCGCCCACTTCTCCTGTTGGGCAGGCTTCACTGTCTGGCACCACCCTCCATGCTTTGGAGGATTTGGGGGAGGACTTATTTAAGGACATCCCACCCCTTGGCATGACATGAGCAGTCCATTATTCTCATTCTCCCCCAGTGTTTCTGCGAATAGCAGCAGGGCATCCTCTCCCATGCTGCAATGTGGTAGCAGCAGCAGAAGCTTGATCATGGGTGTCATGGAGCTGGACGATGAGGGGAGTGAGGAGGAGGTGGAGGAGGAGACTTCTCATGAATCATGATGCTCCTCCTGTGGCCCCATTGGGGACAGAGGCAGTTGCCCCCAGCAACAGTGTCACAAAGAAAGCAGGGCGCCCCAGGGGGCCTGTGTGGGACCACTTCAGGTGAGTGAGGGGAGGTGACACCAGTGAGGTGGCCTGCATTCACTGAGGGAAGGTGGTGAAGCATGGGAATAAAAGGGCAAACCTCAGTAACAACAGAATGCTCTCCCACCTGAGAAGTATTGTAATAGCTGGGTCTGACCCCTGCCATCTCCGGGGCCTATTTTGGGCTGACCCAGCTCCCCAGACCTCTCAGGTGGGGACCCCATTTTATCTTCTTTTAATCAAACCCTTTATTTAGGACTCCACCTAACTACTGAGCCTCGCAGGGCTCTCACCTTTAGATCCACCCCGCTGAGCTTCGCAGGGCTCTGAGTTCCTTTCCAGATTCCCCACACATCCTCAGCTGTCAATCAATTCAGTCCCACAACCTCAGCTGTCACTCTTCAGGCTCTTCTAACCTTTTTCTCAGCCTCCCTCCTCTGAGGGGTCTAGCGGGCATCCCCTCATACTCTCTAGTCCTTCAGGCAATCAAAGCCCCAAATCCTTTCCCCTAAGCGGGCCACAGGTGCGGACTCCCTGTACCCTGCTCTGCTCTAGCAGCAACACAATCTTTGTTGATGCAGCTCAGTTGCTACTCACAATCTCCATCTCTCTGGCTCCTTTCTAAGCCTCCTTGCTGACCCCAGCTTTCTCCCGACTCTGCCAGACCTTGCTGTCCCGCTCTGGGGAACAGCGTCGTACTCGAGCCTTTTTGCCGAGCTCCTTCTCTGAGCCCCAGGACACCAACCCACTTCCTGGTCCAGCGCCTTTCTTCGAAGCGGCCCCAACTAACTCCTCTCTGTTGATATCCCCACTCTCATCCTTGGTGACTTCAGCATTCATGTTGATGACCCATCTCAGCCCTCAGTCTCTCGCTTCCTCTCCCTAGCCTCCTCCTTCAACCTCCACCTTTGGACCAACTCCCCCACCCATACTAATGGCCATTCTCTTGATCTTGTCCTCTCTAGAAACTGCTCTGTCGCTGATCTCTCCTTCGATCCTCATCCTATATCAGACCACTTCCTTGCCTCTTTCAACATTTCCCACTGTCCCCCCTCCTCTTCCCCTTCTCTACGCCCCTTCCGTGACCTTCAAGCTATTGATCCCCTGGACTTTGCCTCCTCTCTCTCTCCCCTTCTTCCTACAGTCTTCTCTTCCTCCTCCCCTGACTCCGCTGTCTCTGCTCTCAACGCCTCTCTCTCCTCCACACTTGACTCCCATGCCCCTCTCTCTTCCCGCCCTGCCTTCTCCCACAACCCCCGTCCTTGGCTCACCCCTAGTATCCGCCACCTCCGTTCTTGCACTCGTGCTGCTGAACGACTCTGGCGCAAATCCCATTCTCACGCTGACTTCCTTCACTTCAAATTCTGTCTCTCCACCCTTACTTCTGCTATCTCCCTTGCTAGACAACACTACTATGCCTCCCGCATTGAGTCCTGTTCTCGGGACCCTCGCCGCCTGTTCTCTACCTTTGACTCCCTCCTCAAGCCTCCCTGTCCTCCCCCTCCTTCTTCCCTTTCTGCTCAGGATCTTGCCTCCTTCTTCACCTCCAAGATAGACAAGATCCGCCTCGACATCGCTTCCCACTCCTCTCTTCCCACTCCCACCCCTCTCCCTCCTCCCCCTCCTTCTCTCATGTCCTCCTTCTCCCCTGCCTCCCTTAAGGAAATCTCCTCTCTGCTCTCCTCCTCCAACCCTTCCACTTGCCCCCTTGATCCCATTCCTTCCCGCCTCCTCACCTCCATTACTCCCACTGTCGCCCCTTCCTTCCTGCACATCATCAACCTCTCCCTCTCTACTGGCTCTTTCCCTTCTGCCTTCAAACATGCCACAGTCTCTCCTATTCTCAAAAAGTCCACTCTTGACCCCTCTGACCCTTCTAGCTATCGTCCTGTCTCACTCCTTCCTTTTGCTTCCAAGCTGCTTGAACGTGTTGTCTACTCCCGCTGCCTTGACTTCCTATCCTCCAACTCCTCCCTTGACCCCCTCCAATCTGGCTTCCGCCCCCTTCATTCTACTGAAACTGCTCTCGCTAAGATCACCAATGATCTTCTGGTGGCTAAATCTAAACGTCTCTATTCCATTCTTGTCCTCCTTGATCTCTCTGCTGCCTTCGATACTGTTGACCACTCACTCTTGCTGGATTCCCTTCACTCCCTTGGCTTTTGTGGCTCTGTCCATAACTGGTTCTCCTCCTACCTCTCTGACCGCTCCTTTAATGTGTCTCTCTCCAACTCCGCCTCCTCCTCCTTCCCCCTCTCAGTTGGTGTTCCTCAAGGCTCTGTTCTTGGCCCTCTCCTCTTCTCGATCTATACCTCATCCTTAGGCAAACTCATTGCCTCCCATGGCTTCCAATACCACCTCTATGCTGATGACACTCAACTCTATCTCTCTACTCCCTCTCTCTCTCCCTCTGTTCAAGCTCGTCTCATCAACTGTCTCTCTGACATCTCTACCTGGATGTCTCAACGTCAACTCAAACTCAACATGGCTAAAACTGAACTCCTTATCTTCCCCCCTCATCCTTCCTCTCCTTCCTCACTGTCAATAACTATTGATGGAGTCACCATCCTGCCTGTCCCCCAAGCCCGTAGCCTAGGCTTCATCTTTGACTCACCCCTTTCTTTTAAACCCTACATTGACTCTGTTGCTAAATCCTGTCGCTTCTCCCTCCATAACATTGCTAAGATTCGCCCTTTTCTCTCTGTCTCGTCTGCCAAAACTCTTGTTCATGCTCTGGTCATCTCTCGCCTCGATTACTGTAACCTCCTTCTCACTGGCCTTCCCCGGTCTCACCTTTCTCCCCTCATCTCTGTCCAAAACTCTGCTGCCAGGGTCATCTACCTCGCCAGTCGCTTCGACCATGTGCAGCCCCTCCTCTCTTCGCTTCACTGGCTTCCCCTTCCTGAACGAATCCTGCACAAGCTCCTAGTCTTCACCTATAAAGCTCTTCACAACCTTGCTCCCCCCTACCTCTCTGCACTTATCGCCCTCCATACTCCAGCCCGTGCACTTCGCTCCTCCTCTGTCCCTTCTCTCACCCTTCCACGCCTTCCCTGCTCCCCTAAGCGCCTTCGTCCCTTCTCACTTGCTGCCCCCCATGCCTGGAACTCCCTCCCTGTCCACATCCGCCTTGCCCCCTCCCTTCATACCTTCAAATCTCTCCTTAAAACTCACCTCTTTCGCTCTGCTCTGTCTGACTCTTTATCCTGCTGAGCCACTATTCCTATACCTACGATCGGTTTACCCTTATCCTTGCAACATGGACCTGCCTGCTGTCATTCTCATCGTAACCAAGCCAAGTACGTGCACTTGAGACCTCGCATCTTCATGAATGTTAGACCCCTTGTCTCTCCCTCTGTTCCCCTTCCTAAGTCTCTCCCCCAGCTCCTGTCTCTCAGATTGTAAGCCCTAGGGGCAGGGACCGTGTCTATTTTATTACTTTGTAAAGTGCCAGGTACACTGCTGGCGCTATATAAATGTTTGTTAATAATAATAATAATAGTCAGTTTCATCAGCGGCCTCGGCTCTCCCCAGTCAGTTTCAGGTTGCAGATTTAACCCCGCACCACTGAGAGGGCTGCTGCCAGCTGTGCCCATTTAAAGGGCCACCCCTTGCTGGCCGCTTGTAACAGGGGTGACTAGCACCTCCCTGTTACAAGTACGCATCCGGCAAAGATGCTGGAACTGGAAGGGAAGGTAGGCACTGTGGACAAGAGTGGGTTCCCAGTCCCTGATGCAGTGAGCACACCCTCCTCCTCTGCTCATAGCAAGGGAAATGAGGCAGAGCAGCAACCTCTATCTTGAAGCCCCTGTGAGCAGCAGCATCAGGCCACTATGGAGCAGCTGGGGGTTGGGCAGTTCCGACATGAAGGCTGTCCTCCGTCGGTAATTAAAATACCCAGGCGGGTGGGTGAGATGATTGTGCTGGATGACCAGCCTTTAGCATAGTTGAGAACAAGGGATTCTGCCGGCTGGTTGCACTGCTTGCACCCAAGTACCAGATGCCCTCACGCACCACCTTCCAGCAGGCGGGTGCCCTACCTGTACCAGGCAGCCAGGAAGTGGGTGCAGGAGCAACTGGCCAGGGCAGGTGGAGCAGTTGTGCATTTTACAATGGACGTTTGAAGCAGCCAAAATGCACAACATATCTACCTGGCCCTGACTGCTCAATGGTGGCAGCTGTGGGTGACAGGAGGAAGAGCAGTAGGTGGCAGGGGCGAGGGGGCAGGGTACAGGTGCACCCTGCTTCATGCCCAGGTCATGGATGAGACCCACACTGCCGCCAACTTAAGGGGAGCCTTGGACACCATGATGGAGGGATAGCTAAGGAAGAAAGCACCTTTCACCAAGGAGTTTGTGGCCAGTGACAACGCAGCCAACATGAAGAAGGCAGTGAAGGATGCCGGGTTCAAGCACATCCCCTGTGCTGCCCACACCCTTCACCTGGTGGTGAAGGAAGCTCTAGCCCTGGGGGAGAACAAGGGAGACGAAAGCAGTAGCCCCCTTCCCTGCTGATTGAGAAGGGCAGAAAAAAAATCACAGGATATTTTAATAGGAGTGTGAAGAGTGGGCACCTCTTGAGGGAGAAGCAGGTGGAGCTGGGGGAATAGCAGCACCGCCTCATGCAGGACATCAGTACGAGGTGGAACTCCACCTACCTCATGCTAAAACATCAGGTGAAGCAGCAGCAGACTACCTGCTGGGGGGCTGCCTGCAGGAGGTAGTCCTTGAAGAGGAGATTGGGGTGACAAGGCCACTAGGGTAGGAAGAATGGGTCATGATGGCCCAGATGGTGCACATCCTTAAGCCCTTTAAGGACGTGACAGAGATCCTGTAGCAGGGGGGTGGGGCTTCCAGGGCCACACAGGGCACTGGGTCTTTCGGGGGAATTAGCAACCCCGCTGCTACGCCTATTTCACCCTTATGTAGACAGGGCACGCTACATGGGGTGCCTCTGTAGAGGTCCCACCCCTGGCCTCCAACCGCCCCTTTGCCCTCAATAGCGTGCTCCCCAGGGCCTGTGCCCTGCAGGGTCCGTAGACCAGTCTCTTTGATGGGGTTCAGCCCCACCAGGTCAGAGACCCCTAAACTTAGTAGGGTCTCTGGGTGGCCTTTATTAGGCAGGTCCCACCTGAGTAGTCCTTCTCCAGATCCAGGGGGTTCTCACTGGCAAAGCTGCAGTAAGAAGGACAAGGGCGCTCCTTCTCCTAGGTCACACTTTTGCAGACTGCACTCAGACCTTTTATAGGCCTTGAGCATGCTCAGTGCAATCCAGCCCTATTGAGCATGTCTGCAGACAGAGCTCTACAGGCATTCTAGGGCTCTACTGAGCGTGCTCCAGGACTTAGACTCCAGAGGCTTCCTTGAGTCTTAACTGGGCATGCTCCAAACTCAAAGCCTTTCTATCTGGGCCTGTTAGGCTTCCACAGTAATAGGGCTCTTACCGGCTCAGGGAAACCACCCTATTAAACACACACACACACACACACCGTTTTAGAAAACAATGGCACGGGGAGTGCCATTGCCCTAACATAGCCTAGAAAAAGGAAAAAAGGGGTGGGGTCCAGTCCCACCCACTCCACCAAGATTCTAGCCCAGAGACCCCTCCAAGGGCGGTTTTAGACGAGACGGAAATGGCGGCTGAGCCCTTTATCAGCCGCCATTGTTGCTGCTCGTCTAAATCCCCGGCTCGCTCTACCACCGGATCTCCGCCACGTGAAGCTGGCCTGGTGATCCTGCCCCCTTCAAGGTGGATCGCCGCTGTGCCGGCTTCATGCCGCACTTCCAGGTTCCTTCCCAGATGCGCACGCACAGAAGGGCGCGCATGCGCACATACACTCTACGCCATGTCTGATGCTCTTCTGAACATCAGACACGGCATAGAGGGGAAGGCGGGTGCCCGATGGCGGTATTGAATGATCCTGCTTGTGAGCGGGATCGTTTAAAAGCGCCCCAAGTCTCCTGGTCGCCCCTCAAGGGGGCTAAACCAGCGATTTCCCTGGGTTGGAACCAAACCAGGCCTCCAGAGAGGTCTTCAGTGGCCCTTTCTATGGGATATCTTCCGGCTTGCCCCAGAGTCAGGGTTTGGGACATCCAGTTGTGGGTGTTGAGAGTCCATTCTGTGTGGCTTTCCCGGTGTCCAGCCACAAGTATCTCAGAGATACTGCTTGAAATCCCATCCTTGGGGAGTTCTGGCCACATCGCAATCACACAAGTCACAGCCATACACTTTTCCAGGTGCTTCCTTTTTCCTTGCTTCCGGGCAATTGTTAAAGAAACTGCCTAAACAGTCTGTCAGGTTCAGAAGGGGCTGTGTATCCATGGCGGCGGGTTCTATAACTTCGGCCACCAAGTGGACGGTCATAGAGCTGTCTGGGTTACCTGTACTAGAGACAGCGGTTGTGTGGGTTTCCTGGGTGGCATATCGTACCCATCGGGTGGAACTGCTTTTCTCAATTCCCTTCCAGGTCACTTGGAGTCCTCGATCCAGGCCCTTAAACCCTGCAGTTTGACACTCCTTATCTTCTTGGTCCCCAGCGGTTTCTGTGGCCTTCTCCACTTGAAAAAGTTCAGTCTGACAAGCCTTAGCCTCGCAACTGGGCTTCCCCAGGTCCTGGAAGTGGCCTGTCAGCTGTTCCAGCCAGGTTGGTTCTCTCCACTCAGCACGGCTGGGACCCCAGGTCCCCTCTGAGCTTGTACCACCTTTTTCAGGGAGGCTTTGAGCTAGGGGCGCCTTACTGTTGGGTGGCCATTATGGAGTATCAGACGGTGCAGGGGTAAACTGTGGCCCTCCTCCTCTGTTACCCCCCTTTTTACCACTCCCCTTTTTAGGGCTCTCTCCCCATTCCTGGGGAAAGGTGGGCCAGTCCCTCCCTATAATGGCAGGCCAGGGTAATGTGGGCACTACCCCGACCTTCAGGATATAGACAATCCCTTTTAGTTTCACAGGGACCCAGGCTACTGGGTATTCTTTTCTGTCTCTATGGACACATTGGAGCTTTAGCCTATCTATGGGACGTATCCAGTGTGGCTGTATTATGTCTGCTCTAACTAGGGTTTGGTTCGACCTCAAATCCAGGAGAGCCTTTATCGACTGGTTCCCTATCATAAGCCACCTCGCATACTTATTTGGGTCTTCCGCCTGGGAGGCGGTTTGGGCGGTCAACCCATACAGACCCCAGGTGAGGTCTGTTTCCATAATTGGACATTCCCTTTGGATGTGTCCCAGTTCCCCACACCAAAAACATCTAACCCTAGATGGCAGTTTACTAGCCTCTCCCTGGTACCTGTCTGAGTCCCCACAACCCTCTATCTTGGGCCCAGACCCTGCAGCCTGGTGGTTCCCACTTTCTTGTTGCCGATTACGCCATGGGGTAACTCTTTGGTCTACCCTCCTTGTTCTCCCCTTTGGGGTACCATGCTGGTTTATCCTGTCCTTCCCTTTTCCCTTTTGGGGGACCTAACCCCGAGCAATGTGGGGTGGAGCTCAGGTTTTCAGTTAATAGAAAAGTCTCTGTAGCTTCCACCACCTCATCTACATTGTCCAGCTGTTGTCACCGAATGCACCTCTGTACATCGTTTGGCAGAGTGCTTATATACTGATCCAGGACTACTTCTTCCAGTATCTGCTCCGCACTTCTCTGCTCTGGTTTAAGCCATTTCCTGGCCAAGTCTTTTAATTTAGCGGCTATAACCTTCAGCCACTGTTCCCTGGTAAAGGTGGCCTGCCTGAATTGCGCTTGATACGTCCCCTCAGACATGCCATATCAATCGAGGATAGCGGCTTTTAATCTGTCATAACTGGCAGCTGCTTGCTCATCCAGGGACTGGTAGGCTGCTTGTGCCTTCCCCCATAAGTATGGGACCAGTCTCACAGTCCAGGTAGCCTTGGGCCACCTAGCTGTGGTAGCTACCCTCTCAAAAGTTACCAAATAGGCATCAGGGTCATCCAAGGCAGACATTTTAGTTAACAGCAGCCCATGCAGGTCCCCCTCTGGTTTACTGGGGCCGGCTTGTAGGTGCATGGAGAGTGTATGTATTAGTTGCTCTTGGTGGCCTTGAGCTTGTTGCTGGTAGGCCACGATCTGTGCTTGGGTCTGATGCTACTGTTGGATGTAGGTCAACAACGTGTTTTGTTGTTTTATAACCAACTCCAGAACGTTCTGTACCAACAAAGGCGGTTTGGCCTCCACTCTCCCCGCACTCCCGTCTATGGTGTGCACCCTTTAGACTCGGTACTGTCTCGGAACAACAACGTGTTGTGTCTCAACTAGCAGCTGAAAATTGTGGTGCAGTTCTAACAGCCGCCTGTGGGTGGCACTCTTGCCCACATTCTCCACCACTCGCTGTAGCAGGGGGGGCTTCCAGGGCCGCACAAGGTGCTGGGTTTTTCGGGGGAATTAGCAACCCTGCTGCTATGCCTATTTCACCCTCGTATAGGCGGGGCACGCTACATGGGGTGCCCCTGTAGGGGTCCTCCCACCCTTGGCCTCCAACCACCCCTTCTAGCCAAGGCCTACATCACCAATAGTGTGCTCCCCAGGGCCTATGCCCTGCAGGGTCCATACACCAGTCTCTTTGATGGGGTTCAGCCCCACCAGGTCAGAGACACCTAAACTTAGTAGGGTCTCCGGGTGGCCTCTATTAGGCAGGTCCCACCTGAGTAGTCCTTCTCTGGGTCCAGGGGGTTCTCACTGGTGACACGCCAGAGAAGGCCACTCTAGCACAGAGCTCCTTCTCCAAGGCCACAGTTCCACAGGCTGCGCTCAGGCCTTTTATAGACCTTGAGCATGCTCAGTGCAATCCGGCCCTACTGAGCATGTCTGCAGACTTAGAACTCTGCAGGCATTCTAGGGCTCTATTGAGCATGCTCAAGGACTTAGACTCCAGAGGCTTCCTTGAGTCTTAACTGGGCATGCTCCAAACTCGAAGCCTTTCTATCTGGGCCTGTTAGGCTTCCACAGTAATAGGGCTCTTACCAGCTCAGGGAAACCACCCTATTACAGACCCTAAGCGTGGCGATGGCCACCCTGAGCTAGGTCACCCCCATGGTCCGTAGTCTGGTCAGGCAAATGGCAGGCTTCCTGGCTGACCAAAAGGGGGAAGGGCCCAGAGCAGCACCTTTTACCAGAGGTGGTGGCCCTGGTATGAACGTTGAAGAAGGGGCTCAAGAGTCGCTTCAACCGCCTTATTAGGAAGGAGGTCTGTATTCTCTCCACCATGCTGGACCCCAGGGTGACTTCACCCTGAGGAAGCATTCTCTGGTGGAGAGGGTGCAAGCAGTAGAGGGGGTTATAAGGCAGCGGCAGCAGGGCTATAAGGAGGGGCAAAGCAGCAGCAGAAGGGAGGGCATGCAGACCATCCCCTCCAGCAGCTTTGATAGCAGGGCCAGCAGCATCAACAGCTCCTCGGGGGCCAGGCCCATCACCCACTGGACCATGGCAGGGCAGGCAGTGTGGGCAAAGGCAATTGGGGAGGTCAGCTGCAGCATGCAGAGGCAGAAGGAGTGTTACAGTTCGGAAATGGCAGTGGAGAAGTATTTGGAGGAGCCAGTTTTAGACCACAGCATTGATTCCCTGCAGTACTGGGCGGAGAAGGGAAATGTATGGCAGGGCCTAACCAGGGTGGCACAGGCACTGGTGTCCTGCCCACCAACCAACATGCCCAGTTGCTGTTCCTGAAGGTCAACCTGTCACTTCTGGGTTTCCCTGAGCTGGCGCTGGACTCAGAGTGAGGGGGAAGTAGCACACTTGAGACTTCCCCTGGGTCTCTCTTGATGCCTCCTGCTCCCACCCCTTGCTCAAATGCTGGATGGGGCTGCTGCACCCCCCCTCTTTCTTTATTATCCCCCCCCTCCAGGGCAATCTCTCCCTCTCTCTTTATTATTCCACCCCCTGAGGCAATCTCTGCAAGTTGACACCCTGTAACATAGGATAGTGCCAACAGCCAGTGCCCACCTGCTATTCCATCTACCTCACATGCGCCATTAGGTCACTCTGGGGCACACTCTGCAAGTTGAAGCTTTGACTTTGTGACAGGTAAGGATCGGACAGCTGAGATTTACACAGAGGCAGCGACTGGACTGCGCTGGCCAATGCTACCTGCTATACAGAACCAGAGAGAGAGAGAGAGAGGGAGACATGCTTCTAGAGAGGGGGGAGGAAGGGGGAGACATGCTGCTGCCCATGCCACCACCTGCCATACACAACCAGAGATGGGGGGGGCTCCCCACTACTAGAACAAGAGGGGGGGAGAGAGAGAGAGAGAGAGAGAGAGCGGTGCATCCTGCCCAAGCTGCTACTCACCAGAACCAGAGAGAGAGCTCATCTGTGGCATGTGCTCATGCTCAGTGCCCACATCCAGCAGCAAACCCACCAGAACGAGACAGAAACACACAACATATGAGCCTGTGTGCCTGCACCTGCTATCACCTATCGCAATGATTGAATGAAGTAAGCCCAATCATTCACTAATTCTCTCTCTCTTTTTCCTATGCCCTGCTCCCCATGGGGCAATCATTTGGAGACTTCCCAAGGCTGCCCCCGTGGGGCGATCGCTCTGTGAGCTGAAGACACCTCGCCACTCGAGGGCTTCAAAATGACCAACCAAGAAATGTAACCAAGTATTATATATCACACATCAGCTTCCCAAGGTTGCCCCCCATGGGGCAATCTCTCTGTGAGCTGAAGACGCCCCACCACTCGGGGGAAATCTCCATGTGAGCTGAAGATGCCTTGCCACTCAGGGACTTCCCAAGGCTGCCCTTCATGGGGTGATCTCTCTGCGAGAGCGGGCAATGCACCTGCCAATGCCCACTGATGCCTCTGCCAGATCCTCTCTCTCTCTCTCTCTCTGGCACACACACACACACACACACACACACACACACGCACACACACACAAGCCCTGCCCCTCCTGGGGTGCTGTCTGCAAGTTGAGACCTCAGCACATCTTGGGGCTAATATGCTACCAGTGCTGCTGATGCTCATGGCTGCCTGACCATCACATGCCTGCCCTGCTCCTCCACTGCCACCCACCTGCTCCACCGCTGCCACCTGCCCCTCCTGGGGTTCTGTCTGCAAGTTGAGACCCCGGCACATCTTGGGGCTAATACACTACCAGTGCTGCTGCTGTCAGGTAGGAATCTGACAAGTTGTATATATAAAGAGATTCTGCTGCCCGCCAAAAGAACCAGAGAGGGATAACAGATTGGACAGGTCAAAACTGGCTGGTAACAAATATAACTTTTACTAAAAAATTTCAAAACACATTTTAACTATGAAAAAAATAAACATTTGAATGATGTGCAAAAAAGGAAAGGAAAAAAACCCTTAAGATTCTTCTGCCCTGTCCCCTGGAACATGGGGGAAAGGGGACAACGGTCCATAGGACAGAGGTGTAGGGGCCTCGGGGACCTCTGCCCCATGCTGCCTCATAACATCAAGGGCCCCCAACATTGTTGCCTTCCAGTGCACCAGGGACTGGCAGAACGCCTCCACAGCATCCTTTTTGGTGCTGATGTACTCCACGTACGTCTGTGGCTGCCACTCTCTTATCTGGAGTGCCTGGAACCGCTCCACAAGACTTTCCTCCACATCCCGTGGTGGCCTAGAAGCCCTCGAGGTACTTGGTCGCTGTTTTCCTCAGCAACCCATGAAATGCCCTTACTTCAGGGGTGTCCTCATCACGTGGGGCTGGGAAATCATCAGAGGACCTGGAAGGGGAAGGACGGGGATGGTGCCTCTTCTGGAGCAATTTCCTTCTCCCCTCCACTTCATATTGTTCCTCCCTCCGAGTGCTGCCAGTGCCACCAGACACACTCCTCTTCACTTCGATGAAGTGGACAGTCTTGATGTGGACGATGAGCCCAGATGTGGTCCCCTATTTATGTTTTTGTTGCAGATCTAAAGAACATTAGAAGATAGGAACATAAGAAGTGCCATACTGGGTCAGACCAATGGTCTATCAAGCCCTGCCTGCATCCTGTCTCCACAAGTGGCTGGCCAATCTCTGTCTCTGGGGGCATAGGGGGGACTTGACGAGGATTTCCCGTGGGTAAAGATCTGAGACGAGGAGGCTGCAGTTGCAAACAGAAAATACTCTTTATTCAGCAGATTTACACAACACGTTGTGGGCCTCTAGGATCAAGGAATCCCGAGCACTCCACAACAAAGAGCACTATACTCTTATACAGAAATCCTTGGGCGGAGGGCCCATATATGGTTTTGTCGCATCGGCGCACTTTAGGACCATTACCACATAACTCTCAAACT
>QEPC01011450.1:338941-375645 GCA_003113815.1 Sphenodon punctatus
ATTTCTGGTGCCATCGGGGGCCCTGGGGGCGAATCCTGACAGTTGGCGCCGCTTATTATTGGAATCCGCAAAAGTTTCGCTTCCGTTCACCAGTTCTGATGCCGCGGTACCATTAGCGACAAACCGCAGCCGCAGCCCTCGGAAAGCTGTCTCTGCCGAACTGTACCACGATGTGCGAAATAGGGGTTTCCGTTGGTAACAGCTGCCGCGGCGGCATGTCGCTACAGCCCTAGTTGTAACTGCCCCGAGATGCCGTAGGCATGAAGGGGCGACTAAAATATGCTTTTAAATAAATAAATAAATAAATAAACACTGCTTGTCCACTCACGTCATGGATGCTCCACACCATGAGACCCTTACAACCATGGTATCCATACCTTCAGGGACCATAGCTCCCTTTACTGTAATCCCGTCTGGTTCCGCAGACCATGTACCATGGCCTCATGCACACTCTCAGTTTGGGAACCACCACTCTAGGTGAAAATGCAGCAACTCCATTGACTCCAGTGTAACTGTATCTGTCCAAATATAAGCTAGGAGAACAAGGACTGGGAGTGTCCCCCTCACCTAGGGCTGAAATGAATATGACATTTCATATTCATCAAGATAATTTGCATATTTGTTCTTACAAACCAATATACCAATTTGTCTTTGCTACCATTGCGTCTGTTTGTTCACTTTATTTCTGTACTTCATTCACTCCGACTGGCTGCACTAGTAGCAGCACCAAATAGCACTGCAGTGTGAAACCAAGTACCAAAATACTGAACTGACCATACTGGGGGTTGGGGGGAAGGGGGAGCTTTGTTGTAGTTTTAACATAATTTTATTTAGAACTGTACTTGTGTGGCCCTCATTAGAGATTACAGAATTATTTGGGACCCATACATTGTACGGTGGGAGTGGGAGGAAAGGTTTGTGGGATGAACATGGCCCCGTATGTGCTTTGAGGGAAGATTCGGTGGGAGATTCTACAGATAGGAGATGGAGGTGTGGGGAGGAGGGGGGGTTGACGGTTGGGGAAAGGACTAGATATGTGATTTATGTTTAATGTTTGTTACACAACAGCTGACGCTTTCAAATGGAAGTGGGTCTGGTTCCAATAAAACACTCAGCCCTACAATAGCAGAGTACTATGGTCCCTTTATTTTAGTCCCAGCCTTCAAGGTGTGCCCTGTTCATGCCAGACATAAGGGCAAACACAGACACTGGGATCCATCCTCTCCAGTACCATAGAGAGCTCTTGGTGGAGCAGAGCCCTGGGCCATTTGTCTCCTACAGAGTTCTACTCTAGACTGCTTCTCTTTCCTGAAGCTCAGGCTTTTATATCCCTGGGTGTCGGCACAGCTATTACAAGGCAGCTAGGCTTAAAGGGCCAGTACTCCATAATGCCAAAGTTTAATACATTCATGAGTCTGAATAGTGCCCAACTTCATCCATTTTACATATTCTAGGATCAAAAAGTCTTTGGTGTACTAGAACAGTTAAGGTTCTTACAAATTCACTCATGCTCCAAAAAGCATGAAAATCATAAGTTAAGGCTCCCAACTTAACTTGTGCCCCATGTAAGCACTAAAGGCATTGGACAGTCTCACACATTGTGCTTGCTTACAACGTCGGTTCCATGTACCCACACTTTGCCTTGGTCTTTCAGTCCCAATCCTCTTCCTCAACTCCTCTATTAAATGGAAGGTTTATTGATCCTAGAATTTCTGTTTTTTGAAAGGGAAATACACTAAATTTCCCTTCCTACAACACTAACAGCTCCCCCTGCTCTAACCTGGTGGCCCCCACTCCCCTCCCAGAGAACCCAGGAGTCTTGTCTCCCAGCCCCCATCCCTCCCTGCTCCAGCTCACTAGCCCTCACTCCCCTCCCAGAGAACTCAGGCCTGCGGGCTGTGCTCCTCGGCCCAAGAACAGCATCAGCAGCATCTATACAATTAAACTGGGGTTAAATAAACCAAACCCTACCACCTTAACACACTCCTCACCCTTCACCCAGCTCCCTCACTGAATGTCTGGCGGAACAGCCAGGTCTTCCATTTTCGTCAAAAGGAAGGAAGGTCTGGGGCCAATCGGGCCTCTGCTGGAAGGGAGTTTCACAGCCTGGATGCAGCCACTGAGAACACCCTCTCCAGAGTCACCTCCCGGGATACCTCGAGAATCTCCAGGAAGGTGCCCCCAGCTAACCACACAGGCCGCTCCAGGGTCCAGGGAGTGAGGCAGTCCCACAGGTAGGCAGGGCCCAGACCATTTAGGGCTTTATAAGTCAAAACCAACACCTTGAATCAGTCCCAGAAGACTAAAGGCAACCAGTGCAGAGAGTGGAGCACTGGTGTAATGTGCTCGCGGCGACCCGCTCCCATAAGGAGGCAGACTGCCGCATTCTACACCAGCTGCAGTCTCCGGACCGTCACCATGGGTAGCCCCACGTAAAGCGGGTTACAACAGTCTAGTCTTGAGGTAATGAGGGCATGGATGATAGTGGCCAGGTCAGAGTCAGCTATACGGCCGAAGCCTCCGCCCCAGATGTAATTGGCGAACCGTGTTCCTGTATTATCACGTTAATAATAATAATAATAATAATAATTCATAATTTTATTTCTATAGTGCTCCCATCTTGAAATGGCACTCATAGCACTTTACAATCATAAAAATATAAAATCAAAACAAAATATAAAACAATCTAAAATCAATTTTAAACCATTTAAAAGGGGAAGGTAAAAAGGGAGGCCAGGTTACATTGAGGGGAACGTGCAGTGGATCCTAAAACTACAGAGAATAAATGAGTTTTCAGGTGCTTTGTAAAGGTAAAGAAGGAAGGAACTAAGATGGACATCCAGAGGGCAGGAGTTCCACATTGAGGGGGCCTGCCACAGCATAGGCCTGATCGCCTGCCAATTTAAGAAGCAATGGCAGAATCTCCAAACAGTGAATGGTTTATGAGCGTAGATACCCATCAGTGTGAGGCTCCAGGAGCAGGTCTTAAATATAGCCAGGGCCTATACCATTCAAGACCCTGAAAACCAGCAGCGCAATCTTAAACTCAATCCATCACTCTACAGGCAGCCAATGTAGAGAACGCAGGGCAGGCATAATATGATCACAGCTGTCCAAACCAGTAGGGATGTGCAGCACTTACCTCTTTCATATTGGGTGAAAACAGACATGATGCTAACCACCCTTTAGCCACCCTTGGTGGTCATTTATGCATGTTGCAGGGCTGCATAGGGCACCAATACAGCCCTGCAACATGCATAAATAACCACCAAGGGTGGTTAGCGTCATGTCTGTTTTCACCCATTGTGTATCATTTCCTGGGTAAAAAATGATCCGTTTGGGGTTTTTTCATAAAGACCCCATTCTTTTTCATTTATTTTAATAATAAATAAAAGCAATTTAAAAAAATCACTGCACATGGTGCTATTTTGGAAAAGGGCCGTGCCTGCACAGAACAGCCCTGGCGGCCATTGTGCATGCACAGATTTTTTTTTTATTAAACGGAATTTTAAAGCGTATGTCATTTGCTTATCTGTTCATTTTCATAACTAAGAAAAATGAAACAAATTGTACATCCCTACAAACCAGTAAGCAGCCACGCTGCTGCATTCTGAACAAGCTGCAAGCGACAGATAAACACTGCCAGCAGCCCGTGGAAAAGGGGACTACAAAAATCAAGCCTCATGGTCACCAGGTCATAGGTCACTGTGACCAGGTCAGTCTGGGACATATAAGGGTGTAGCTTACTCAAATTGTGTAGCTGAAAGAAACATCTCTGAACCATGTCCAACACCTGAGTTGTCATGGACAGAGCATGGTCGAAAATGACACCCAAGCTCTTTACCTGGCCCACTATTTCTACCCAGACCCCATCCAAATGCAGCGGCTCAAGAGAGGCAAGGGCATCCTCATATCAGCTGCCCCTCCCCACCAACATCACCTCAGTCTTCCCTGGACTGAGCATAAGGTAGCTCCAACGCATCCAGCCAGCTATATCACTCAAGCATTCCTGCAAGGCAGAGGCCAAGATGGCAGGGCTTATGGAGCAAGAGAGACAGATTTGTATATCATCAGCATACTGATGATACTCACCCACATGCTTGGTCATAAGCAGGGCCTTGATTCTTCCATGGAATTTTTTTTAAAAGTCCACAGGAATCATTGGGCCTCAGGGCACGATTCTGAAGGTCCCTGTTCCCCACCCTCACCTTCTCTCTGTGACAGGCCAGCAGGGCCGGCCTTACCGTGGTGCGGCTAGGGGTGGCCGCCCAGGGCCCTGCGCTTCGGAGGGGGCCCACGATTCCTCGACTCGGGTAGAAGGCTTCGGCAGGGCTTTAAAAAAAAAACGGCTCGGGTTTCGGTCCGGCCGGCGGGTGATTGGGGGGGCTGGCTGGAGCTCATCATGAAGCGAAGCATGGTTGGTTCGGGCTGCGGGCAGCGGCGGCACGCACACACACACACACCCCGGCCGTCCCACGGTGCGTGCAATTTAAAAAGAAAATAATATTTTTTAAAAGCCCGCCGGGCCCCACGGCCTGCCCCCGACCTACCTCGGCTAATCAGGGTCGTGGGTCCTGTCCATGTGACCCTCCCTGGCTGGCCCTGCCTCCTCTCCCGGAAGTTGCATAAAAGCAACTTCCAGGCGGGAGACAGTCTGTGGCGTGCGGAGCAGCAGTCGAGAGAGGAGGTGTCTTCTTCAGCAGCAGCGGCGGCGGCAGTGAGCAGCAGAGCGGCGGCGGAGAGAGAGCAGCACAGCACAGCGGAGTACAGAGGAGGCGGCGGAGCGTGGAGCAGTGCGGCGGCGGCTTCATCCATTCCGGGACCGGAGGATCAAGGTGAGCGGCGGCAGCGGTGACTGACAGAGGATGCGGAGCAGCGGCGGAAGCAGCAGAAGGTGAAGCAGTGTGGCATGGGACCCCGAGGAGGCAGCAGAGAGGATGGAGAGGTGAGAGAGCCTGGTGGTGGCGGTGGAGCGGGAGAGGCGGCGGAGAGGCGGACCAGCACAGCGGATGCGGTGCAGGCAGCGTGGGACCTATCCAGCGGAGGAACAGTGTGTACGTGCGGCAGCAGGATGCAGCAGCCCAGGGACAGCTGCCTTTTGTGTAAGTCAAGTCTCAAGTCTTGAAGTCTGTGTTTTGTTGATACTGCCAGCCTGTTTGGTGGGAGTCGTAGGGTGAGGCCCAGGCAGGTCCCAGCCCAGCCTGGTGGGGCCTGGAGGTGAGGGGTGGGGGCTGGGTGAGGCCTGGACCCTGGTCGGTGCTCGTGGTGGTGGATGAGGCCTGGGGCGGCGTGCTGGGGGCTGGGTGAGGGCCGCCTGGGGGCTGGGCAGTGTGCTAGGGGCCGGGTGAGGCCTGGTGAGGCCTGTTGGTAGTGTTGGGGGCCTGCTGGTGGGGGGACTTGAGGCCTGCTGGTGGTGGCTCCGGCTGAAGCCTGGTGGGGGGGCTTGAGGCCTGCTGGTGGTGACTGAGGCCTGGTGGGGGGGCCTGGGGCCTGCTGGTGGTGACTGAGGCCTGGTGGTGGGGCCTGGGGCCTGGTGGTGGTGGTGACTGAAGCCTGCCTGGTGGTCGCTGAGGTCTGCCTGGTGGTGGTGGTGGCTGAGGTCTGCCTGGTGGTGGTGGTGGCTGAGGCCTGGTGGGGGGGTTTGAGGCCTGCTGGTGGTGGCTCCAGTGCCCCCTTGTCCTGCCTTCCCCCCTGACTCCATTGCCTGAGGCCACCCAGGGATCCCCCTTCCCCCTGCCCCACCCAGTGCCCCCTTGTCCTGCCTCCCCACCAACTCCATTGCCCCAGGCCACCCAGGGATTCCCCTTCCCCCTGCCCCACCCAGTGCCCCCTTCCCAAGTTCTCACCCTAGGATCCCCCTTGTCCTGCCCCCCTCAGCCCCCTTGCCCCAGCCCCACCCAGTGCCCTGCTAGAGCTCTGCTGAGCTGGGGAGTGCCCTCCTGAGCCAGGGAGCGCCCCCTAGGCTCGCTGGCAGCCAGCGGCTTTGCCACCGGAAAGGGGGCCCCGCAGATCTCTACCGCCCAGGGCCCCGCTTTTCCTAAGGCCGGCCCTGCAGGCCAGGCTGGTTTGGGTTGGGAGAGGACTGCTGGAGGTTGCCTTCCCTCCTGCACCAAGCCTGCATGGGCCCAGGCAGCAGCAGAAGCCCCGAGTGCTGCTGCTGCCCATCCCTTCTCAGCCCAGCTGGTGGCATTCCTGCTCAGGCCAGGCTGGGGAGAGGGAGAGCAGCAGCAGCGCCCAGAGCTCCTGCCAAGTGGGCCGGGCTGGGTTGAGGGGCTGACAGAGGTTGCCCTCCTTTCCACCCTCCCCAGCCCAACAACTCACTCACCGCTGCTGGCGATGGCAGCAACAGCAGCTTCCCTGGCTGGCTCTCCTACGTGGTCCTTCTGGCTTCTTCCCAGCCCTGCCCAACAGGGCCTCCTAGGGTGGCACAGCTGGAGGATGTCACCAGGCTGTGCCACCCTGGAAGGCCCTGTCGGGGGGAACCAGAAGCAGCCAGAAGGAGCACAGGATGCCCAGCCAGGGAAACTGCTACTGCCGCCGCCACTAGGTGAGTTACTGGGCTGGGGAGGGTGGAAGGGAGACAACCTCCAGCAGCCCCCACCCCACCCAACTCAGTCTAGCCCACTCAGCAGGAGCCCCTACAGTCCCTCCATCCCCTCTTCCTGGCAGGAATCTCCTGCCCTGCTCCTCCCCCATGCAGACTGAAGGGAAATTCTTTATGGGAGAGGAGCGTGGCAGAAGATTCTGCAGGGGAGGGGGATTTTTGTAGGAAATCCACAAATTGCGGACCCGCATTTTCCTCAGGACCCTGGTCATAACATCCCCGAAGGGTTGCATGTATACATTGAACAACATAGGTAAAAGAACAAAGCCTCGATGAATGCTGCAGTTCACGCCTCTCGCGGATTACGCAAATCCATCCGTCACCACCAATTTACTTAGTTCTTCCAGGTTTTACTGAAACCACTGACTAGCAGCTCCTATCACACCAGCAACATCCCTCTGCCATCAAAGCAGCATGACCAAAATGGCCTGCTGTCCTCAAGCAAAAATCATCAGCAGATCATTCATCACCCTGACAAGTGCAGTCTTTACCCCATGGGAAGGCTGGAACCCTGACTGGAGTTTCCCCAAGATATTGTTGGGAGTCCAGGTGTAGCAGGGTGGTTAAGAAGTACCCTGGTCCAGTAAGCAAAACAGCCTGCCCCTTTAAGAGAAGGGCTGTGGTGGCCCATTAAAGGTGAGAGCCACCAGGCGATTGGGGAGGCCAGGTGTGAGTGAAAACGCAGCTGCAGGGAGAACAAGCAGCTGTGGGGTAGTTTGGAGGGCATAGGGCCACCAAGATGCCAGGGAGCCAACGGAAGCACAAAAAGCAGGGTGGGGGGCAGGGGTCAGCGGTGGGGCAGAGAGTAAGAGTCAGGAGTCAGGACAATAGAGCAGAGAAGCAGAGTCGGGACAGCATGACGGGGATGTGGGAGGACGCCTTGGAGGGCTGGAGCTGAGCCATCGCAGAAGAGTGCTGGCTCTATCACCACCAACGTGGACGAGAACAAGGAACAGGACTAAAGCCAGGGAGGTTCACCTGGAGAGATGGGAACAAGACTTCAGTCAGACTGAGACAGCCTAAAGGTACATGGAAAATCTCCCTGTGGCAGGGAGGGATTGTGCCCGCCAGGGACCCATGGGCCTGAAGACAGAGCCAGAGTTGGATAGAACTGGGGTGACTACAAGGCCAGGATGCATCCTCTATTACAGTAGGTGCCTCTGCACAGCCTTCTTAATCGCCTTCCCTAAGAAAGGTAGATTGGAGACTGGCAATAATTGGCAAGCACTCCAACATCAAGAGATAGTTTCTTGAGGAGGGGTGGACCTCCACACATTTGAGGGTGGCCAGCACTCTCCATAGAGGAAGCGTTAACAGTGCCTGTCAATAAAGATACCATCACCCCAGTGCTCATTCTCAACAGCCAGGATGGACATAGGTTGGAGGCACAGATGGTGGGTCTCAACGATGTCAGCAACACATGGACCTCATCATCATCAACCATGTCAAGGACAAAGTCAGCCAGGGGAATACAGTCCCTTGTTGCCCCATGTCTCTTCACACTGAAAGGCCCATCAAGTCCCAATCAGAGTCCCTCTATCTTCTCTGCAAAGAAAGTAGAACATTTCTCACAGCACTCCATTGAAGAAACTATGGATGGGTTGAGGCAGTCTGGATTCACCAGACCGCACACAACCCAAAACAGTTGCACCAGTCTATTCCCTGCAGCATCTATGCTCAAGGAGAAGTACAATCACTTGGCCTCAGTAATAGCTCTTCTCTGTGCCCACATAAACTCTTTGTACAGCTGAAGTTCTACCTGCAGAGAGTTCCACAGGGATCTCCTCTCCAATCTACACCCCAGCATCTTTTTTAAGTCCGCCAGGTCGCTATTATACCACAGTGGTCTACAGACAGTTGAGACAACTAGGGTCTGTTGAGGAGCCAAGGAATCAAGGACCCCCTTTAACAGCTGAAAATATCCATCAGTGAGCCGGTTGACCCCCTGGTTGGAAGGGGTAGATGAATAAACTCCAGCACTTGTAATGAGTTTGCTGAATTCCACTGGACTCGGCAGTCTCCGTGGCTGTACAACAGTCTATCAGCTGTGTGTGGTGCTTTCAGTCAGGTAGAGCAGCATCCATGCCGAAATGCATACGGTAATGGTTGGACCACCCAACAGGGGTGTCCCAAACATCTGAGACCAGAAAGCCCAGCTCGAAGTCAAGGTCATGTGCCTGGCCAGCCCTGTGGGTGCTCTCCTGGATGCTCTGGGTAAAACCTAGAGATGATATTGCACCCAGGAACTCAAAAGCCGGCCCTGTGTAGCCGCCACCAGTGTGTACGTTGAAGTCCCCCAAAACGAGCACCATGAGACACTCTACCAGCAACACTGACACCAGTTCCAGAAACTCAGCCCCAAACTGCCCCCAACCCCCATATTGCCTGGGGTATTATTGCCATACATTTTGGTCCTGCCCCAGCAGCACAGAACATGGCCAGGCATTCAAAAGTATCCGCCTTCAGCATGGCCCACCTCATGCATTGCAGGTGGGATGAAAAAAATCAAAGCCATTGCCCCCCCACCCCCCTTCTTTCTGCACGAGGCTGGTGGATCACCCTTGGCAGGACTAGCCATGCCAAAACAGGGTCTGCAGCATCATCCAGCCAGGTCTTAGTAATACATGCCAGGTCCTGGTGACACTCTGGGTGTTTTTAGATGGACCCAGGGGTGGCCACCCCCAGGTATGCTCTGGGGAGGGGGCACTCCTGGGTCTGCTACCGCAGGTTTAGACAGAGGCAGCCACTACTGCGGACCACAGTCCACCTGCATGGCGCCTCCCTCCCCCGCACTGTAGAGGTGCAGGCGGATCACCAGTCACTCAAGGCTACCACCCGCAGACTCTATGGCAATGTCGGGGCAACCCCCAGCCTAAAGCAGAGCTGCAGCAGCCTGTCTACAAGCAGACTACTACTACTTATCATTTTTAGCATTACTAGGTGTATGCAGCGATTTACTGTTATAGATTTTATCAGAGACGGGTCCCTACCATTTAAGATGGACAAGGATGAGGGGAACACGGAGAAAGACAGACACACACATATTAGCATTTTATAGCTGGGTTTGGTTGGCCTGCTCTGCTTGTGGTGCTCCGGAGGATGTTCCAGAGCACTGCAAGTGGAGCTGCTGGCCCAGAGCAGGCGGTGCCTGCTCCTCCTCACCCCAGGGTGGCCCACCTTTACACATATGGGCCACCCTGGGGTGGGGCAAGGCAGAGCAGGAGCAGAGCAGATCTCCGACTAAAGACACCCAATGAGACAGAATCACAAATGTCACCCTTGTTCACCAGGAACTTGGCATTAGCCATCCAGACCCTCATGTAGGAGGACTCTTGACTTCCTATTCCCCCATGGCCCTTTGAGATACTCACAACAGGCTTTGCAGTGATATGCTGAAGGCATCTAGGACATGGTGCCTTCCACCATTGCCACAGATCTCCCCTCTCCCCGATGGTCATCCTGGTGGGTATCTTAAAACAAGCTAACTCAGGTCTCTCACCCACTCCAAATGTCCTCCCGCCTTGTGGAGCCACTAGCCAGTATATAACTAGTCTGCACTACAGCCATATAAACACTTTAAACATCAGATCTATTTGCACCGCCTTAGTTCTGACGGAAACCATATTTGTCCATAGCAGACCTATCAGACAGTGGTCCCACCACAATGTTATTTTTACTTGTTGTGAGACACTCTGAGTCTTTGGGATAGGGCAGGATATAAATCTATAGATAACAACAAAAAGAACAACAATGAACGATGAACCAAATCACATAGTTTTCTAGTCACAGCTATTATTTGGATAGCCATCTGAATAACATGTGCATCTGAAACAAATATTCACATATCCGCTGAACTGCTTATTTCATTTTGATTACTTTGTTTCAGTGGTCTCATGCTACTGCACATGCATAGTGAACAAAATAATCCAAATTAACTGATTAACCAAATCAAATAGCTGCAACCGAAAGATCCAACGTGGGTAGGCATTGGCAAACAAAGCAGGATGGATATCTGCTCCATCACATTTGGTTTGAAGCAGCTGAATTTAATGGATAATATATTTGCATTGAGTATTTGTTTCACCTCTAATAACAACAATAATAAACCTTGTCCCACAAGTACTGAAGTAGACTAAATACTGAGCATGAAAATACCAAAATGAATATTCAAAACTGAAACAAACTAGAAGCAAATGTCGTATCATATCCACTTCATTAAGACAGCTATGAATACAATCAATTCAGTATTTGTTTCACTGAATATTTCTTTCAGCCATATCTCCCCCCACCCACTCTGCACCCCTGCCCCAGGCCTCTTACAGCCAGACTTGTGTACGCAGCTTATTACAAAATCCTCCCTCCATCCCTCACAAAGCTCTCTTTCCTCCCGCTCAGGGAAAATTAGCGCCCTAGGCTCCTGTTGGATTGTAAGTATCGCATAGCCGGGAAAATCATCAAGAACTTAGTATCTTACTTTCTGGCCCAACTGTGCGCCAACTTGAACTTTTGGCTTTCATCTCTGATTTCTTTACTGTAATCTCCAAAGATCATTATTCTCCTCTTTGTGCTTCCTCTGTATCGATCCCCTTTGTCTCTGGCTGGTTGCGGGAGGTGTTCTTTGCTTGTGTATCTAAGTAGTCTCACTCTACAGGGCCATGATCTTTGGTTGAAGAGGTTTGTTGTGATATCCCAGAACAGTGTGCACTCTCACAGCTTCCAAAGCAAAAAAAACACAAAACCATCAGGTAATTTGGTTGGTTCTCAGAGAGCTTTGCTCCACAGAGTGGTTAAATCAGTTCTCTCCTAACCCTTTTTAAAACCTTACATGTTTAACCGCTTCTGTGCGTTCCAGGGGTGAAGGGCAGAATATACCTTATTAAAAGAGTCTGGAGGGATGCAAGTACTGGCCTTTTTCTGTAAGCAAGGGTGGAAGCCAGGCAGGCTCTCTTTAGGGAAGCAAAAAGACAAAGGCATCAGCTTTAGGTGTACTGTATAATGGGCTAGATTCTCATCTGATGTAATGAGCTGTTGTCACACAGGGAAGGGTCAGAGCTGGAGAAGGCCATAGGGAAGGGCCAGAGAAGGGGAGGACAAGCCTGGGAAGTTGAGAGGTGGTTAGAGTCAAGGGAAAGGGAGATCTCTCAGCCATTCTTCAGTTTGGAAGGCTTCAGAGGCGAAGCCAAGATTTTGGTGACTACAGCTCATCACTGCAGGCTTACAGAAGGAAAAGGAAAGAATAAAGTGAACACTGGAGTCAGGAGGCAACATGGAAGCTAAGGACCAAGGGAGTCAGGGCCCAAGGCAGTAAGGGAGACTAAGGGCGTTTTTAGACGTGCACTTGGATCAGGCGCGGGAGCAGTGAAACAGTCGCGGCGCTGTTTTAGACGAACTGCAAGCGGAAGTTGTGCGCATGATCGGCGGCCGCGCATTCTTTTCCAACCACGTATGTCCCCCCAGAGAAATCAGGCCTGTTCGATCGCGGTCAGCAAAGAATGCGCGGCCGCCAATCACGCGCACAACTTCCACTTCCGGTTCGTCTAAAACAGCAGCACGGCTGTTTCGCCACTCCCGCACCTGATCCCCGCTGCACGTCTAAAAGCGGCCTAAGGAGCAAGGAACTAAGCATACAGGGGCACTGAGAGCCAAGGGGCTGAGAACCCAAGGGGCTAGGCATAGGGGTGGTAGGAACTACAAACAGAGAATCAAGGGAACATGAAGGTAGGAGTCAGAGGAGAATGGAAGAGTAGACCAGAATGCCCTATATACTAACTGGTACCCAGTCAGGAAGCTAGAAGGCAGATCTGGAGCAAATGGAAAACAACTGGGAACAGACATGGCATAGCAAAGACTCAGGCCACTTTCACACCTGCCCCCTCGCATATATTTTGGTTACAGGAGGGAATGCATAAGCCAGAATATGCATGGGGTGCAGCCAGTCTGAAAGCCCGCTGCACAGCTTTGCCGACAAACACACACAAAGATAGAGCTGGAAATCCAGCTCTGTATCTCTGCTTGTGTTTGCCAGCAAAGCCACGGGGAGGGGGGCTTTCAGAATGTCCACACTGCGTGCATATTCTGGCCTTCACATTCCCTCCTGCAGCCAAAATATGTGCAAGGGGGTAGGTGTGAAAGTGGCCTAACAGGTCACAGGAGGAGGGGAGGGGAGGGGGGTTGCCACCTATGTTTATTTTTCCAGGCCACTTATGAAAAATACAAGCTGCAGGGCCTGCATTGGCACATATGGCACCAATGCAGGCCTTGGAGCATGTATTTTTCATAAGTAACTTGGAAAAATATACATAGGTGGCAACCCTAGAGGGGAGGGGAGACTGGGCTAAGGACAGGCCTGGGTGGTGGGGCCAGCAGCTGGGACCAACACTTCAAACCACCTAGGGGCGGGGATTCTGGGCCTAGGGGCCTTACAGCTCTGTCCATTTACACCCACTGAAGGTCTAGTTTAGATACTTATTTAATAATCTCCAGCCCCTCTGGGAGGTAGGCCAAAACAACTGTCTCCATTGGACAAATGGGAAAGCTGAAACCAAAAGTGACTTGCCCAAGGTCATCCAAGATGGTTTTTGGGGAGCTAGAAATCGAACCCCTCTCCCCTAGCCTAATTGCCTTTAACCACATGACCATCCTCCCATCTCAAGATAGAGCCTACTATTGTATTTCTTATTCTAAATAAAGTTTCTTGTTTAGTAAGTCAGAAGGAAATATGTCATTTCATAGTCACCAATATTATTTAGATATTAATTTAAGCAAGCACCTGTCCAGATAAGTCTTCATGAATCATTGAATAGTCATATACTCACTAATTGCATTATTTCACTTTGTTAATTCAGTAACTTCATATTGGTATTTTGGTTACTTTGACAATACTACTTAGTGCTATCACACATAAACTAAAAGGATGCCACGAAAAAGATGATGAATCATAGAACTATAGTGTTGGCAGGGACCTCAGGCTCATTTTTTGTTTTTTAAGATGCTCCTTTCCCTGCCTCATCAACAGGATTATAAAATGGGAAGGAGGGTTTGCCCAGGTTTCAAACCCAGGTCTTCTGACACCCTAAGCAAGCATCAGGCCCCTAGACCAAGAAGCGCAATAGCAACAAACATTTCTTCTCTACTGTCACAGAAGCAATCTGTCACAGTTTGACAATACTAGACTCAACTACCCTCTCAACTAGTACTAAAACTAGCGGACACTCCATGAAACTCACAGGTGGCAGAGTAAAAACAGACAAAATAAAGTCTACAATTACGTTGTAGAATTTACTGCCAGGGGAGGTGGTCAAGGCCAGCAATATAGCTGAGTTTAAAAGAGGTTTGGACAAGTTTCTGGAATATAGTTCCATTAGCAGCTATTAGCCAGATAGGATTGGGGAACAAAACCCTTTACTGTCGGGAGCCTGGGGATGACCCCAGGGAATGGATAGCATGGTGACCTGTTGGGTGCTTCTTCCAGGCCCCCGTGACTGGCCACTGTCGGAGACAGGATGCTGGGCTCGATGGACCGTTGGTCTGACCCAGTATGGCACTTCTTATGTTCTTAAGACAGAACAAGAGAGAATGGGCTTAAAATTGCTGCAGGAAATTAGGGTTGCCACTTATACACATTTTTAAAGAACACTTATGAAAAATACATGTTGCAGGGCCTGCATTGGCACCTTAGGGATCAATGCGAGTCCTGAAACATGCATCTTTCATACGTGTTCCTCAAAAACCTGCATAGGTGGCAACCCTATGCAGGATAGATTTTGGTTAAATATTAGGAAAAATTCCCAAACTGTAAGTACGGTGGAACAATGGAATAGGTTCCATAGGGTGGCTATGGAATCTCCTTCCTTGACTGTTTTCAAAGATGGTACTCTGGAGTCTGAACAAACATCTGTCTGTGGTGCTGTATGCAGACGCTATCCTGCCTTGGAGCAGGGAGGTTGGACTACATGAACCTTGAGGTCCCTTCCACCTCTGCAGTTCTATGTTTCTATTACCATTGCCCAACAGTACTATTGTGCTAGTAGCCATAGCATGGTTGCGCAACAGCATAGTGGGCAATAGTGCTACAACCAACGTAACCAGAATCCCCAAAGTTTATGTTACCGTAACAAACATACCAAATAAATGAAGTTAATGAAGTTAAAGTTAATGAATGAAGTTAAGCCCTTTAAGAGGGGGGTTAGTGCCAGCCTGGAGGACATAGCCACCAAGGCAGTGAAGGATGGCGCCTTGAAGTGTCTCAGCTGAGCTAGCCTCTCGAGCCTACCAATTAAGTACCTGGGCGTGGCAGAGACAGCCCAGAAGCTGGAAGGCTGAGCCTGGAGCTCAGGAGGGGGTTGTTGTTGTGAGAGGCAGGACCTAGGGAGGGCTCTGCCTTTGATGCTGGTTGCAGGGAGAGTTCTGCCTATCCAGTAGAGCCTGGGGAAAGACTCTGCCTGAGGGCTACAGGTAGGATTTGACTGTATTTATTTAAAATTTATATCCCGCCCCTCCTGCCCACAGGGCAGCCCGGGGCGGCGAACAACATTCAATAAAACAATATAAAATTTAAAAACAATTTTAAAATAGAATATGTGGGGAAAACACCCCACCCCACCCCTCGCCAAAAGCCTGATGGAACAGCCAGGTCTTACATATACGCCGAAACAGCAGGAGAGTGGGAGCCAACTGAGCCTCCTCCCGGAGCGAATTCCACAGCACAGGGGCGGCCACCGAAAAAGATCTAACATTGGTGGCCACCCGCCTCGCCCGGGGAACCTCCACAAAGGCTCCCACGGACGATCTCAAGGGTCGCACGGGCACATGGGGAGTGAGGTGGTCCCGCAGATAAAAGCGTGTTGCAGTAATCCAGCCTTGAGGTGATGAAGGCATGGATGACAGTGGCAAGGTCAGAGCCTGAGAGATACGGCCGAAGCCACCGGACAAGATGTAACTGCCGAAACGCACTCCCCGCCACAGCCACAACCTGAGATTCTAAGCTGAGCCACGAATCAAGGAGTACAGCCAGACTCCGCCCTTGAGAGACCATGGGGGGGCGACCCCCCCCCCCGCAACAAGAGGAGATTCAACCACCCCCAAGCCCTTGCCCACCAACATCACCTCCGTCTTGTCAGGATTCAATTGAAGATGGCTCGACCTCATCCAAGCCCCCACAGCTGACAGGCACTGGGAAAATAAGGAGACTGCATGGCCTGGGTCGATGGAAAAAGAGAGGTAGAGCTGAGTGTCATCAGCATACTGATGACACTGCATGCCCTGAAACCCCCTCACTATCTCCCCTAATGGCTGCATATAGATTTTAAACAAGAGGGGGGACAGAATGGCACCCTGCGGGACTCCACACATGAGGTCTCGGGGGGAAGACGTACACTCCCGAAAGACCACCCCGTGAGTTCTCCCGGCCAGGAACGAACGAAACCAGCTATGAAAAATACATGTTGCAGGCCCTGCATAGGTGCCATGCAGGCCCTGCAACATGTATTTTTCATAAGTGTTCCTTAAAAATGTGCATAGGTAGCAACCCTAGGTAGAGGGCAGAGGACAACTGAGCCAATAGCTGGAGCAAGGAGACTTTGGGGGTTTTGATACCTGGCTGAGAGGGACTGTGCCTGGCCAGGCCTAGACAAAAGAAGAGGTACCCCAGAGCACTGTATGTGGGACTGGGTGCGTAGATCCTGACAAAACTTACCCACTGTCTGCATGCCCTGTTACAGTCACTTATGTGCTTTATCAAAATGGATATGAATTTACCGAATTTGTCAAATTTAGTATCAAAATGAATATTCATTTCAGCCCTTGCGTTAGCAGAAACAAACAGCTCTCTCCTTTGTTATTTGCTATTGTTGCCTGACTGGGATGCTTAGGGTCTAGACTGCAGACCTGCTATGCAGAACTGTAGTCAGAACAAACATAAACGGTTCCCTCCCAGCTCCTTTCCTCCCCCTCCTCGCAGACTGTTTGTATCCTGGTGGGATAGATAGGGAGGGAAGGACAGGGACTGTGAGCTTTCAGTTAATGGGGGAGACCCAGACCTCCACCCCAAGCACCCAGAGCTCCTGCTGACATTAGCAGGTGCTGTAACCTCTGGCTCAGCCCCTCTTAAAACCATGTGGAACAGAACAGCACATATAGACCCACTTAAAGCACAGGAGCTCAGCATTACTCACCCTCATGATTTCACTAGCAGGCTTGCTAGAAACTTGGAAGGTTTCTCAAAGCCCCATACCTGAAGTTCTGTTATGCCATGGAAACTGGAGCTTTCATTTCTATACAAAAAAAATAGGGCTTCATCTTTTGGGAATGCACAGAAAAGCTCCAAAATGTGAGCACAGATTAACCTCAGACATCAGAAAGACAATTGACAGAACCCATATGTATCAATGTGTGCTGCAATCAATCACATGATGTATTACAGGGTATCTCACACTTGGGGGCAGCCAGGCTGCAGCACGTTGGACAAAGTAGTGCTAGGGGGCAGCAGTGAAGAGGTTAAGCCATTTCCAGATGATCTGAACTTGTCTTAGGCAGGCCTGGTATTGAAATCACTGCTTTTCATCCTTCCCCACATGCTGCTCCTGTGATGTTCAGTCTCTGCCTCCTACTTCTGTCGAGTTTGATGTGAGGTTTTGTTCCAGCTCCATCACTTCATCTAGCATTTCTTGTTGCACTCTCAAGCAGTTTGTTAATCTAATTTATTGCAGTGTCACTGGTAAGCCTCCCTGTTGTTGATCCAGCAGCTGGAGGTAGAATCCTCCTTGCTTTCCCTCCTTACCATTCCCTTGGGAGGCAGGGAGATGATTGCTGTCTGCCTGGCTGACAGGGTTTGAAAATCCCTGGAGGCTGCTTCAGAGAAAGCAGTGCAGGTACTACACGCCCACTGGCTTGCCTCTGCCTTTCTGGAGGGAAACAAAAGGCCTGTCAGGTTCAGCAGCCTGGGACTACGGTGGTCTATGGTGTTGCACTCTCTTCAGCCCCCAGGTACCAGGTCCTCTAATTTTTAAGGTACCCTATAACACTAAAGCCTCCTCATCAGTGGTTAGAATACAGCAACTGGAGCGGGAGGGAGGTTTAGGGGCCCAAGACCCCAAATTGCCACTAGAGCTGAAATGAATAGTACATTCAGGGCCGGCCTTAGTGTAAGCGGGGCCCAGGGTGGGGAACAAATGCGGGGCCCCTGAACAGCCAGTCTGCAGAGGGGGCCAGCAGCGTGAGGAAGAAGCGGGACCTCTGCCTGCTTCTTCCTCACTTCCAGCGGAAGATTGGGAGAAGCAGAGGCCCGGCCTCTCCCTCACTCTGTAGGTGCCTCCCCCCCCCCCGCCTGTCAGTCTCTCAGCCAGGGGAAATGAGAGAGAGGCAGGGCCTCTGCCTCGCTCTCCCTCATTTCCCCTGGCTGAGACCGTGACAGGCAGTGGAGAGGGGGGCACGGAGTGTGGGAGAGGCAGGACCTCTGCCTCTCCCTCACTCCTGCTGGCCCCCTTCACTGCCTGTCGACCTGGGGCCCCACGCTCGGGGTCCCCAGCTCCAGGCCACTGTCAGGCTGGGAGCTGGGGACCCCGAGTGCAGGGGACCCCCCAGGAGTGGGACCCGGGGCAGCCTCCCTGAGCCGCCCTGCGGTAGGGCGACCCTGAGTACGTTGATTATTTGTGGGTTTATCATGCATTGTCAGGTAGCCCTCTGAGTGTCCGAATAATATCCATGACCAAAAAGGGTACTCACATTTATTTATTTAGTTAGTTTTTCAGTTTGATTATTTTAGTTGTTTGGCCATTTTGGTATTTCTCTCACATTTTTGGCAATTGCACATCTGCGATAGTACTAATATTGCTGAAATAGTATAACCAAAATACCAAAATGACTGAACAATCAAAATAACCAAACCAAACCCCTCCACAAAAATGGCAAAACTTAAATGGAATAACCAAAGAGAATACTAAGAGAGCACAAACATATATTTTGATTATTATTCAAACTGCCATTTTCAGTCTGGATAGGGTCTATTTAATGGTTTCACCCATTTTTTCAGGCACCTGTTAGGTGTTCTTTACCTATAGGTAAAGGGGACGCCTTATGGGAAAGTTGTTTCTCTCTGTGGCCCCATATGTGACATCATGCCCATTGTGACACAGCCGGGCAGGGACTAAGCACTAAGACCCCTGGTCACTGGGCAACGGTGGCAGGGACCAGTAATGGCTGCATCTGTACAGTAATAGGGAGTGGGCCAGAAGTAGGGTTGACACCTATGCAATTTTTCAAGGAACACTTATGAAAAATACATGTTTTTTGTATTTTTGTACAGGCCCTGCAACATGTATTTTTCATAAGTGTTCCTTGAAAATTTGCATAGGTGGCAACCCTAGCCAGAAGGGAGGCCACAAACACTAGTATTTAGTGTTATAGGGTACTGTGATAGAAAGGAGGAAGGGCCAGGGAAGGGAGAGCTGTAAATAACGCCTATGCTTTACATGTATAGACACCCTGGACACGTGCATCTTTCCTCACTTGTTGCCACCCATCAGGTTTTCACCCAGATAGTTCAGGAATTGGGGCTCTTTGTCCAGGGTCCATTTGGACACCTGACCTGGATGCCCAATGTCCAGGAATTGGACCTTCATGAAGTAGTGACCAATGTCTTTCACCTCCCTCATCATTGTCTCCGCATCGGACATGTTAGCAGCTGAAGGAGCCTTCAGCAAGACCCCGGGATTGGACAATACAGTATGGTCTGCAGAGGCTGAACATGACCTGGGGAAGCTGGAGACAACACTCCTACCGAGATCTGTGCACCCTCAGTAATAGCTCTTGCAGAAGTCCTAACCCACTGCTCAGCGCAACGCAGGGACACTTGAGCCAGATAGTCTCCTGCTGGGCCCTGGGAATGGCTTCGGTAAAAGGTGGAAAGCCTACCAAGCCCCTCCCCCTTCTCTGTTGCCCTCTAACCCCTGAGAGCACACATTTCCTGTGCCTTTCCCCCCTCCCTTCAGGCTCTGCTTGCTTTGCAGAGGGGGCAGCATACACTGTGGTGTAAGGGACAGGGAACATGAGATGCAAGCAGGAGGCAGTGCTCCACATCCATTCAGTTGTGTTCCTGAACAAGTTAAAGAAAAGGGGTGAAATCTGTCTCTCTTCAGAGGGCCAGTACAATGCTTACCTATGCAACACCTTATCCCTGCTTCTACTCATAGGCCTTGTGGGTATTAACTGGTCCTCATTTTGATCTTCCCACATACTGTCTAGGCCATGATGCCCACAAGTGCTCACAGGATCAAGCCCAACCAGAGAGGCAGCAGGGTCAGGACAGGAGGCAGGTCAAGTGTGCCAGCAAAAATCCAAAAGGAAATGCATGCACACCATCAAAAGCCAGGCGGGGGTCAAAACCTGAGAAAGCAACCCAAAGAAAAACAACACAATGGCACGGCTGGAGCAGGAACCAGAACACAAACCGGATGGAACAGGGCTGGATCAAGTAAAAACAGAGACTGGAGCTCGGGACAGGAACGGGGGCTGGGAACAAGGCAGGAAATGGAGCTGGAACAAAGCAGGAGCAAGCGCACACAGGAGGAGAACCAGGTAGGAAGTGGTGCATTGTTCTACCCAGCTTCTTATGGCAGTTGGGTGGCCTTATATACAGGCAGTGGCCACTCCAAGGCTAGTGAAGGCATGACCTCAGCAGACAGTGAAGCCCTGGAGAGGGGCAGCCAGATCAAAGCCTGCATACTGCAGGGTAAGACACTGCTGCAGTGCAGAGCCATTGAGGCTTCTGGTTCAAGTCCTGGATCTTCACACCTACATTCGCTCTGCCTATCGATGAACTCTAGGTTAAACAGGCCTATGTATAGCTCTCTCCTCCCTAAATACTAGGGATGGGCATTTGGATTGAATTACAAATTCAGATCTGTAATTTGCTGATTAATTTCAAATTATAGATTTGGATTTTCCCATTTAAGTCAATGGGAAATTTTCCTATTGAAGTCAATGGGAAAATGATCCGTAGCCTATCTGAGTCCCATTCCTAGCCTAGCTCTGGGGCAGTGGGTCTGACATCCCCCCTCAATCCCTATTTCCCAGGGCCCCAGAACAGTGCTTACCTTGTCAGAGGGGCTCCAGCAGGTTCCCTCACTATGGCATCCTCCCTCCTCCAGATCACACGTGCAAAATGGCTGCCACTCCTAAACAAAAGGTGGCAATGTCATTTTGGCCGACAACATTTTGGCTACGGGTGGCAGCCATTTTGTGCGTGCAAGATAAGGAGCAGGGAGGATGCCAGAGGCTGCACAGCAGCGGTGGTGCTTCATGTAAGCCCTCCAAGGCAGTGGTAAGTAGACTTCAGGGCCCCAAAGGATGAGGGTGGGGGAAAATCTGGATCTGTAAGTAAGGATCCATCATGTATTACAGACTATATGGATTAATCTGCAACTGCCCATTTTCGGACAGTTGTGGATTAATCCAAATCCGAAATTCCCGTCCCTACTAAATACCCATGTCCTCAGCCTTCATGACAAGGCTATTGACGCTCCTTGACAAAGTTGGGCCTTATTCACCAAACTGAGGCTGGCAACATCAGTAGCAGTGTTCCCAGGATTCCCCTTCAGTATGATGCATGGCTAGTAGAAGTTCAACTTGCCTTCTCCGGCAGAAGTACAAGGAATGTCAACAAAAAGCAGAGAAGGAAGATGGTCTCATTGGGATGCAACATGAGAGGCATAAAAGCAGACTGTCCTATCTCTGTTTCCTCTACCCTCTTCAGATTTAGGACCACCACAGCAGCTGCCACTGAAATCCCCAGCAGTAGACTTTTCCAAATTGATGGCTGCTCTTTAGGAGGAGTTCCCCAGCTCCAGTAAGGCCCAGTGAGGGACTTTTGAGCTCAATAGTGATGACACAAAAGGGTTTCCTGTTATAAGAAGACTTCCTTACCTGACAGTGGCAGCAGAAAGGGGGCACCTGGACTCAAAGGTGGGCTCATCAGGGTAACTAGCAGCAGCAGGAGGGAGGGAGGTGAGTTAGGGAGGTGGCTAGAGACAAGGGGAGACTTTTACAGGTCAAAGGCAAGGGACTTTCAGAGGTCAGCCTGCACCCCCATCTGAAACCTTGGATGTTCCACACTGGTCAGGGCCTTGGCCTGTGGTACAGAGGCTGATTCAGTTTCTTTCTCCACCACAGCTTCCCTGTTCAGAAAGGAGATGTGGTCACTTCAGAAAGGGACAGGTACCCCCTTCTCCAGGTGGCCACACACCCCTCTCCAAACATTGTGATGTCATGGTTCTTGGAAAGGGAGCGTGGCTACATCAGAAAGGGGTGCTTCACCCCAAGCCATTTCCAATGTCGCCCTGCCCAAAGGATTCAGCAGGGGCAGGGCCACATGGAAGGGAGCATTGTAACGTCTCATTGCTCCATAAAGGGCAGGGTTAAATCAGAAAGGGTCATGATAGCCCCTTTGCCCCACCCCTCTGACATAGTCCTGCCCCTTTGAGTTTCCTCCCGGAGGGACGCAACACCCTACTCAGACTCTTAGCTTGTCCTTGGCCATAAGGTGCTACCAGCAAGAAGAAAGAGCTGGGGTTGAGCTGGTTAAAGCTAGGTTGTGAGGCACAATGTACTCTGGTTGCCCAGAGGCCAACTGAACTCTCTGAGTAACTGCAGCCAGCTCCACTTGGCGAAGCAGACTCCACGGCACGTGTGAATGGGGAAAGAAGCCTAGCACCTCCAGCACGCCTGCAGCACTGTCTGCGATCCATCTCTCTCCAGAGCCCCGGTAGGAGCTGTCTGCAGCAGAAGCCTCGGCAGCTTTTATTCTTCATTTCTGAAAATGCTCCTTTCTGGATCTCATGACGCTTTCGAAGGGAAACAGCTGAGTTGAGGGAGACGGTTTCTAATTAGCTGGCTCTGTTCAGGTGATCGACAGTGCTGCTGTGCTTGATCTGCGCTCAGCAATTTTCATTAAGTGCAACAGGCTTTATCAAAGGATCGGCAGGAAATATATAATTAAAGGGCAATGACAAAAGGAAGCAGAAGCCAGCTTTCATCCTGTGCCGGGAGGATCACTGTGAGTCATGCCACCAATCGCCCCCAAAATAGCACCGGCTGCACATTCGCAGCCTAGTCCTTGGAGCCACTAGAGCTCTGCTCAGTACAGGACCAGGGGCAACAGCAGCCATACGCCTTCATGCTTCCATGGGCCTATGGGCCTTCTTGCAAAGGGTAGAACAAAAAAAAGGGCCTTCTCTCATTACACTGGCTAATGATATCCATCAGGAGCCATGGGACAAACCACAGACAAGGTCCAGAAGCCACAGTAGGTTCAACTTCACAGCGAGGAGAGCAGTATACACCAGGAGCCATGCGGAAACCCATTAGCATTTTTCATATGGCATAAAGGTCCCCTAATCCCTTGCCAGAGCATTGGCACACAAGCAGATAAATAAAACAGATGGTTATTTACTGGTGACCATTGGCACAGAGCCCCCATCTGTTGGGGGGCCCACAGGGATCTCAACAATACATGGGGCTCCTGAAAAAACTTAAAATGACAATATGAATGTGAAGGTGGTCCCACCTTCCCTGGATCTGGCACTCATTGCATCCAGGCAATTCAATACGATGTTTGCCGGCGCACCCCCCAATGAGACACAGAGGCAGTATATGGTTCAAACTTGGCCGCACTTTATTTCAACAAATTCAATTAGGCCAGTGGGTGATTGCACAAGCAATATGGGTCCAGTATACTAGCTACTTAATTCTTATTAACGTGTACTGACCGGGATGTACCTTCCCAAGTCAGTACTAACCAACCAACTTTTCCCTTCGACAGCACTCTGGCTCTGGCCGAAAGGGAACGGGCCCAACTGTGGGCTTGAGTAAGGAGGTGAGTACCCGCAAGGCCAGCAGACCGTTCGTGTACTTACCGGCATCACCTGGTACGCCTCCCAGGGTGATGACCCCTGCGCGTACTGCTCTCCCTTCGCACAGGGTGTCACCTACCCCATCTCTTAAGGAGATGACTCATCTTATCCTATTCTTACCTATTTACCTACTGTAGTATACTGGACCCCCGCCACTAAAAGGGGGGGGGCCACTCCAGGCCACACCCCCGACACCCACTGCCTATCACATCACCAACTCCTGCAGGTGTTGGGCCAAGTTCCTCAAATATAAGTCATTACCCAATTGAGAGAGATGAACCCCATCATCTCTGAACAACTCTGGTCGGCCAAAAATAATGTCCGCATGCTGTATAATTACTCCCTCAATACTACCTATCCATTTTGCTATTTCCCTATTGATGTTCCTACGTGCCTTATCAATTTTGGGTGGGTTAATAGCTCCATGCCATCGAATTCTGGGGACTAAACTGGTCCAACTTAACTGAACATGTGGAAACAAGCTCTTAACTAATAACAAGTCTTTTTTAATTTTAATTAAGAGGTTAACCCCTTTTTGGGCCGGGATGTCATTCTCCCCTAAGTGTATAACGAGTATGTCGGGTGTTCCCTCTTTTCCTATAAGTCTCAGTCTTGGCAGCAGCTGGTACCATCTCATGCCACCATATCCATACCATCTAATTGTTGCCTTTTGGCCCAATCCTAGGTGGATTCCCCTTTCATTCCGTATGGCAGCCTTCTTAGCCCAGCGGACCAGGCTGTGGCCAACGATCCAAATCTCCTGTTTTTTTGTTTCGGTGGACCTAAACCCTGGGCACAGGAGACACAATAATTTTTATTGATGGAGTCTTACATATCTTCTATATGCATTGGACCGCCACCTCCCTACTCCCTTGATGGCCTCTGTGGGCAAACCTGCCGCCGCCGCAGTTGTAGCTGCCCCTATTCTGAATGAATGCGACCCATATGAACTTGCTGGGAGGCCTAATTTACCCAATGCTGTCCGAAGGACTGCGCTGAATTGATAACTCGTCAGCTGGGTGTCGTTTTGGTGGCGGAATAATGTACCTGTGACCTGTGGGCGTATGGTTAGGTAGCGTCCCAATTGACTAACAGGGCATATTGCTTCCTGTCCCGTTCTGAACAATTCGACATTGGTTCCTTTGCCCCTCTGATCCGTCTTGGATCGTCTTAACCGCAATCGCAGTCTAGTAGGGTTCCAATCAATGTCATTGATTCTAAAAGCCCGGCCAGATAAATCTCGTCTAGATGATGGGACCACTTCACTTACTCTAAATCCCCCAAAGTATGTAACGGCGTAAACTGCTGTGAACAACTGCACTTCGTATGCGTCGCGACATATCTCCGGTAAGATTCCTACCACCCGGACTAGTATGGGTGTGGTTATGGGGTCTCTTTCAGGTGCTGGAGTCGCTGTTGCTCTGGCCCAGCTCTCCAGCATCCTTTTTAAGTAAAAACCGTTATCTGGGGAGGGGTAACCTTTCATTTTGCTCACAAAATTAATGGCTGCTATCTTACCCCCTATGGTGCTGACTGCTAGACCCCTCTGCCGAAGTGACATGGCAAATTGTAGTACTTCGGGTTCTGTAATGGGAAAACCCGGTGCCCAACCCTTGTCTGCTCTATATGCCTGGAACTCCCGGAACGCCCTACCGTATGCTGCCTGAGTTCTGGGAGCCAGGGATCCCTGCACGATATTCTGCACTTCTAGCTCCCAAGGCTCCATGCTCCCGGTGGGAGAGGGTCGGGAAGCTCCCTGGCTTCTGGCGCTAGCTCCCGGAATCGCTCGATCTGAAAGCGAGATAGGGCATCGGCTATGCCATTGTCAATACCGGGTACATGACGTGCTGTAAACATTATGTTGTTCCTAAGGCAGGCCCCTACCATGGCACGAACTAAAGTCATAACGCGGGGGGAGCGGGATGTCAGGGTGTTTATTATATGTACCACCGCCATATTGTCGCACCAGAACAATACGGTGTGATTAGCGAATTGCTCTGCCCATAGCAATACTGCTATAACTATGGGGAACAATTCCAAGAACGTTAGGTCTTTTGTCAATCCCGTCTCATGCCATACAGATGGCCAGGGTTCCGCACACCATCGTGTCTGAAAATAGACCCCAAAACCAGCTCCCCCTGCGGCATCGGAGCGAACCTGCAGGTCACTGCGTAACAGCCACTTACTTCTCCAAAAACTAACTCCATTGTATTCCCTCAGGAAATCAAGCCAGGATCGTAAGTCAGCTTTCATTTCCTGATTCACCCTAATTCTGTAGTGAGGGGGTAGGTCGCCCTTCAGTTTGCCATACAACCTGGTTAAAAAGGCTCTGCCGGGTGCGATCACTCGGCAGGCAAAGTTAAGGCTGCCTACCAATGACTGGAGGGTTTTTACTGTAATCTTTTTGGAGGCTATGCATTCTTGTATCTTGGCCTTCAATGTCTCTAATTTGTCCTGCGGGAGCCTAGACAGTTTGTTTACTGTATCCAACTCTATACCTAGATAGGTTAAGGTTGTGGAAGGTCCCTCCGTCTTTTCGGGGGCGAGTGGGATCCCGAGGTCGGAGGCCGTCTCCTGGAATAGCCTAAGAGCGGACGCACATTCGTCCGTCCCCGGTGGGGCTATTATCAGGAAATCGTCGAGATATTTTGTCACCTCCCCTCCCTTCCACCGTTGTTTAAAAATCCACTCTACCAGGGAACTGAATCGTTCAAATGCCGAACAGGATATGGAGCATCCCATTGGCATAGCTCGATCAAAATAATACTGTCCTCCGAAGTGGAATCCCAACAGGTGGAAGCTCCTGGGATGCACTGGTAGCAAGCGGAAGGCTGATTTGACATCACACTTGGCTAACAGTGCCCCCGGTCCCATGTTCCTAGCTTTCTCAACCGCAAGGTCGAACGACGCATACCTGACCGTAGCTAATTCTTTCGGTATGGCGTCGTTCACCGATGCGCCGCGAGGGTAGGACAGGTGATGAATCAACCTAAAATCGCCCTGTATTTTCTTTGGGACTATGCCCAGTGGTGACAACACTAGGTTTTCGATAGGTGGTTGTTGGAATGGACCAGCTACTCTGCCCTCCGACACCTCTTTATCAATCTTTACCTTAACTAGTTCCTCATGCCCCTTTATAGATTTGAGGTTCCTAACTTTTTGTGGGCACACAACTGGGCCGGCCGGGATGTGGAAACCGTACCGAAAACCATTTATTACATATTCTACCTCTTCCTTTGCCGGGTGTGTGCTGAGGGCTCTTTCTAGTACCTCAATTCGAATTGGCGTCGGCGCCCTTTGGGATGCGGGTCCCGGAGGGGCCACCTTGACCCCCTTTTCCTGGGCCCGACCCCCCACCGAAGCGGCCTCGTCCACCCTTCTGCCGGGGTCGGTAGCACGTGCTCTCAGGGTGTCCCCCCCCACAGCTGGAGCACACGTGCCGAAACCTGCACTGGGACCTATTGCACCTGCCCGTGGAGTTGTACTCCCAACACGGGCCAGGTCCCCCCTGTCCTCTTTTTCGCCCGTCCCCGCGGTATGGCTCATTGGCGGGAGCGACCCCCCCCTTTACTAATGGGTGCCCGCTATCGGACCGTGGAGCCCTGGTTGCGTCCACCATGCTTTCAAGCCAGATGTCCGGGGCATGGGCGTCCCATCGGAGGCCCGGGGTATTCGCTGCCCTATGACGAAACGCTTCGTCGTAACGCAGCCACGCCCCAGGGGGCCCGGTGCCATGGGCCCGCCGGATGATGTCCGCGTATTTATGTAATTCTAACCCCCGTCCTGCGTCGGCCTGCATTATTACTCCCATGTAGACTGCGAAAGCGGAAGTCCAATTGGACCAGTTCCTATCCGCTTTAGGGCGCTTAAATGTTTCTTTATCTTTCCCTTCTTCCGCTTCTGAGTGATCCACTATGGGGTCACTGAATAATAACGCAAATATGTCCACATATTCGCCCCGCCAAATTTTTTCCTTGGTTGCGAGGGTTAAATGGCTGCCAAATGGGGCTGCCACATCAGCAATTACCCCGCCCGGTGGGCGTACGATCGCTGTTGATGCAGCCCCTGCTGATGTGGTGGCTGGTGAAACCCCCACCGGTGGAAGGGAAGGAACTATTTCCTGGCTTGTGGGTGACTTTGTTGTGCTCAATCTGGGTAGGGCTGCTGTCCCTAATTGCCCTGCGGGTAAACTAACTGGGAAAACCCATGCCCACGAACCTTCGACCTGAAGTAGGCGGGGGGCCGTGGCCTGTTGGCCTTGCTCTGCTGCCCTCTGTGGTGCGGGTCCCCCTGGTCCGCAAATCCCACCAGGCCCGTGCCTGCTCAGTGGCATGGCTGTCCCTCCACCAAATGTTGTTCCGCCCGTGCCTCCCCGCATGGGTAAATTTTCGTACCCTGTCAGGGTGGTTGTTCCCCCCGCCCCGTGGTCAATAGACTCACCCTGACTCGTCGGCTGGGGTTGGCTGCTTGGTCCGGGTCCAGCGTGATGCCCTCCTCGGTGCAGGCCCCTGGGTTCCCTATGGAGGGCTTCCTCTATCGCCTGAAGGCGCTGCAATATGTCGAGGTCCCCTCCCTGCTGTTGGTGCTCATCGCGTCTCCGACGGGCCGGCGGGGATCCTTCACCTGTGTATAAATTGGTATCTCGGGGGCCCCCGTGCCCCCACATATCACGTGGTGACAATGTTGGTGCCCCCAATGCCGCCATACTGCCGGTCTGCTGACGCTGGTAATGTGCCAGCCCAGGCACACCAAAGGGGTCCCCGATGTCATCTTGGTGCCTGGACATGCCCTGGTTATATCCTCCCCCCATGTGTACCATCCCCGGTTCCGGGAAACTCCAGTTGGGCTGAAGGTTTTGCCCCCTTTCAGGTGGGTTTGTCTGCTGCCCTAGGCCCCCTAACCACGGGGCGGGTTGACTTGCTGCCTCACCGTCCCGTCCCCCTTGTGCCTGATTAAATCTCCCTGAGTCCCCTTGGGCTGGGCCCGGTACATCTCTATACCGTGCGGGGGGGGTTATATTTCTTGTTCCCCTTCTGGGGCCCTCAAGGGGGGGCTGAGGTGCACCTACCTCCCTCTCTGGGGCCAGCTGACTTTCTCCCCTTCTGACCTGGGAGTTTGAGTCATCCCCCTCCCTGTCTCTACTAGTGGGCTGGGAGCCCCCTAAGGCCGAGGGTGTGGGGGATGGGGCCCGATTCTGGAGCAGGGCCTCACAGGCCGCCAAGCGCTCCATAAGCTCTTGCCGCGTTGGGGCCCCTTCACCTCCCTCCCTTTCTGCTCTCTCGGGGCTGTCACCCCTTTGCAACCTGTTCCCCGCTTGTGGGGGCCGCTTTTTTGGTGCCGCCTTCTTTTTAGTGCGGCCCATCGCGCGCTGCTCAGTTTTCCCCGTCGGGCCTCCTCCGACCACGTGGCTGGGCCTGCTCAGCAGCAAGCGATCCTTGCTGCTGCCTGATTGCCCGTCCAACGCCGACTGAGGCTGTTCCCTGCGGGCCCCGCCCTCTCTACAAAGGGCGGGTACCGCTCTTCGTTTCTGGCGCGGCTCCTCCGCGCATGCGCCACTCCGGTTGCCCTGGCAACAGGCCCTGTCGGCCCGATCACGCTGTGCCTGCCGCGGCTTCCTGGCTCCTGTATCCCCGACGGGGGCGCGGCAATTTCCCCGTCGCCGGGATTACCCGCGGCGAAGGGGGCTTCTCTATGGGTAAAACCACACGTGACGTCGGTACGCCACCAACTCAACCTGAGCCGGGAACCCAACACTCACACCACTGGCCACATGCCACTAGCCACATGAGTGCGGCCGGGAGAACCATCCCACTGCCCAGGTGGTCCAGCCCAGCCAGTAGCCACATCAGATGTGCCAGCGGCTGTCCCCAGTGCCATGCCACTCCCAGCACCCCATCTTCCACCATTACGGGCAGCCATGTCGGCCCACCCATGGTGGACCCAATCCAGGCCAGGTTACAGCAGGTCAAAACACACATTCTAACCAGTTGTGGCCCACTTTGCCCCACAGGTGGGTCCTAGCCCAAGCTGTTACTTCAGCTATATGCCAAGGTGAGAGCCTGGGCTAACCGCCAATGTAAGCCAAGATACGCTGGGTCAACATCTGGTGACCCTCAACCATACATGACAGTGGCCTGTGGACCACAGCAGGTCTAAGTGAGCCACTGTCATGTCTTATTTTACCCTATGTCAGTAATTGGCAATGAGCAATTTATCCCAGGAAGTGTTTCTCATGGGATGAGATGGTGTGTGGCAAAGGAAGGTGAGAGAGATTCCAACTCTTCATCAGAGTCCTGGCAGTGGGAAGCTCAAATGGTCCAGACTACAGCTGAAATGAGTAGCAAAATTATTACCTGTGAGTAATATCTGAATGTTTAGGTAGCCCTTTGAGTACCTGACCCTACTTGATTATGGCTTCAGTTCTGGTGTCCACATCGTAAAGAGCTTGTTGAAGTGCTTTAAAAGGTGCAGAGAAGAGCACCAAGGAAATTCTAAAGGCTTGCAGTAAGACCAAGGAGTTGCTTTGTATAACTGATCAACAAGCAGACTCAGAGGTGACGACTAGTGTGTGTAAGTACCTTCAACTGGGGGAGGATTAGGCACTAAAGGACTCTAATCCAGCAGAGAAGGGCAGAACATGAACCACTGGTGCCTGAAAGCTAAAACTGGAAAAATTACAATTAGAAACAAAGTGTTCCATTCTGGACAGGAGGGGTGATTATCCACTGGAACAGGCTGCTACGGGCAGGTGTGGATTCTCCATCACTTGCAGTCTGAAAATCAAAGCTAAGACACTCATGTAAAAGATATGCATTCACTGAACTCAGTTATTGGGCCTTGGACAGTAAACACTGGAAGGGATTCATGGGTCTGTGCTATGTAGGAGGGCCGTTTAGATCAGTGACACTTGGTTCTCACCAGCTCAGGAGCCACATGAGCAGCCAGTGTCAACTTATGAGTGACAATGGCCGCAATCCCAAACACCTCCATGTGGGATCTGTGTAGGATCTGCACGGATACCACATGGCAAAAGGTCTCCTCTATGGGCTTGCACACAGTTTGCACACATGTGGGTTGCACATGGTTTCCTCGGGCCATAGGATTGGCCTCATTGACAACTGTGGCAAAGACACTATAGTGCAGAGCCCTGTTTGGCCGGGACACCAGCAGAATTTGCTTTATGGATGGGTAGAGTGTGGGACAGCCCCTTTGCCATTCCCCTTTCCAACATGGCCATGCCCCTGTGGAGAAACCCTCCTGGCTAGATCGCCCCTTAGGTTCCTCCCTGACCCAAGGCAAGGGACTCTGCCAGACCATATAAGGATGTGCTCATCTTAGCCCATCTGGCTGACCACACCTTACATACCTTACCAAAAAAGGAACAGTAGGCCAGGTAACCTAACAGATTGGCCACCTTGAACAGGGTCACCTGTGGCTGTGAGCCAATAGCTGGGATGCTAGTTTTGCCCTTTAAAAGGAAGGCTAGTAAGTTTCCACATAGGGAGACCTCATGGCCAGCACCCTGTAGCTGTGCTGGACTAACCTGCAACACCCAACTTTCTCCATCCAGCTGGGAAAGAACTGAACCCTGCATAGCTAAGACATCCATGCTTACTATGCAGAGAAGATACTGTAAATCCTTCTATGCAGAGAAGCAGGGTTAGGGACCATTTAGGCTTAGATGCGCTCTAAACAGGTTACCATAGTTGTCTGTGTTTGCTCACGAGTTCAGTGCCTTTTCCCTACCTTTCTGTAACCTTGTAATTTGGTGAACTTAGCTAGTAAAAACTATAAATCTTGTTTTCCCTAATCAAGAGTGCCTGGTGTGTGTGTGCTGCGACCTAAAATGTTCCCAAGTTCGGCTTACACTGGGAAAGCAATCTCTAATAAGGAGCAGGGTTTGGACTTCCAGAGCAGCCCTTAACCCTGGAAGCTCATAGCTCTGGTGGTGGCAGCAAAACCCTAGTGTTATGGTGATGTGCACACAGTGAGGGAGGGGGCTAGGAGTAGAGTCCCCCCCCCCCCCCCCCGACTGGACCCATTACGCCACAGCCCCTTTCTGGTTTTATGTCATCACACCTGGAAAGGGGTGTGACCACCTCAAAATGGGCATGATGAAGGGGCTGCCCTGTCTGCTTTGGTGAGACCACGTCCCCTTTGCAAGCATAGTGATATCACAGTGCTCAGGAAGGGGGGGCAGGGTCACACTGGAAAGGGGTGGGGCAACCCCATTTCCCCTTCCTTTCTGGCATGGCCATCCCCCATCTGAAGGGTTCAGAATGGTTGAGAGTCAGGAGCCAAAGGGGTGCACTCACATCCCCTTGCCCTCCCTCCCCTCAGGACAACCATACTACTTGGACCAGAAATTTGGGCCCAAGCTTAAACCAAGCCCAGCTGCATTGGACTGAGCCTGACCCAAGTTCAGTGCAGACAGGCTTTGATGAGAAGGGTTCCTAGTTTTCTCATTGCAAAAAAGAAATCAATGAAAAACAGATTTTGCTTTTTCCGGAGAAAAACTGAGATTCTGCCTTTTTCCAGAGAATTTTGCAGAAAATGGCAAAAACCTACAAGTTTGGGAGGAGGACACAGTGAGCACAGGACAGCAAGGACGCTGTGTGGAGCTGATGGGAAACAACCTGAAGGCATGTGCTGTGGAGCAGCAGGAGCTCTGCATTTGGAGGGGTGCCATAGACCTCCTCTGTGTGGGGGAGTAGGGGGGCAGGGGATCTATGAATTGGGGTGGTCAGGTCTTCTGAACCTTGGGAAGAGGGGACAGGAAGTGGGCCTAATTGGGCCCATAGCAGCTTCCCCAAATGCCAGCCTCTCTATGGTCCCCCTTTGTGGTTGGCACTGCAGCAGAGTGGTCTGGGACCAGGCTGGGAGGAGGAGGTAGTGAGCACAGGGCAGTGGAGGGGAAGCGACCTTAAAGGCACATAGTGTGGGGGGAGGAGACCTTGAATTTTTTATTATTTTTTTTACTGCTGGTGGGACAAGTAGCTGCAAAATTGCATTAAAATGAAAATATGACAATAAAATGTGGTGGTCTAACTTGTACCTATATATATTGCGGTAAGGGAAAGTCAACTAGTGTTTACATTCAATCACAGAAAAACAGAGATTTTGGGTTTTTTAATCAGAGAATTTATTTTTTAATCAGAGAATTTCCATTTTTTTGTCGCCTAGGAACCTAGGAACCCTGCTGATGAGTCTGGGCCCAATGTGTCCAGGTGGCTCCATCCTGAACAGAGCACTGGGATGTCACAGTGCTCCATAGGGGGCAGAACCACATCAGGAAGCGGATGGGAAGGCCTCATTCCCACCCTTTTCCAAGATTGCCACACACTCCGCAGTGCTCCCTGACAGAATGAACATGGGCTACGGCGTCCCCTGTCCTTTTCAAACATGGCCCCAGTCCCCATGGAGTACCATGCTATGACATGCTCCCTGGTGGTGGTGGGGAACCTCCTGCAGCTGGGGAACCCAACCTAACCAGAGCCTGAGGATTGCATCCGACTCAACCTAAACCTAATGAGACCTATCAGGTAGCACCAGGTTTGGGTTGTGTTTCAAGTCTCTACTCAACCTAAACCTAATGAGACCGATCAGGTAGCACCAGGTTTGGGTTGTGTTTCAAGTCTCTACTCTAGTGTAAGAGAAAGCAATTCCATTATTGGGATTAAATTATTCAGAAGAGAAAGATGAGGACACATACTGCCTCCTTCCCAGCACCCTGAAAGGAGAGAGACACACACCCATGAGTCCTGGGTCCTGGGAGGGAAATGCAAGGGGGTGCATTGTACCCCCCTGGCTTCTACCTGTCCCCATCCCTTCTGTGCCCTTTGGGCAAGGGGGGGAAAGGACCACATCTGAAATGGGTGGGGAGAAGGGGCTCCCTCACCCCTTTCTGATATTGCCACACACCCTGCCCAAGTACCATGACATCACAATGCTTGGAGCAGGGGACATGGCAATGCTGACATGACCACACCCCCTTTCCAAATATTGTCACAATGCTTGGAAAGGGGTGTGGTGACTTCAGAAAAGAGCAGGGCAAAGGGGCTTGAATTTACTTCTGCTGGCATCCCTGCCATGTTGTTGAGTAGCCCTACCTCTTTCATGGTGGTGAGATTTCATTCATCAGTCACACCAAGACCCTGCAATGATTGAATCCTTCTGGTTCCAGGAGATCTGCTCCATGCATTCTAGCTGGAAATGGTGGGACAGGTTCTCAGCTCATAGCACCACTGGAGGAATTCCACCAATTCCAGTTCCTGGTTTACACCAGATTAAGAGCTTGGTTGTTCTTTTTTCTCCTGCAATTCATGGTGCTTCAGGGGTTTGTGACTTAGGAGGAGATAGGAAAGAGCTGGAGAATAAGTTGGTTCGCTTCCTTTGGAATAATACTTTGAGGTCATTATCCTCTTCCCCAGAGCCCACTGGGGAGTACACAAGCCCAGAAACTGAAGTCCAGAATTTCATAACAAACAGATAGGCAAATGTGTAATTATTGTCTAGAGAATTACATGATTATATTACAAAATGGAGATCTCCATGTCATTAGCAAATCTCTCCATAGGCATTATTTTACTGGGAAGCTTTGAAACTATTAGCATAATAAGCCGTTCCTCAAATCCAGATTGCTAATTAAAGCTATATATTATTGTCAGCTCCCCTATTGGTATGGAAGCACAGTTCTACCTCATTAGATGGTAATAAATGCCTTTTTTTAAAAAAAACTTAGCAAAAGCAGAAAGTTGCAGGAAACTTTGTATGAAATAAATCTGCACTTTCTCCCCTCACAGCCCCCCACCCCGGCCCCCATTCAGCTACCGGGTGTTCCATGGCGGCTTCTGCATATTTTTACATTCTTCACACAACTGAACTGAGTTCTTTGGTGACATCCTCTCCTCCAGAAGATATACTGCAGCCAGGGGACAATTAGTACTGAGCTGGAGGGAAACTGATTGCACAGAACAGCAGGCCAGCCAGGCACGATCCAGACAAAGAAGACATACAAAAAGGAGCCTGTAAGCCTAAGGTACCAGGCTGGTGTTAGGGTTAAACAAACCCACATTCCACACTTTGGGCTTACACACTTCTTTGTCAGGCTTTATTTCCAGAGCAAGCAAGAAAGATATTACACAGACCATGCCCCCACACAGCACTGGCTGTTCCTCCCCAGCACCCCAAGGAGGTCCTAATATGTTCCTTAGGAGCTTATTGGTGAACTAGGCTAACCCTTTCCCAACCAGCCCCAAAGAAGTGTGCATTAACCCCTTATGTCCCAGGGCTTGTTACAGAGTCAGTAAAAAGATGGAAACAAATGAAGCCCTGAAGCATCATGGACCTACCACATGGTAAAAGCCTAGATATTTTCCATGGTGCTTCTACAGTGGTTCACTTCAGAGTCACCACATGGTAAATCTATTCAGACATCATAGAAATCAATCACTATCTCTGCTTACCCATAAACACTTGAGGGTCCCTTCCAGCCCTACAATTCTATGGTTCTAACCCCATTGTGCTGTTGTCAGGGCTTGCAGGGAGTTCCTGTGATGTCTGAGAGCATCCTAAATGAGCCCTAAAGGAGCTAATCCCCCTGGAACCGTTTTGGAAGCAGGAAGGGAAGAAGTGAACCAGTCTAGCTAAATGACACATTCAAGAGAGAATCTGGCTAAACAGGCGTCTCTCCAAAAGTGAAAATTCCCAAGTCTAATAGCATGGCACAGGGAATGCAGCTGGGATCAAGGTCAGAAAGAGAAAAGTTGAAGAGCAGATAGTAGAGTCATCAAAATTGGTACCAAGCAAGGGGCTGGGTTTTTTTAGTGTTCATCCACCAGGAAATACATGTAAGGGGGTGTAGTAGGGTGCTGCCTCAGAGGAGCTGGCCCTTTAAGGCAGCTAGCACTAGCCTGGTTACAGGTGCTAGCCGGGTTGCAGATGCTGCACAAAGTGAGGACAGCACCTAAGAAAAGGCAGCTAGGGGCATGGCAGAGCCAGCCCAGAGAGGGATAAAGCCTGAGCCAGAGCTCGGTGCTGGGGGAAGCTGCAAAGGAGGCAGGAGCTCTGCCTCAAGGCTGAGAGGCTCAGAGGATTGTGCCTGAGGGTTCTGCTGGGTTGCAGAGGGAGTGTGCCTGGCCCAGACACAACCTAACAGGACTGTGTGAAGAATAAAGAGACTGTAGAATCTAATTCCCAGAAAAGTGACTGCTGGGGCCCTGATCCTGCCAGGATTCACTCCAGGTGAGCCCATGCCTGCCATAAAGTGGTGAAGAATGTGGGCACCCCTAACATTGGCCGCCAAGCCATCAGCGTAAAGGGGGGTGACCAAGACAGGGAGAGTCACCTGAGGAGTGTGAGTGGAGGAGTGCACCCAGAACTAAGCAAGTGAGTAAAAGACACATGAGTGGAGAGAATGATGAGCGTCCCCTGCGAGAGCTCCCTGAGGGAAAGGTGAGCCTGAGTTCCAGAAGCAGATGGGACAAGGATATTCCAGGAGAAGGAAGTTACCACTATGGTGAGTGGAGGGTTGCACCAAGGATGAAGACGGCAAATCAGTTTGTGGAACTGGGTGAAGTCAGAGCTGCAGTGTCATGGTGGGGAACTGGAAGAGGAACACACCTAGGGATGCCATACCTCCCCTTTAATCCAGGACTCGTATGAAACATACATGGTGCAGGGCTGCATTGCACCATGTATTTTTCATAGGCGTCCTGGATTAAAGGGGAGATATGGCAACCTTAAACACACTCAAGTGACAGGAATACCAGGGACACCACAGAGCTCCAGAGACAGACAGCATGGGAATTGAAGTACCGGAGTCCCCACGGAAGTGGTACTGAGAGCTCTGCTGGGCTGCAGAGGGGGTGTGCCTGGCTCAGAGAACCCTGTATGCTTCAGACATGGCCACACCCACTCTGAGCTCCATGCCATCACGGCACTCAGAAAAGAGGCACAGCCATGTCAGAAAGAGGTGAGGGAGCCCCTTTTCCCCTGCCTGAAGGCAAGGGCCAAGGGTGTGCATCCCCCTCCCAGCAACCATGAACAGAACACAGACCTGTACCCTTGGAAATGAAAGTGTGTTTCTGTTCTCTGTCACTCTCAAGCGCGGCTCACTTTTCAGGGCTTTCGGGACGCTGACCCCCCCAAGCGCCCCGCCAGGCACCGCGCCGCCGCTCATAGTAAAAAAAAAAAAA
>QEPC01011450.1:377244-388198 GCA_003113815.1 Sphenodon punctatus
ATCCATTCCCTGTTCCTCACCCCCACCCCGCACCCACCCCCACCCTGCAACAGACTGTGTTTTCTTCCATCTGTGGGAACTCCTTGCTGCTGGGTTGTGCCAGTGTTTCCCTGTGCTTGGGGTTTATACGTTATTCATTTTAAGCTTGAAGTGCATTTTAGACTGGGTTTTCTTCCATCCGATGTTAACCCTGGGAACTCCTGGCTGCTGGGTTATGCCCTGGCTCTGCCTACTGTTGCCCTGGCTCCGCTCGCCAGCGGGCCGGACAGCCTTACTGCCCCTCCAAACTAAAAAGCCACCAGCCGTCCCTGGTCACTCCAACGTAGACCTTGAGTAGCTCTTATGCTACTTGGTGGAGAAACAACCGCCTAGAATTCAGGGGTGCAGCCAGACGGGGTGCCATGGGGCTGAGCACCTGCCCTTTATCTGTGTCTACCAACCCCCAAAATCCCAGCATGATAGCATGCACCATGGAGGAAAGGGACTGTGTGGTGGGGAGCTGAGTGGTGCAGGGGGAAGTCTCCTCTTTAATTTCAGTCCTCCATAAACCCTACAACATGGCGAAAACTATATCCTACACCCCGGGCTTGGGAGGAGGTGTCCTCTCCATCACCACACATAACAAGAAGAACAACATTGAACCCTAAGACTCCGGTGGGAATAATTGACCCACCCCATGTCTTCTCCACAGTCACCAGAGCTGGAATCTCAGTTACACACAGGGCAGCTGAACAGCAGGGAAAACCTTCCAGTCCTCAGCAAATGACATGATTTAACTCCGTGTCATCTCAGTGCTAATTAAAATTCATAATCCCCAGGCACGCTAATTTTAATGTGATTTGAATGCAGACACTTTATGGCCCCTCTGTTGTTCTGCTAAATAAATAACCTTGTCTGTGGCCGGCAAACGAAATGCCTGCAAACAATGGGCTGATAACAGCTCAAAAAAGACAAATAGAGACAGAAAAAAGTAATCACACTCCTTTCTCAACGGAGGTGCCCTAGCCCTCGCAGAGAGGAGCGGGCCGGATGGCTGGAACTCACATGCCCAATCAGGCTCATGGCCCTTGCAGAACAAGGCTTCTCCCTGACTGGAAGGAACTCTCTTTGGAGCTCCCAGGGAAGTGTCCCTGGCACAATGCATTACATTTACTGCAGGAAGGAATGGAATGAAACATACCTCAGGGTGGCTCACAGGCTGCAGAGAAAGGGAGAAATGTTCATGGCCCTTAACTGAAACTGGTGCCACCTTAGAGAGATTCCCTTCTGGGACATGAAGGCAAAGAGGTTCTCTGAACAGAGAGCCAAAAGCTGAGCACCCAGTGCTGACTTGGAGCAAAGGAGAGGCTCTTTGTTTTTTTCCCCGTGAACAAATATATGAATTAATCTTTGCTACTGTCGTTAAATTCTTTATTTTCTTCAGTGTTTTGGTTGCTTCAGTACTTGGCACTTGTCTCACTTTGGTATTTCAGCATTTCATTTAACTTTAGTGATTTTTAAAAAAAATCAAATGTGATTGGTCCAAATGCAGCATTCATATTCTAAAATTCAAAAAACCTGCCAAACAATGCTGCTAAAGCAAAGCAAGTCCCAAATATACCAAAGTGACTGAAATGACAAACATAAAAACAAAGATTCAAAAACATAAACAAAGCCAGAACTGAATTGTGGTTCGTACTTGGTCCACTGAAACAGATTAAAATATATCAAACTTAGTGTTTGTTTCTGTCCTAAACATGAGGATTGTCAATCTTTATATAGAATTTACGACAAAGCTCTCCCTCTCAGCTTCACCCGCTACCCCAAGGGTGGGAACCTTTTCTGTCCCGGGGCCACATTGAAAATTAGTACGAGCTCCGAGAGCCACATAAAGGTTGGGGGCGGGGGGGTGTTTAACAGGTTTATTCAAGAAAAGGAGGGCCCAGATCATGAATCTGTGCCGTGGATCTGTCCCCTACTATTGTGTGCCTGCCCGCCTCGCTGCTCCCTTATTCTGAGCTCATTTTTTCAGTGTTTGGGGGTAGAGAAAGGATCCAGGGGCCAGATCCAGGCACTGGAAAGGGGCCACATAAAAGCTTGCCGAGGGCCACATTTGGCCCCTGGGCCTGAAGGTTCCCCACCCCTGCACTACCCCCTCAAAAATGCTCCCAGAGCCATGCATTAGCATTTTCCTTCCTTGTCAGCACCTCAGTTAAATTTTTTAGCAGGCATTTACTGTGGTTATTAATCATTCAGTAATTATCTAATAATGCTGTATTGAATGAGTGGATTAATAATTTGAATAACTTGATTAAAAATTAAGCTATATGATTATTTTTAATAACAGTAAATGGGAGTAAAATGGAAGTACTTTATTAATTCAAAGTTATCACTGTGGAGTCCAGAGGAAGAGTTCTGCTGAAATGGAATTCTTTCTTTATTGCGTGGCTGTCAGGCCATTGCATAAAGCACAAAACAATAAAACAATACACTTTTATATTCCATCCATAATAAAATCAAACTTATAATAAAAACGTTAAAACTTAAAATACAATTTCAACATTTAAACACAACATCAACTTTTGCATTCATTAGGCCTCAGAACTGCCTTACACAAGGCAGAGAACATCACCGTCACTTGACCCTATCACTCGTAAACATAACTATGCTAGAGATGAGGTCCAAAGCAAACCAAGGACACAAATTATATTTCCGGACAGCCATGTCACAGAACATACAGCTTCTAGTCGAGTGTCTAATCTGGGCCCTCAAGGCTGGAATCAGCCTCTCTTTGCTGTTTGAATTTAATGACCCAACATAAGAAGGTTCCAACCGCCCGTATGGTTGTAACTGAACCACTACCAAGCAACATACCCACCAAAAATGGTGCCGGGCGGCCCAGGACTGAAAGGGAGAGTGGTGGGATGTAGAGCATGTGGCCGTTTTTACATGGACGGGGGTGGGGCGGAACACCCTCCCGCACACCCACCGGGGGGGGGAGGGGGACGTCCGTGTAAAAACAGCCCTCGACTCAGAAGGGCTTCCTCTCTGGGCTGTTTATGTGTGGGTGTGTGGTGGGGGGGGCGTCTGTGCGCACAGCGCAGCAGTGGGTGGGGCAATGGGTGTCCGCCCATGGAAACACCATTGACGGTGGGTGGAGGTGGGTGGGTGCTCTCGACACACACCCATCTCCACTCATCACCCACCCACAGAGCTATCCAAAAAACTGGAGACGGCTCAGTGGGTGGAGATGGGTGTGCGCCCGTGGAAAAGGGAGCACACCTACCTCCACCCGCCACCGGCACACGCCCACCCACCACATCCGTGCAAAAAGGGCCTCTGTGGCAGGTCTGGCTGCAGTGGTAACAGGGTTGAGGATACCTCAGTGACTCTTTGCAAGGTGCAGCCCAATAAAGTCACTGTCTCTTCAGGGGAATCAACTCAAGGGTCTCTTTATTTACATGTGTCCCATCACCCTATAGAGACTCTGTACAGTCTATCTTAGTTATGCACACAGTTCCACTTTACTCGCAGCCTCTGCTGTCCAGGCACAGTCCCTCCTGGCCAGTTCAGACCCTTCAGGTTTGGGGAACACCCTCTGAACTCCTATGTTTGTTTGGAGACTGAGCTCAGTCCAGCCTGTCTCCTCAAGCCTTTCACACAGTCTCTCCTTTCAACAGTCTATCTCAACTAAACCCCACTCAGACTTTCCAGAGTTTGGGCTGACCTAGTCATGCCCTAACCGAGGTGTGAGGCAATCAGGCATGTTCCACTCCCTGGGTCTCAAGTAGCACCATCATTACTCTGTTTTTGCAAGCTCCACCCCCCCCCCCCCCTTTTTGGAAATGGCTATCAACAATAGACCCAACTAAATCTTCTTAGAGCAGGGCAGAGTCAAAAACCCTCCCCACAATAACCCCAGTAACAATAGTTCCCAACACAATCACATCTCAGAAGTACTCAACACAGTAACATTTCCCTGGGTGGGCCTGCTCAGTTGCCACTTGCTACTCCAGGATCTGCCATTTCACAAATTACCCCACCAGATGGGTTTTAGCATATTTGAGACCCCTTCCCTTCAGAAGGGATGGGAGTCAGGCCCACCCAGCCTTTCCCAACTCCCAGCCCTGGGACCCTTTGTTAGGGGTCACTAACCCCTGATGCCATGATTCAATTACACTCCATCAGCACCCTTTCTCTCAGGACTCTCATGTGGGCTCCCCTGAGCCCTCCCTTCATTACCTACATTCTCTAGGTTTTTCTCTTCTGAGCTTCCTATTTGTGGTATCTGGGACCACCTTTCTTTCCTCCCCAGCTTCCACTTTTCTTGTGGTAGTGCCCTGAGCCACTCCTCCAGAGTCACCACTGTCACGGGTTGGAGGTCCGCACCCGCATTTTACCGGGTTTGAGTGACTCAGTTTCCCTCGCGCACAGCCCACTTGACCCAGTTTTTCTCTCTGGCCAGTTCAAGCCTGCCACAGGGACAACCTCTTTGTCACTCAAGGGCCCGATCCTTCCTGTTTACAGACTCTTTAATCTCTGGGTTTGCAAGAGCTTGAGAACTCTTGTTGCTCACTTGTGTTCCAATGTTAGACGCAGACACTTCTTCATAAAGATAAGAAGTAAGTTTATTGATTACATAAGCAAGATAGCTGATACAGAGTGGTTACTAGAAATCAAAGGTAAATATAACGCATTCCTGATCTATACTGGTTGAGTTCCTAAATAAGCATCTTACCCTACAAAGGTCCATAAGTTTCTCTCAGTCCTTTGGTGTAAGCGACTGGGCACTGGTCTCTTAGTTGTTAGAAAGCAAAATCATCTCTCTCAGTTCATGGTCTCCAGCCTGACTTGCTGGCAGGCTTTTTGTATGCAGATGTAACTGCTCGAGATTGCTCGGGGAGAACTTATTGGCCTGCTTAAGTACCCTTCCTCCTTTCTTTGTCTCTCGTTTCCCACCTTGGGGAAAACCTGAAGTGTGTCACGTAGGCAACCCAGGCAAACATGAAGGTCCATTTACATCTCCACAGGGTTCCGTCTGGCAAGTGTTGCCAACACACATTCTTTTTAACTGTCCCTACTTCCTGGAGTTTTCTTGTGTCACAGTTTTTAATTGTAACATTACATACATGTTGCATGTTTTCCTTTACATTGTCTACATGTAGGCCCGTGTTACACGTGTGTGACCCTATGTTCCACCATGACAACCACCCTTCCTTCTGGCCATGTCTCAGCCAATCGCTGAATCAAAGCCTGTTGCTGCCTGTTGCTCTTGCTGCTGTTGCACCTCCTGTTTCTGCGTACACTTCTCTATCACAGCCTGCTGCTGAGAGATACTTGCAGCCAACCCCACCCCCCCCACCCAATAACACTTGCCTCTTTCTGGGAATGGGGACTCTGTGGCTCTTCCCCATCGTCTTTTGCGGCAGCTCCGCTTTGCACTACTAGGTTGGGGACAGGTCCCTCTGCCCCACCAATTGTTTGAACCCCATTATAGAAGATTTTATATTTTTATCAATTTGTTGTTAATTGTTTTTATTGTTTTTATTTGTGTTTTAAATTGTGAGCTGCCCCGAGCTGTTTTTTCAGGAGAGGTGGGATATAAAATTGTAGATATAAAATAAATAAAATTATCTAAAAGGATGCAGAGCACCTCTGCAACCTTTTAGATATTTGAGCATTGTTTTATCCCCATCATAAATTATCCTCTGATAATTGTTTTATCCCCATTATCTAAAAGGATACAGAGCTCCTCTGCATGATCGGCACCAAAGCCATGCAGCTTTGCTTTCCCATGTGACAAAGCCACACAGCATTTACCTCTCACAGTTTATCATGAAGGAAAATGGTATGCATTTAGTAACGTGGGAAAGTGCCCTACGTTGGGTGGAGCTGCATCTCCCTCTACTCCTCCTGAGCTGTCTCCTCTCCTCACCTTCCTAATTCAGTGTTCACTTGTTCTGTTATTTTTCCCAGGGGCAAGCTCAGAGTCTGCCTCCCCCTTCCTATCCTTGTAGGGGCCTGCAAGAGAGGCTTCTGTCCCTCCCACTGGGCCACCCTCATCAGGCAAGCCTGTTTTGGGTGCCCTGCCTTCTGGCAGACCCAACACTGTTGGGGCACCCTGCTCCTGCAAGACCCTTTCCTTTCTCCTCTGATGTGCAGCAGCACTTAAAGTCAAACTCTGCTTGGGACTTTCTAGCATCTGCTCCCAATGCACTTTGGGTCTAGGGATGCCCTCTTTTCCCCCTTGGGGACACACTCAATTTAAACATCCCAGCTCATAACAGCTCCAACATTGCTTAGGGGTTCTCCAAATTTTGCCCAGGCACATCTCTCTCCTCCCACTCTGGAACCCCAGAGGCTTTCCATTCATATACCTTTCCGCATCGGCCTTTCCACATCAGTTTTTGGGATCCCTCACAGTCCAACTTTCATCCGGGCTATGGCACTGAGACTGTACTTGTGGCTTTGGTTAATCACCTTTGCAGGGAATTAGATCAGGGTCGGTCAACCCTGCTGATACTGTTAGATCTGTTGGCTGCCTTTGATACTGTTGACCATGAGATGTTGGTGACTCACCTGCGGGACAGAGCCAGAGTGGGCGGAATTGTTCTTGAATAGTTCCACTCCTTTCTGGCCAGGAGAACTCAGAGGGTGGTGCTCAGGGACTGTTCTTCATCTCCCCAAGACCTCTCATGTGGAGTCCCACAGGGTTCCATCTTGTCCCCTCTCCTGTTCAACGTGTATATGCAGCCGCTGGGCGAGGTCATAAGATGGTTTGGGGTTCGGTGTCATCAATATGCTGATGACACCCAACTCTACCTCTTTTTCATCCGACCCAGACCCGGCAGTCTCAGTGCTTACTCGGTGCTTGGCAGCTGTGGGGGACTGGATGAGGGCGAGCTGTCTGAAGCTGAATCCCAACAAGACGGAGGTGATGTTAGTGGGTAAGGCAGTGGATGTGGCATCCCCTATCATTGATGGGGTTTGCCCCCTGCTGGTCCCCCAGGTTCATAGTCTGGGAGTGCGCCTCGATTCCCAGATCCGCTTGGATCTCCATTTGGGGGCTGTGGTGAGGAGCACATTTCGCCAATTACATCTGGTGCGGAAACTTCAGTCGTTTGTCTCGGACTCCGACCTGGCCACTATCATCCATGCTTTTATCACCTCAAGACTAGACTATTGTAACGCGCTCTACATGGGGCTACCCATGATGATGGTTCAGAGACTACAGCCGGTACAAAATGCGGCAACCTGCCTCCTAACGGAGATGGGTCGCCATGAGCATATTACACCAGTGCGCCGAGCTCTGAACTGCCTGCCAATAGTCTTCCAGGCCCAATTCAAGGTGTTGGTGCTTGCCTATAAAGCCCTATATGGCCTGGGCCCCACCTATTTGTGGGACCACCTTACACACGCACACACACACCTGCTTCTGGATCGACCCCTGGAAAGCCTGCCAGGAGTGCCTTCCTTGAAGTTCCCCGAGTGGCTCAAGGGGCAGCTATGGAGAGAGTGTTCTCAGTGACTGCACCTAGGCTGTGGAACTCCCTTCCAGTGGAGGCCCGGGTGACACCATATCTCCTCTTCTTCCACCAACAATGTAAGACCTGGCTTTTCTGTCAAGCTTTCAGTAAGGGAGATGGGTAAGGTGGGGGGGGTTGAGGGTTGGGAGGGTTCTTTTGTTTATTCTTTGACATCCCCCATGGTGAACTGTATTGTTTTATGTTTTTATATATATATTTGTATTTGTTATATTGATATAGTATGTTTATCTTTTATACTTGTTAGCCACTCCAAGCTGCTTTGGCAGGAAGGGGCGGGGTAAAAATTTGTAAAATAAATAAATGTCCAGAAGGGGCAAAACCCCCATACATGTCCCTGTTGTCCATAAAAGTAACAGTCTTTGAGGCTCCCACACCCTGGGAGTCCCCAATATTTCCATCTCTCTGGAGTATGTCTATGGTGTTCTGGGGTCTTGCTTCCTTGCACCAGCATTTCAGTTCCCCACGATCACCAGCTTGTGGGAGATCGCCTTCCCAAAGGATGTATCCATAGCACTCCTGTGGAAATTTGGTAGGGGTGCCCGTTGGGAGTCCCTGGCCCTATCCTGTCCAGCCTCTCCTGCACTGCACTCCACAGGTGTTCCTGGAAGGTCTGAATCTCTCTCCATGGATACTCCTTGAGCTGCTGGATCTTCCTGTCCACGTAGGCCCTCGGCTCCCTCTTGACTATCTCCATCTTGTCCTGTCTCTCTCTCTTCCGGCTCAGCCTCTTACAAGGGAGCTCACACAGGTGACACTTCTCTACCCTCTACTCACTCACTCACTTCTGAATGCAATCCTCCACCCCAATTCTCAAGTACTGCCCTGCACAGGTGCACCCCCCTTTAGCTAAGCAGTCTGATGGACAATGTTGAGATTGCCCACATTCTCCACCAGTGTAGCAGGGTTGAGAATATCCAAGTGAATCTTTGCAGTGTGCACCCCAATAAAGTCACTGGCGGCAATCCAATGGGCCACATTAGGGGTGTGCGAACACTGAGCGGTTCGGTGTTCAGTCCGTTCGGGGTTCAGCCAAACCCAAAATTGGGGGGGGCGAACCTGTTTGGGCAGGGGAGCGGTTTTCCCTCCCTCCTCCAGGCTGCATGGGTGGAAGGGGCACTGGGGAGCACCTCCCCCCACCCTGCCCAGTCTGGTGTTTTTTAAAAAAAACAACACACACACACCCGGAATCGCCCGCAGCCCTACCTGGTGGTGCCGGGGCTCCAGCCCCGAGTCTGGCAGTGGCACTCCAGAGCACTTCAGGCCGCTACTAGGCCTTCCAGGTCAAACCGGAAGGCCTAGTAGCAGCCTGAAACGGTCTGGAGCGCCGCCCCCACTGGACCTGTTGCCGCAGTCGCAGCCAGACCCGGGGCCGGAGCCTGACCTACCTGGGGGTGCCGGGGTTCTCAGGGGCACTCCAGAGCACTTCAGGGGCACTCCAGAGCACTTCAGGCCACTACTAGGCCTTCTGGTTTGACCCAGAAGGCCTAGTAGCAGCCTGGAGTGCCACCAGCGGTGGACCCGCTGCCAAACCTGCCTGCCGCCAGACCTGGGGCCAGAACCCCGACACCAGCAGGTAGGGCCATGGGCGATCCGGGGGGGGGTGGAAAAAAATCCTAGGGGAGGGGGGAGGACCCTTTCCACCTGCACAACCTGGAGGGGGGAGGGAAAACCACCACCCCCCGCCCAAACTGAGTTCGGAACCCAAACTCGGTTCAGTTGGGGGTTGGTTCGGATTCGGGGTGTGTGTGAACAGGCCGAACATCCCGAGTTCGGCCCAAACCCTGAACTTCTGAACCGTGTTTGCACATCCCTAGCCCACATATGCCACCTACACACACTGTACAAAGGCCAGTACGCAAAGGCTGAGGTGCACATGTGGGCCCCATGTGCGTAAGCACATGAGTGTGTACATTCTGGTCTGAGTGTGGTGACTTGGGTGGCATACGTGGGCTGTTGGATTCCCCACACTGTGTTTATCAGGGGAATCAACTCAAGTGTTTATTATGCATGTCCCATCACCCTATATAGTCTATACAGTCTGTCTTACTTATATACACAGTTCCACTTTACTCACAACCTCTGCTGTCCAGGCACAATCCCTCTTGGCTAGTCCAACCCCTTCAGGCCTGGGGAACACCCTCCCAGCTCCTGTGTTTGTCTTCTCAAGCCTTTCACAAAGCCTCTCCATTCAACAGTCTCTTTCAACTAAGCCCCACTCAGGATTTCTAGGGTTTGGGCTGACCGAGCCATGCCCTAACCCAGGTGCGAGACAATCAGGAATGATCCACTCTTGCTTCAGCACCTGGGCCTCATAAAGTAGCACCTTCACTACTTTGTTGGACCTAGCTCCCTTAAAGGGCCAGAGGCATTTCAGACACTCTGCCCTGACACACCAGTGCTTCACTATTACTGAGGTGCTCTGTGTAATGGACACTCGCAGTAGAAGTGCCCTCTGTGACAAAACGCAGAAGGGGGCGCCAAAAAGCGAAGCCACCCACCTTACTGGGTTAGGTCTAAAGATCGCTGCCACCACCGGGAACCAGGAAACTAGAGGGATTCACACCTTCCCGGAGATGTGAACCCCCAACACAACTCTGGCTCTTTGCCCACAGCTCCCCTGGCACCCCTCTTGTTGAAGTCAGTCGCCCTAGAGTCACTCTCCGTAGGCAGAGCTGCAGAAAACTGTGTGTCTTGCAAGGACTCCCCCTTCATGGGTACAAATCCTTCTAACCTTTAAAGGTGCCAGAGGTTTTCTCTTTTCAGCTGCTGGTCCTTAAACTCAGGCATAGACACATCCATTTTACAAAACAAAAGAGGTGCTTTATTTTACAAAAGCAGAAAAACAGGTTTGGCAACAAGGCTAAAGTAAAAGGCTTTGGATAAAGAGGGAAGCAAACTTGAAATAAGAGTCTCAGATCTTGGGGATTGGGTGTCCCCTGGTTTGGGTAGCCGCCTCCTAGGACTGAGGGTAGAAAGGCAGTTGCTGGTACATACAGGCCCCTTCTCTTCACCTGTGCAGGTAGAAACAGGAAGGCCCTTGGAAGGCACCCCACAAGGACCCTGCCCCGCCCCAGCGGGCGGCAGCCCTTGGGTGGCACCCGAAGGGTGACGACAAAAGGGCGTTGGCCATTTTGTGGCCCTTGTGAGGCCGGAGAGAGGACAGCGAGGAGCCACCCCCCTGACGGCGCCCGTGCAACGCAGCCGCCGACAACCATCGCCGCTGGACATCACACCCGCCTAGGATGCCTCCCCATACCCCCCTTGCCTCCTTGCCCTCTATCTCCTCCCTCCTTCTCGCCTTTCTCATGGCCCCCCTCCTTCTCCCTCTTCCGCCTCCAGTGGCCTTCCTCCAGCCAACCTACCCCTTATTCTCACCCAATCCCATCCCCCCTCCCCATCCTCATCCCCCCTTGCCCATTCCCTGTAGG
>QEPC01011450.1:388298-416824 GCA_003113815.1 Sphenodon punctatus
CAAGCCAAGCACACGCACCTGAGACTTCGCATCTGCTTGAATGTTTGTTTGTCTTCTCCCCTGTCTCTCCCACTGTCCCCTCTCCTTGTCTTCCCCCCCCTTTTTTTGTCTTTTAGATTGTAAGCCACAGGCAGGGACCATGTCTAATTCTATGTTCTGTACAGCACCAGGTCACATGACTGGCGCTATATAAATGTTTATAATAATAATAATAATAATAATAATAATAATAAAACAGGTGAGGCACATGTCTTAGCTGGCTCCCTGCCAGCAGCGTGCTGCAGTTTGGAAAGCGAAAGTCAGAGAGAGCAGGGAAGGGGTGTGGCCTGGCTTTTTAAGCTTGACCCCTCCTCCCCTTTGGGAATCACCCCCAGGTAGGGGTTTCTCCAATCCAGGTGAACTGCCTGAGACCTCTGACCTGTGATGTCACTTAGGTGAGACATCACGGCATTCACCTTGAGATACTGATCTCTGTCCTTGGCTTCTGGAGCATGCCCAGAGCACTTGTCCTGTGACCTTGCATTTGTCCAGGCCCTGGGGGGGAGGAGTTTGATAGGGTGTAGCAGAGTCTTTGTCTAGGGTACTCTGGTAGGGAAACAGGGGCATTTTGCCACACCCTTCCCCTGACATCAGTGCTGACCCCTATCCCCTGAAGACATTGTGTTGCTGAAAATGGAATGCTCTCCAGTCTCAATCAGTGCTGATCCTAATGTCTTATCATGATGCTAGGGGAGCAGAGAGAATGACTTGGTAGGAGACGCTCTTCCTTCAGAGTCATTATTGGCCCCAATTCTCTAGCATGGTGCTAGGGGGTGCTGTGCTGAAGGGAGTGTGGGATGGGTGACTCATTAGGGGACTCCTTCCAGAATCGGTGTGACCTGTGCCCCAGAATGGCTTTAGCACAGGCAAGGCTACAAAATATGGTGCAAGGTGGGTGACTCAACAGGAGATGCTGACTCCAGTGTCCTAGAACAGCACAAGAGTCAATACCGTATTGCAGGAAGGAAGCTCTCAGAGTCAAAGCTGATTGGGCGCTATGCTGCAGCCTATAATTTGTATGATTAGGGTGACCACCTTCCCTCAGGCTTTGACCAAAGGGAGGCAGAGCAAAGGGATTCTCCTATCCCTTACCAATCTGGCCATGCTCCCTTCAGAACACTGCGACATCACAACACGCTGCAGGAGGTGGGGCTACATCAGAAAAAGGGCAGAACAGCCGTGTCATCCTGCCCCCTTTTGATCAATGCTGACCCTAATGCCCCCTCCCCAGTAGCAAGGGGGTGCTGTGCTGCAGGCTGTATGAATCAATAGGGGATGCAGAGACAAAAGGGAGGAAGAGCACCACCTTATTTCTAAAATGCCCCCTGTGAGAATTCAGCACTTTCCCCAGCTCCTAACAGGAAGCTCTGCGCCTGGGATTCCCAAGTAGTGAAAGAGTACACATATCCTAATCTTATTGAAAATCCTCAATCTTCTCTCCCGTTGGAAATCCCCACCCTTGCTGCTCTTCCTGCTCCCAAATGCCAGGCTACATTTTAACATACAGTTCATCCCTGCCTTCCCATCCATGGACAATAATGCTCTGATTAACATTCAGAGACTAGAAATTGTACAGCCGAGAAGTATTTTCTGGTTGTAGGGAAAGGCACGGCAGTACAAGTTATGTTTATAGATTCGTATGTTGCATCCTAACAGTTGCATTCATATTTGATTATGTTTTCTCTGCTGGGAATATTAAACGTTTATTATGTTCTCATTGCCCTCACCTTCCGCATGGAGCCCATCTGCGTAGTCGTGGATGTGCCAGTCCCAGCGATACGTAGACACCAATCAGACTGGGGGAGTGCATAGCTGGCTCACACACTACTTTACAAATAGTCCTTCATTAAACAGCACAGCCCTCATGGGAAGCAGGGAATATTGTTATCCCCATTATATAGATGGGGGAACGATGGCCTGGGGATCCCAGGGAACCCATAACAGAGCTCATTTCAGGTCCACAGACACATCCTTCCTCATCTGAGAAGCAGCAGGTTTTGAATTCTAGACCTACCCAGCCAATGACTTGCCTTTGTGATTCTTGCTACAAATCGGGTGCAATCCTCGCTCATTAGACTCAAGGGGAGTTTTGCCATCAACTTAATGGGTTTGAAATTGCAGCCATTGTCATATAAACCACTGGGGAGAGGAAGAGGATTAGTCCAGGTTTACACAAATTGACCAAAATGGTGGGGGAGGGGTTGTGGAGGGAACACACCCTCCCCTGAGTTTGGGATAGAGGGACTGCCCCATGCACATAATTTCCCATAAGCTGAGTAAGTGGAGAAGCTGCTGCTATTTGTACGTGGTGGTGGGAGGGAGGGTGGGTCAGGGGGCTCAAGGTGGCATCCCCCTCCCTCCTCACTTTGGACCTGGGACCCTGTTGTTTTCAGTTGGTCTTTAGCAGAGCTGAAATGAATATTCTGAATAGATATTGAACATGTCATGTTCAATCTATGTATTTGTGCTCAAACTAAGCAAGTAGGAAGCAATAGTCACTTCCCACTTCATTTATGAACCCAAGACAGCATTTGAACCTTGGACTACAACAGCCAAGTACAACACCTTATTTTATTTATTTATTTATTTATTTATTTTCTTATATTTATACCCTGTCCTTCTCACCCTTGAGACAGACTATCCATCAGACTAACTGGCTCTGCATGTTTTGTGTATTTAGAATTGCCGGCGCTTCCCCCGAAGGTGGGGAGCAGATGGCGCTTTGCCGTGCCCGCCTGGGAGGAGGTGGAACACGGCAGGGAAAATCCACAAGCTGCTGCCGTGAAGCGGTCGCGCTACTGCGTGGGAAAAAGCAGAACCCTGCCAGGGTTGCTAGGCAGCCCCAGAAGTTAGGATTGGTGGCGGCTGGCCACAAGGGATTAGTGGGGTGGAGCTAACTCCACACTGAATGGCCCAGCCTCAGTTGGAGGCTGGAGCCCACCAAAAATGCAGCACGGTGAGCATGCTGCGAACAGTGGAGACCCCTAATATGGGGAAATCAAAGAAGAAGATGCCTGCTGCCGCTGAGAAGCAGCTGTGGGGGGCACCCAAGACAACAGGAGCCCCGTTCCAGGACGGCCCAAGCCAAGGAGCAGGGAGTGATGGACCCCCAGGTTTGGTGCCCGGGGAGGGGCAACAGGAGGGGTGGACACCCTGCTGGGGGTCAGACTGGCCAGCTGCGAGGCCCTCTTGAGGACCCTCGCAGCTGGGGACCAGGCGGCGGCAGGGGAGAAAGGCTCCCCCCCCATTGCCCCTTTAGACCTCTCGCCACCTGGGCGGGGTAGCATGAGAGGGAGAGCCCACGGCACAGTGTGACCCAAGGCAGGGGGGAGGAGCATAGTGCCCCCGCCCATTATATTGAAGACCCGGGCCTGGTCAGTAGAGCCCAGGCCCGGGTACATTGGGGGCAGCAAGCTGGCCCTGGGGCATCTGGTCCTGCGCTGGCTGAGCCCCCTCACCCTATGGTGCACCTCCCGGTGCCCCCTGGGTACTGAGCCCTTTCGGGCCAGATGGAAGAGGGTAGACCACCACCACAGGCCGCAGGTGAAGGACCAGGGAGTACAAGCGGCCAATGGGGGCCACTCGCTCACCCTCCCATGGGGGGGCAGTTTGGGGCAACAGCTACCTTGGGCGCACCCCCACCCCCCAGAGGAGCCCCAGTTGAGTTCTTACAGGAATGAGGCCAGGCAAGAAGAGGAAGAAGGCAGCGCAAGGTGACTGAGGAGAGAAGAAGATGATCTCCGCCCGAGGGTCAAGGCCATTGAGAGGGCCAGCCAGACGTTAGTACAGCAGCAGGCCCCACAACCACCAGCCCAGTACAGAGTCTCCCAAACAACCGGGCAGGCATTACAAGGTGAGGTGGGTACACACCTGACAGGGGCTTGGGGACCCCTCGCAGGGGTAACGAGCGCGGTGGCCAGGCCAGTGGGGCAGGGGGCACCAAACAGTGCCCCCCCCGTGCCGTATCATCATCAATCATCATCATCATCATCATCATCATATATTTATTTATATCCCGCACTCATTTACGGAGACTCGAGGCGGCGTACAACAAAAATAATACATTTGCCGGAGAGCCTATCCCACACAGGGGTCCAGCACACAACATCATTACAAATAAATTAAATACAAATCAATACAATATCAAAATTCACAGAATCCTCAATGATACCCTATCTGGCCACCCCTACACTCAGGCAGTGGCCCCAACCTTCCACATATCCTGCTCCCACCAGGATACTCAGCTGGCTCCAACTCTCTCTCACCGGGAGGAGCCAGCCAACGTTACCTCATTCAACAAATAATACCCGCCCCATCAAACCCTTAGGCCCCACACTGGACCAAGGGCCTACAGTTTTACAAAATAACAAATTGTCACATTCCAGGTAGTCCACGCAGGGACCCCATTACTAACATCATAACACTCCAACATCTCCATAATCGCGTACCCCACCTAACCTATATCCCACTCAATCACCTCTCCCACAAAAACAGGATAAATCCCACCTGCCACTGTCTTATCTCCTATCGCCCCCGCAGAAAACCTTACCACCTCCACCCCCCTCTCACCAGGGGGAGGTGGCCCCACTAAGCCCACATCACTGATCAATAATAAGTCATCTAACTCTTCCCATTCTCCTAATTCCTTACCTAACCCTACCCACGACACCCCATCACAACATAACTCCCCTTTCCCCTTTTCCACAACCCTCCAATAATCCCTCTCCAACATTCCCCTATTCTTAACCCCACAAAAAAACCCTCCTTCCTGCCCCTCTCCCTCCCTCCTCTCCTCCTCCTCCACTAACACAAATACAACCCCCCCTGTATCCCCTCCCTTCTCCCCCACCTCATCCCCCTCCCACTCTTTTTCCCAACAGACCTTTCCCCCCTCCCGCCCTCCAGGCCCTGAAGGGCCCCAAAGGGCCGCACCCTTTGGCCGAGGCCCTTCGGCTCGCGGTCGCCAGCTGGCGGCCTGCGGCACAGCCGCCGGGGCTTGATTTAAATGCCTCCCGGCACTTCCGGTTCTCCGCGTGGGGGGGAGGGCAGGGAGGGGGCGTGTAAACTGTCCCAATCCCCCTCATCTTTACCCCCTTGGTCCACAGGTGCTCGGCGGGAGCCCTCCATCACGGTGACAGCAGGAGCGGCAACAGTATCAGGGGAGCAAACCCCCGATGGTGAGTACATGCTACAGTGTAGCGCAGCTGCCGGGGCTTGATTTAAATGCCTCCCGGCACTTCCGGTTCTCCGCGTGGGGGGGAGGGCAGGGAGGGGGGGGTGAACTGTCCCAATCCCCCTCACCTTTACCCCCTTGGTCCACAGGTGCTCGGCGGGACCCCTCCATCACGGTGACAGCAGGAGCGGCAACAGTAGCAGGGGAGCAAACCCCTGATGGTGAGTACATGCTACAGTGTAGCGCAGCCGCCGGGGCTTGATTTAAATGCCTCCCGGCACTTCCGGTTCTCCGCATGGGGGGGAGGGCAGGGAGGGGGCGTGTGAACTGTATCGGGTTAGCTGCCCCCAACTCTGTGGTGGAATGAGGCATGGGTGCCTGTAATGGTGCCACCTGCCCCTAGCGTGAGAAGCTCGGGCTACCCCCTGCAGTTGCCCTCCCCCCCAGAGGGCAACAAGGGGATGCCACGGTGCTGGGGGAACAGGCCCTCCAGGTCTGGGCACCGGTCGTACCCCCACCCTCGTTGGTGCCCCCTCCCATGACAGTAGCACCCCAGGTGCCAGAGATGGTCAGGCAGCGCCCCCCAGTGGGGGGGGGTAACATGGATGTTTCTGCCCCAATAGGTGACCACCTTCTCCCCGCTACCAGGGAGTGGATATGGATAGGTGAATAAATCAATATTTTTGCCCTCCTGTTTAGTGATCCCATAGTGGATCCCGCCAAACAGGGGGACAAAAAAGAAAAGGAGCAGGTCAAGCACCCAAAAGCCGAAAGGAACTAGTCCAATTGGATGACTGTCTTTTTGATATATCAAGAGGTTATGATCCAGGCCTTTCCTGGGCGCGCAGCCAACTTACTCAAGTATGCCGACATCGTTCAGAGGGCATATGAGGCAGGCCCCGCTGGGGCCTGGCTCAGATATGATGAAGCGTTTAGACACCAGGCCGCTTACACCCCGGGGCTGCAATGGGACCTGCACGCAAATGACTTGTGGCTAAACTGCATGAGTGGTTTGGGCAGCATTCCCCCGTTCTGATAGTGGCCACTTGTTAGCTAAAGGGGGTGCTTCCTCCGCAACGGAGTCCTTTCAAGAAGAAGGGAAAAAGAGCCCAACGGGTTCAACCACGCAGTGCTGGGAGTACGGCTGGACAGGCAGGTGCTCCCGGGCTGCCTGCAAGTTTTGGCACACTTGCACGAACTGTGCGGGTTTTCACCATGCCGCAGCGTGTGCCCGGGGAAGAACTGGGGCAAAAGGAAAATCCTTGCTCGGTGGGGCAGGAAAGGGCAGAACTGGGGGAGGTGGCAATGGGGACCCAGGTAAGGGTTCCCACACCAGTTAGGCCAGACAGACTGGAGGCTGCCCTCCTGGGACACCCCGACCAGGAAGAGGTAAGGTACGTGATTGATGGTTTTAGGTTAGGATTCAGGATTCCAGCAGGGAAGATACAACAGTTGAAGGTCACTCCAAATTTAAAATCGGTAGCGGGAATGAAATCCGTAGTGCAAAAGAAGATCGATAAGGAGCGAGCTGAGGGCTGAGTGGCGGGCCCTTTCCCAACCCCTCCTTTTCCCAATATGGTCATTTCCCCCTTGGGGGTAGTACCAAAGAAGGTCCCGGGTGAGTTCAGGTTGATTCACCACCTGTCTCACCCACGGGGCGGGTCAGTAAACGATTCCATCCCAAGGGAACTTGTGTCAGTGCAGTACACTTAGTTTGACTCCGCATTGGCACTGGTCCGACAACATGGCCTGGGTACAACGTTAGCTAAATGTGTCGTCAAGTCAGCTTTCCATCTGCTGCCAGTCCACCCTGAGAGCTTCCCGCTCCTAGGCTTTCATTTGGGGGGGGGAGTTTTATTACAATAAAGCCATGCTGATGGGGTGCTCCATCTCTTGCTCAGCGTTCGAGAGGTTCAGCACCCTTATCGAGTGGATAGTGCGGCAACAGGCCGATACAGGGGAAATCACAAAATATCTTGATGATTTCCTCTTCATCGGACGGGCTGGAACAAACAAGTGTATCGACCTGATGCATACCTTCCAGAGGACTGCAGATGAACTGAGGATCCCCTTGGCTCCTGAAAAAACCGAATGGCCAGCCACAAGGCTGACCTGTTTGGGAATAGAGCCGGACACGGTGGCATCCGTGTCACGCCTACCTCAGAATAAGCTGGGATCACTGAGGAAAAAGGTGAATCTGTGCTTACGGGCCACCAAAGTGACGGCCGGTGACCTTCAATTGCTAATTGGGAGCCTTAATTTTGCATGTTGGGTGGTGGCACCGGGCCGTGCCTTTCTGTCCCGCCTATATGCAAAATTGGGGGGCAACCCTCCACCACATCACCACATTAGGATTAACAGAGAAATGAGAGAGGACTAATTCGTTGCTCCAAAACTGATCAGAGGGCGAGGGGACAGGTGGTTAGGCTTTCCCGGTCTGAGAATTTGGAGCTTTGCCCAGTACAGGCAGCGGAGGCCTAACTGGCCATATGGCTGAGGGTCCCCAGCCCCCTTTTTCGACATGTGGGTGGGCAGCTGCTAACAAGGCACCAGTTTGCCTCCGTCATGCGGGTTGCATTAGCTCGGGTGGGTGTTAGGATGGGGGGACAGGGAGAGAGGGTTTGGAACCAGAAGAAAGGCAACATGGGGGACCCAAGGAAGGGAGACCCACACCCGCCGCCCAACTTCACTTCGGGGCTATGTGCTCGACACAATGAAAAACAACCCCTCAGGTTCGTAGTTGGCCCAAGTGCTCTCTTTCTAAAGCAGACCTTATCATCACGGGGGGGGGAGACAACGCCCTTCGAGCTCAGCCCCCGCTCGCACTCGCAGCACCAGGTGCCCCAGTCACCCCTCTTCACCTTCCACAACCCACACCCCCTCACGTGTAGGAGAAGATTCAGGGAGTGAGGATGTGGCTTCAGGTGGGGAGAGGAAGGGGGAGGAACCAGGTCCACGGGGATGGAAAAGGGATAGGGCTCACACTCAGGGATAAGATCCAGGTAAGACAGTGGGGAAAACAAGGCAGTGACCCTAATTCCACTCCACACCCCAATCACCCGACACTCATTACTCTCGCTCTCAAAATCACGCTTACGCACTCACTCACTCTCTCAGCCTTCACCCACTCAGTCACGCACTCATCCACTCAGTTTTCCACAAGAAACCTCTCACTCACTCAGCCTTCACCCACACAGTCACGCTCCCATACACTCAGTCTTTCACAATAAACCTTCCTCTTCGCACAGTTCCTCCAGATACTCCACTCGCTTGGGGCCAGTCTCACAGCAGCGCTGATCACCGGCGCCGCTGCGAAGTCCGCGTTTCCCTTTTAAGGCTCTGACCCCTCCTTTCGCTGCACCTGAATGCATGAGGAGCGTCGCCGCACATCTGCAGGCTCCGCCCCCGTAACTTGCTGCACCACGGGGGAATCCTCATTGTATGCGTCCTGCCGGTCATCACTAGAACCCCGCCCATTTATGATGTGCCTATCTCTGCCCTCTCTTCTGGGGCGCTTCCCGGTTCCCTGTCCATGGTGGCGCTGCAGGCAACCTCTGTCATAGCGGGCCCTAATAGTGGATCTGCCAGTGGAGCAATATGGAACCCACTCATTCCAGATAGGAGCAGCCAGCTTTGCAGCAGCCGCAGGGCTGTCGGATCACAGCATAAGAACAGTAGGCAGATGGCGGTCTGGTGCCTTCCGGTCTTACGTCCGCCAGCCCCCCCCCACTATGCTCAGCCTTAAACTTGTCATCTTATTCCCAGGTGTACCCCCTTGGCGACGGACGCAGATTTGGATCGTGGGACACAGTCTGGTGCGCTGGGCTGGCAAGGAGGCCAGTCAGACCAGATGGGGAACACAGCTTGGCCTGTCAGAACGCACTGAGATCCGCTGGATGGGTCGGGGTGGTATGAGATGGCATCACTTCCTGCCAACACTTAGTAGGCCCTTCCGGGGACAACCACCCGACATCTTAGTCTTGCACTTAGGCGAGAATGACCTAACCAAGGTGAAAGGGGTACATCTCATTAGAATGATAAAAGGGGACTTGTGGGAGGTGAAACGCCTTTTCCCATCAGTATTAATTATATGGACAGACCTAGTGGAGAGGATTTCATGGGGAAGGGGGGTTCACCCAAGGAAGGTAGATAGGGCCCGGAAGAACATTAATAAAGATGTTGGGAGGTGGTTAGTACATCTGGGAGGGGATCGGATTGACAGTTATGCCCTGACCCATGAACGGCCAGAGTTATTCCGCCAAGATGGGGTACATTTGTCACCAGAAGGAAACCATCACTACCTGAGGGCCCTGAAAGAGAAGTTAGAGCAGGTTTTAGAGAGTTGGTAGAGCAAGTTGTGGGTATAGTTAGGAAGGTGGGGGTCGGGCTCATCCGGGTAAATTCGGCGACCCCTTAGTGGCAGGGGTCCAGTACTGAGGGTTAAATCATAGGTTAGAAGTTTATAAACATGAGTCATCTCCTTAAGAGATGGGGACGTCACACCTACCGGAAACACAGGGGTAAGGCAACCGGTGGGGTGGAGTCCCTGGGAGAGGCGGGTCAGCGAGAGTGGTAGGGAGACATATGGTCTTCCCCACCTGAAGACCCAATTCTCCTTACTCAGCTCCGCAAGGAGCTTGGTCCTCCTTGTACGCTGAAAGTGCCGCGACGAGGGGGAGACGTTGTTTGGCTGAGGGGTGGCAATCAATGGTGCATCGAAGCCACGCCTGTTTGTTCAAGGTTATGTTCAAGTACTGGACCCACATCGCACTAGGCGATTTCCCCCACCTAATTGCTAATTTAATTTGGTTTAATAAAGAGTGCGGCCATTTAAACCCAACACTTGGTGTCCTGTCTCCTTTCGGTGCGTCGACAATGTAAACTCCTTGGGGAAAGGAGTATTACTGCAAATTTATACAGTGCAGGACTTAGGGTCTTTTTAAACAAGCGGGATTTCTCCTGTAGTTTAAACCTGTGGCTCTTGGAAACCTCCATGGACGGGACTTTAGACACTCCTCCATGAACCGGAAGTCACCTGGGCCAAATTAGAAACAGGGGCATCACACGACTCCCGGGTGTTTTGAGACGTGGCATAGATACCAGGAGTCAGGTGGTGCCGCTGTTTCCAATGACGCCCAGGCAACTTCCCCCGTGGGGGTTTCCAAGAGCCGCAGGTTTAAACTGCGGCGAAACCCCACTTGTTTAAAAAGGCCCTAAGTTGCAGCAAACTAAACTTATCAGAAGGTCACAGGTTCATCTCTCAAACACCTGCAAGATCCCACTTCCCTCCTGCTGCTGGTGATCAGCATGAGCCCATCCTGCAGGGTAGTGCTTAACATTCTACCTGCTCTGGCAGGAATATGAAGGAGGAGTGAGGGGATTACATCACCTTGAGACCATGTGACCACAGGGCTGTTGATGCCTCATCAAGGGGAGCACATGGTGCTCATCCATGCCTACATCACCTCAAGCCTGGACTGCTGTAATGCACTCTCCATGGGGCTTCCCTTGATGCTGGTTCGGAGGCTGCAGCTAGTGCATTAGCTCGTGCTCCATGGGGCTTCCCCCATCTCCTTATGGGGACGAGCCGAAGGGAGCATATTACTCCCGTGCTCAGCACGCTGCACCGGCTGCCTATAGCGTACCGAGCCAGATTCAAGGTTTTGGTTTTGGCCTATAAAGCCCTACACGGTCTTGGTCCCTCATATCTCAGGGACGGCCTCATCCTCTGCGCCCCAGAGCGCCCCTTGGTCCGCCGGGGGCGCCTTCTTGGAGAGTGCGGAGAGAGGGCATTCTCGGTGACTGGGCCGCAATTATGGAACTCCCTCCAGGAGGAAGCCCGTCAGGCCCCAAGTCTGTTTGGCCTTCCACCAGGCCTGCAAGACTTGGCTGTTCTCCCAGGCCTTCGGAGGAGGGGATGGGATAAAAGGTTGGGGGGGTGGTTTTTAGGGGATTTTAGATGTTTTAAATTGTGTGTTTGAGTGTTATTTTTAAATAATTTTTGTATTGTATTTGTATTTTTGTATTGTAAGCCGCCCCGGGATGCCATCGGCATGAGGGGACAGCTAAGAAATGCAAATAAATAAATAAATAAATAAATAATAAATATTGCCAGGCTGCTGGGGCCTAATATTCGGTAGGTCACATGGTGTCACACAACCCCTAGCTTAACAGAGGTAGCGGCCACTTCCCTGCCAGTTCTGGTCACCATTGGCAGCTCAGCTACACAGAATGACCCCTGTGGCCTGCAAGTCATGGTTTACCCCCCCACTGGAATATTACCAAGAATGATAGGGACCTGTTTATAGCTAGGCCCTTTAGACAGTACCACAGTGAGCACGGAAACAAGCTTGGTCGGTGCCCCTTATTTTAAGGGATGGAGGTTAGAACCTTCAGGCTGTGGGCCAAATCCAACCTACAGCTGTTTTCTACTTGTCCCCTTTCCAATTCATGGATCTGGCCCTTGGATCCAGTCCCTATTTCAAGCACTGAAAAACTTGAGCTCGGGGGAAGGGAGTAGAGATGAGGGCATGAACTCAAGGATAGGCGATGGCTCCATGTCATAGATCCATGATCTAAACCCTCACCTTCCTTTCCCCCATCCTAAGCACCTCCTTAAGCATCCCTGCCCCCAAATTCCTATCCAGCTTATAGAGCTTGTCCTCATTTTCAAGGTGATCCATGGGAGGGAAAAGGCTCCCCACCCCTATTCTAAGGGATGTTCCTTACTTTAAATAAGCATCCCCTGTTTCAGAGCCTTATAGCTCTATAGAACATAACGGCATCCCATATTTACCTAACAGACATCCCTGATTCTGAATGCCACGGCTCCATGGAAATAGTGGACATCCTTTATTTCAGAATCCCTCAGCTCTGCAGCATCCCTTATTTTTTTAAAATTTCGATCTGGCAACCCTGATGGTAACTAACACCAAGAGCTGCAAACCAAGCTATGCTAGAAGCAGATTGGTTCAGTAATTTGAAAGTTGTGAATGTTTAAAGTGAAGCGCGCCAGATGAAAGATGGTCCCAAGGTTAATAATTAATACAAGTTGCTAAAAACATTTGTGTGGACACCGGAGGCATGATATCCCCACCAAGGCCCAGTGGATTGTAATTTACTGAAACTTCAAGAACTCTAAATGACAAAGTCAGAGGAGACCAGCCTGGTTTGCTAATAAACTGGAGCTGTCCTCCCAGGGCAGGAATCTTAACAGGCAACCCCAGGGTCCCGTGTTCTTCTCCTATCGTGGTCTCTTAACAGAATGGAAGCTTTTCTCCTGGATCTCATTTGCCCAAGCCAGGGAAGCTGTGTTAAAAATACATATACCGCACACTTCAAACACTGAGAAGCAATTGATGGCCCTCTAGAGCTAGTGCAAAGCAGGGAGGCACTCACTGATTGCAGCTTTCTATGTAGGAAGAGGACAAAAGGATGGGGGCAAAGACAGCCCTCGATTCTGTACTTGGTCCTAATTTTTGTTCACAGATCAGACCTTTCTATAAACAGCCTGCCTCTGCCTCCTCTGGTTGTGCCGAGATCTCCAGCCGGGAGGAAGCAGCAGAGGGAGGCAAAAATCAAAAAGATGCTACAGAAGGGCAATTTCAGAATAGCAGCAATTGGCCACCGAAAGGGCAAGCCCCACATACATCGGAGAGTGGGGGAAATCTGTCAGCTCCCTCATGCCCCATGCCAGGAAGAGAAAAGACATTTATCCGCCTTGAGAGAAAAATTGAGCCCTGCTGGCATTCGAGAAGGGATCATTTTTCTTTTAACACAATATTTCAAGGAAAATCGGCGGTCGCTTAATTACCCCTTGATATTTCTCTCAGTAAATGCGTATCACTAAAGGGAGAATGGGGCCCAAGAAAAGGTTACAAGAGAGTAATTTTTGTCAGTCACAGTTATTTCGGATAATAGTACAAAGTTCAACAGTATTCATACCGCAGGCCTGGCTTCAATTGATTTTGTTAAAGTTCAGACTAACACTTCAAAACCAGGGTTGTGGCAGACTTCCCTGGGACTTACCCAAGCTGCTTCTTAGCATTCTGTCTGTGTCGCTCTGGAAGTTCATGACTGCTGCAAAGACACATTGAATCTGCAGTGAGCAGCCGGAGTTTGTTTCCAGATTACCAAGTAAATACCTAGCAGTAATTACAACTTTAAATTCTAAGTGGTGATCTATAGTAGTAATATTGCCTGGGAAGCTGAGGAGAGCTCTGGCCATAGGGGAGCGGAGGGATGGCAGAAGAATTAGATTAGTGAGGAAATGAAGGCAATGCAGTGAAAATGAAAAATGAACAGCTTCTTGACCAGCGGTGCATGGTTGACTTAACCTGCCAGCATGTCAAACCAGGATCTATGGGCACCCCATCCAACTCCCATTTACCAAGTGAAAGATACAGTTCATCGGGAGTTATAGCAACATCCAAACGGGACTCATCACCATAAAGAATTAATACATCCTGGCGAGTGGAAGAAGAATGCCAAGCTACTGGAGAAAGGCTTCAGATATCCTGTAACTAACACAGAGTGCAGGCATCGCAGCAAATGTTGAGGGAGAAAGGAACACACACCTGACAGACTGGCACATAGCTTGCAAATATTGGCTGTACTCCATTTTCTAATTCAGAGATTCTCGAACTGAGGGCTGACCCAAAGGGGGGTGCACAGCTTGTAAAAACCTAGTTTTACTCCAAAAATATAAGAACATAAGAGCTGTCATACTGAGTCAGACCAATGGTCCATGCGACCCAGCATCCTGTCTCCAACAGTCTACAGATTCGCCACTGTCAGTTGCTTCATTGAAGTGTACACAGGTCATAATGGAGTGATCCATTCCCTGCTATTGACTGAACTAGGAGGAATTTCCAAAATAAAGGAGGGAGGGATAGAGAGAGAGTGAGTGAGTGTGTCACCAGAGAAGACGGTAGAGAGAGAGGGGAAGCAAAAGGAGGCCGGGAATGGCAGAAGAGGGAGAGAGGGAATAAGGTGTATGTCTGTGCAGAGAAGGGGATGTGGAGGACTCTGAACAATAATAGACAAGAGGAAGTGGGAGGAAGGGTTTAAAAATGTTGAAAACCTCTGTTGTAGACTCTGGGAAGGGCAGCATATAAATTCACATAAATAAATAAATAAATAATAGAGCCATTTGTTCCTGAGTAAAGGACAGGGAATGCTTCAACTCTGGGTCATGGGTTCAAATCCAGATCAGGTCAGTAATGATCACAGCTCTACTTTCTAAGATACTAGCCTTTAATTATGGAGATTCAGTGTGAGACATCCACTTAATGACTAAAATTGAGCACACAAAGTTTGCCTGTACTAGAAGTTGCCTTTAGAAATCTGGGTCCAAATATCTTTGGGGGGGGGGGCATAAAGGGGGTGCTGCATACAGTCTGGCTCCTAGGGGACTCATAATTGGCATCCATTGTCAGATTCAGCAGGCAGGCCAACTAGTGAAAGACCCAGGCAGATATTCACCTCCAACCTCAGCCTGATGGGTGACTTCCTCAGGGCTGTGCACTCATGGGGATGCTACCCAGCCTATCAGCAGCCTTTGACATCTGTCTTTGATTATTAATAATGAGTATCATAGTAGGCCTCACACTGCACTGTTTATACAGGCCAAGTGAGCAAGTTACAATTAAGGGCTCCTACTGATCCGCAACTACACACACACATACACATAGATGCAAGCAGGCAGCCCTGACCCCCTCAACATGACAGACACACACACCAGCAAGTTCGAGCCCCCCATCTCCAGACAGACCCCTTCCCACAGGCAGCCTGAACACTGCCAGACCTATGTGCACTGCCCTGAGCAGCTCAAAGATCTGCAACCTCTCCTTTCAGATTAGTCCATTCTTCCTCCCCCTTGGTGCATCCACCTCTTCCTGGTACAAATCCTGCTATCTCCACGCTGGATCCTTGGTACTGCCCACCTCCTCCCAGGAAACTCCCTCCCTGGTAGCTCTACCCTCCCTCCCAACATGCCCTAGCACAGACTTAATCCCCAATGCAAGCCAGACAAGCTATATCTATCCCCAGTCTCTCTGTTGCCACTTTTACCCTTCATCTCCATTACGCCAGGCCCTGTCCTCCAACAATGCCACCCTTCTTCAGCTCAAAGTCCCAGTCTGGAGGTCAACCTGATGAGAGATCTCCAGGAAGACACTAGGGGAAGCAATGCTCTTTCTCCAACGAGAAGGTAGCCATAGCCATAGCCAGATCAAACGTGACATTAGAGAGAGGCTGAGTGTATGTTCTAATGGGTTTTGTGCAGCTGTGGGGTGTCTGTTCCGTTGGAGGTGACTGTAATACATCCATATGAAACTGTGGGGTATCCATTCAAAAAGGTTCTCTGGAGCATCTGCTCTGTAGGGGTTCTATAAAGCTGAAGGGGTCTGTTCTAGTTGGTTCTGCAAACTGTGAGGTGTGTTCTATGGATCAGGGAGAGCGATCTGTCCTGTTGGGTTCTATGGAGCATAGAGATTTAGGTTCTGAGAGTTCTACGCAACAGGGCCATTCTAAAATAATGGACATCACTTAAAAGGCAGGTAACCCTATTCCATTCAGAGAACAAACACCTTGGGCTGGTGCACACAGCAGGAGGATCCTTGCACTTTCTTTAGGAAGAGCAAGTGGCCATGAGTGATTTGTATTGATCTTTCCAGGCAACCCCATTCATTCCAGGCTCCAGAAGGACATTTAATCTTAGTTAAAAATAAATAAGTTCAATTATTGGAAAGGAAAAAATAGCTGTGTATTTATTGCAAGTAAATCTAAAGTAATTACTCTGGAAAAGTTCTATTTTGGGCCCTGGAAGTACAATACATGAGCTGTCATGTTTCTGAAAGTAATTGGCAAAGAAAATTTGAATATGTCATTCTCTGCAAGCCAGAAAAGGGTAGAACTAGAAAGAGGAGATCTAGAATTGCCTTGCTAAAGCCCAGTTTGTAGCAGGGTGGACTGCCCGCCATGCCTCTGACCCTTTAAGGAGGAGAATCCAGAGCCTAAGGTCACTTTTAGACGAGCGCAGATCTTTAATTGGCGACTTTAAAAAAAGACATGAGTGTGATAATGTGCATTCCTGCACATCTAAACCCCTCCCGCGCTCTTTTTCAAAGGTGCGTGATTTTCAGGCGCAGGCCCGTCACACTCGTCTAAAAGTGGCCTAAGTGGAGGCAACTGATGCTAACCCAGGGATAAAAGCCTGAGCCAGGCTCAGAGGAGGGGAGAGTGGGATAGAGGCAGCAGCTGGAAGGGAGCCGTGCCCTCAGTTAACACTGTCACCTGCACACAGGTACACAATATCCCCAAAGGAAAGTTGGTTACCATTAACCATTTTTTATATGTGACCAAAAAGGCCCTGGGGTAGAAACACACCCCAATTCATTTTACCATGGGGTAGATTTATACCCTGGCCTGGGGTAGAAATCTACCTCATCCTATTTCATGCTAGCTTACACATTCAAGCCACTTAAGTGCCAAAGGACTGGGTAGAAATATACCCCATGCCTCAAAAAACCTTGTCTAATTCATGAGAGAAAACAAGGGGTAAGCCAGCTCAGAGAGAGTTGCCTGGGCTGGGGAGTTTTGTGGGCTTCAGGATTGACAGTGCCTGGTCTATCAAGACAGAGAGCAGTGGGACCTGCCAAGAGACTGAAGACAGAATTTGTGGGTGTATAGAGAGAGCTAAAGAGACTGTGTATATGTGGTAGAGGGGCACAGGAACTATAAATAAAGGCACATCAGCTGATTTTCCTACAGACAGTGACTTTATTGGGCCTTGAAGATGTGTTGCTGGGGAGGACTGTACTAGAACACCTGAGCTTGCCCCACCCACACTTTCCAGATTTGAAGGCCAGCACCAAAGGCAGAGACTGTTAGCGGGTCTGTTGGGGGTGAAGGGTTGTGGTGGCTTTGTTTTAAATTGCTTTTACTTTGTTTTACTTGTTTCGGTGGGATGGGAGGAGCAGTGCCCAGTGGGGGGGGGGTACAGTCATGGGGGGAGGATGGGAAGGGGTGCCTTAGCCTCCCACTGAGAGGGGGTACAGACATGGGGGAGAAGGGTGGGAGTGCCATGGCCCCCTAGTAAAAGGGGGGTATAGGCACAGGGGAGGATGGTGGGAGTGCCATAGCTCCCCAGTGAGGGGACTACAGGCACAGGAAAGAAAGGCGGTATATGGGGTTAACGGTTGGGTAGGGAAAGGGGTGGGGTTTCCTCACCTGCCTGCCTCTGGAGATGCTGGGCTTGGGGGTCCCTCCCTGGCCATCCCCTTCCCTAGGCCCTTATGGGCCCCTTGAGTGTGTCATCTTTGTGGAAGGGGAATTGTTAATCAGGAGCCGAGGACAGGAACCGGGGACAGGAACCTTTTTCTGAGAGAGGCAACCTCTGGCAGCCCCACCCCCAAACCAGCCCAGCCCACTCAGCAGGAGCCCCTAGAGTTGAGAATTTCTTCCTGGTGAAAATCTTCTGTCCTGCTCCTCCCCCACGCAGACTGAAGAGTAATTCCACATGGGGGAGGAGCAGGGCAAGAGGTTCCACAGAGGAGGGGAATTTCTGCAGGAAATCATGAATCGCAGACCCGCATTTCGCTCAGGGCCCTAGTTAATGAACAGGTGGTTGCCTGGCAGCTCCAGGCCTATCTTGATGCTATCAGATTCCTGGACCTGTTTCTGTCAGGTTTTCATTCTGGATATGGCACAGAGACTGTGCTTGTGGCTTTGGTAGATGACCTTTGCCTTGAGATGGACATGGGAAATTCTACCTTGTTTCAATGGCCTTTGATTCAGTTGATCATGAGGTGTTGTTGACACAACTGCGGGACCTGTCAGGGGTGCGTAGGACCACTCTTGAGTGGTTTCACTCTTTCCTGTCAGGGAGGTCCCAGCATGTGGTGATGGGAGGTTGCTTGTCATCCCCGTGGGGCCTCCCCATGGTGTCCTGCAGGGTTCTATTCTGTCTCCCCTCTTGTCCAACGTATATCTGAGGCCGCTGGGCAAGGTCATTCAGAGGTTTGGGGTGAGTTGTCATCAATACAATGATGACACTCAGCTCTACCTCTCTTTTTCTTCTGACCCAGGTCCCGTAATCTCAGTGCTTACCCAATGCATGGCTGCAGTCAGGGCCTGGATGAGGGTGAGCTGATTGAAGCAGAATCCTGACAAGACTGAAGTGATGATGGTTGGATGACTCTTTGAGTTGGGGGGGATTGGACACCTGTTTTTAATGGGGTCTGACCCCCTCTGATCAATCAGGTTCACAGCTTGGAGTGCTTTTGGATCCCTCACTATGCCTGCAACATCAGGTTGTAGTGGTGGCCAGGAACACTTTTCACCAACTCCATCTGGTGAGGAGACTGTGACCGTTTCTCTCCGATTCGGCTCATGCCACTGTCATCCATGCTTTCATCACCTTGAGGCTAGATTACTGCAATGCACTCTATGTGGGGCTGCCCTTGATGACTGTTCGGAAGCTGCTGCTGGTGCAGAATGCATCAGCCCAGCTCCATTCAAGAATGGGTCTCCGAGAGCATATTACATCGGTGCTCCTAAGTCTACACTGGCTACCTATATCTTTCTGGGCACAATTCAAGGTGCTGATTTTGACCCTCTTTAAAGCCCTAAACAGTCTGGGTCCCATATATCTGAAAGACTGCCTCTCCTACCATGTCCCATTGTGACCCCTATGGTCAGCCAGGAATGCCCTCTTGCAGGTTCCATCTGCTACCCTTTTCCATGGGACGGGCACGGTGCGCAGGAGGGCATTCTTGGTTGCTGCCCCAGTTTGGTGCAACTCCCTTCCCCAGGAGATCTGCTTGAGCCCAAGCCTAAGCACTTTCCAGAGGCAGTGTAAAACCTTTTTATTTGAAAGAGCATTTGGTGGACAAGGATAGGGGTTGGTTGGTTTTCCGGGTAGAGTTGTGGGGAGGGTGGGAGTTTTTATAGCTTGAATTGTAGTACTGTTATTGTTTACTGATTGAAAGCTGCCCTGAGCCTTTGTGGGAAGGGCAGTAGATAAATTTGACCATGTGTGACTTGTTATGCAAATTACAGTCACCGAATCTGCAAATTGTAATATTAGACTCCTCCCATCTCCCAGCTGGCTCATATCCACATTACTCTATGAATAATTTCATTACTGTTCTGGAAGAGGAGGAAATACTGTTAGAAGACCCATAAAACTCATTGACATGGGGTGTTGAGAATAACAACAGGATAAAAAGAAAGACATGAGGGTATGCAGCTTCTGCCTTCTGGAAACTGGGAGTGAGCAACAGGGAATGGACCACTTTATTTAATTTATTTAGTTAGTTAGTTAGTTAAAATTTTAGCCACAAGCTTCCCAATAATGCTCAGGGCAGCTTACAACATATAAAAAACCCTTTAAAAATCCTTTAACAACTGCACCCCAACCCCCTGAACCCTGCCCCCCTTGCCCAGAACCCAATCCCACCCAACCCTAACCCTGCCTGCCAAATGCCTGCCCAAACAGAAATGTCTTACATCACTTCTAGAAGATGACCAAGCTCAGGCTTAGATGAATCTTCAAAGGGAGGGAGTTCCATAATTATTTTGTACTCATTGTCTGAAGCTCCCTTGTTGGCCACTATCAGAAGCAGGATGCCAGGCTAGATAGTCCATTGGTCTGAGCCAGTCTGGCAGTGATTAATGCCCCCTTTGTATGCAGGATTGCCAACATGGGGCAACATTGGGTTCTTTTAGACGAGCGGGTCACTGTCACGTGATCCACTCACGCGATATTTCAAAATCCCGCAATGTGGGATTACATGAGACAGAAGTAGGGGATCATGAGCATGAAAGGCGGTCGCGCATTATTTGCCAACCGCGAATTAAATACCTCGAGGTGTGAGGTATTTAATTCACAGTCGGTAAATAATGTGCAACCGCCTTTCATGTGCGTGATCCCCTACTTCCGTCTCGTGTAATCCTGCGCCGTGGGATTTTGAAATATCACTCGAGTGGTTCGTGCAATGGCGACCTGCTCGTCTAAAAGCAGCCATTGTTCACATGTAGGGGATTAGCAGCTCATGGGTAATGCACAGGGTTCCTAGTTTTCTCTTTGTGAGGAAAAACCAGAGAAAAAGAGAAATTTTGCTTTTTCCAGAAAAAAACAGAGATTTTGCCTTTTTCCAGAGAATTTAGCAGAAAATGGCAAAAGCTTCAGCGAGCATGGGGCAGGGAGGATGCTGAATGGAGCTGAGCTGAAGGAATGTATGAAGAGGCAGGGGCTCTGCATTTGGAGAGGTGCCTCAGATCTCCTATGGGTTGGGGCAGCAGTGGAACTACAAATTGGGGCACTCAGGTCTTCTGGACCTTGGAAAGAGGGGGCAGGAAGTGGGCCTAATTGGACCCATAGCAGCTTCCCCAAGTGCCAGCCTTTCTATGGTCCCCCTTTCTGGTTGGCAGAGCAGTCTGGAACCAGGCTCGGAGGAGAATGCAGCAAGTGCAGGGCAGTGGACGGGAAGCAACCTAAAGGCATGTGCTGTGGTGAGGAGAGGCTCTGCATTTGGAGGGGTGCCACAACCTCTATTTATTTTATTTTATTTTTTGGACTGTTGATCGGACAGGTAGCCACAAAATTGCATTAAAATGAAAATATTACAATAAAATGTGGTGTTCTAACTCATAATTATATATATTGTGGTAAAGGAAAGTCAACTAGCATTTACATTTAATCACAGAAAAATGGATTTTAAAAAAAATCAAAAAAAAAATCAGAGAATGTATGTCTTTTTTATCAGAGAATTTCCAATGTACTAACCCAGCAACTACTTGCTGACTGCCTACAAGCTGTTTGGGGGAGAGGAAGGCTTACCAATCTCCGGGAGTCATCAGCAGCAGCAGCAACAGCACCAGCTCCCTTGGGACCTACCACTGCTTCTGTTGCCACTTTTCACTGCTCCCTAGGACCCAGGGGAAAGGGACAAGAGCAGGCACTGTGTTCTTCCAGATTGCCCCTGCTTACGTCTCACAATAACTACGTGCTGGAGCTTGCTCCACACAGTTGGCCCCAGATGTCCATTTGGACCAATCATGGATGTCAAGTGGGTACCAACACGTAGGGGTTTAAGTGCATGTTACACTGGGTGTTTCCACTCCAGTGTAGTGTGTATTAGCATCCTCTGTTCTCATTCACAGACAAAAGGATGCTGAGAGAGCTTCAAACACTAGTGAAGATAAAGAAATAAAGCAAAAGGGACCTAGTGAGGCTAAAAATGGGCAAGAAAAATGAAATTAAATTCTCCTTAGAATTACAATGCTAATGCAGCTACAGTCAGTAGGAGGGAGAAAACTGAAGCCTAAAATAGCTAAAAAAAATTAGAGCTCTTCAGCTTAGAAAAAAAGATGACTAGGGGGTGGGGATGTGATACAGGTCTATAAAATCAAGAATGGTGCAGAGAAAGTGAAAAGGGAACTGTTATTTTTTTTCTTAATGCCAGAGCTAAGAGATCACACCATGACATTATTCGGAAGCACTGAAGCAGGTTTAAACTAAGCAATTACCTTGGGTGGTTTTAAATGATCGCTGCGGAGGTGAGGGGGCGGTCAGCTTTGGGGTAACTACACATGCAACGTGTGTGGGGAACACTTCAAACAAGCGGCTCCCCATGCATCACCGTCACACGAGCAGTTGGACACTTGGACAGTGGGGGGCCATGCATGAACACATCTTGTTTAAAAACACCCTTTTTCACTCAGCTAACCGGTGGAACTCATTGCCAGGGGAAGTTGTGAAGGTCAATAGCACAACTGGATTCAAAAAAAGAGACTGGATAAATTCATGGAGAATGGTAATGGTTTGCAAACTCCAACTGCCAGGAGCTGGGAGAGAGCAAGGAATAGAACACACCATTACTGGCCCACTTTTGTTCGCTACCTCTGACACATCCGGTATTGACAACTGTTGGAGACATGATTTTATTTATTTATTTATTTAAAAATCTTACTGTTCAAAGGGACATTAGTCTGGCTGGCCTCTGCCATTAAAGTCAATGGAAGGTGAGCCATTGGTTTCAATGCATAGAGGATTGTGCTTCAGTGATTCTGCTCTTATCCTGATGCAAGGAGGTAATAGTCTCAGGGCCATAGCTACCATGAAGCGAGGGGGCTCACTTGAGCCTGGGCCCCATACCCAGAGCGGGGACTTTACAAGTGGCCTGAGCACCACTAGAAAATTTTCAAACTAAGCAGGGGAGGGAGCAGAGCCAACACTCCACCGTCACGCACTCTGAAAATTTCCCAGTGGTACTTCGGACATTTTCAAAGGATTCCGCCAAGAAAGAGTTGTTAAGAGTGGGTGGTGGGTGAAGTGCTGCCCCCATCCCCGGGACCCACCTTTGTGGCAAGATTGCTGCTGCTCTGGAGGGCCTGCTGGGAGCATTCATGGGGAAGCCTTGCCTCCTGTCCTTGAGGTTCTCCCTGCCCCTGCCCCTGAGGGGCCCTTTGCCCATAAGGGGGCCCATAATTGGGACATGAGCCCAGGCCCATCACGGCCTTGTTACACCACTGAATAGTCTCTCCCCTGCATCAGCACCACATGGAGTGCTGCGCTCGGCTCAGGGGACCTCATTGCATAGTCATAATTATAGTGGGAGACACATCCCCCACAAATTTCCTCCCCCCACAGTTCCAAGATCACAGAGATCAGGGCATATTAAGTCAAGTGGATCCAGCATCTCCCACAAATTTTAGCCTCTGGTTTTCAAGCATCCTTTACAGGCTTCAGGTTAAGCCAATAATTCTCAGTATCAGTCAACTATCACCTTAGTACTGCCTGTTTCTGCTTCTCCTTTACCCTGTTGCTGGCCCTGCCTGGGATCAGGGTTGCCACTTCTTGAGGTTTGACCCTGAAACTCCCATTTTGGCCTATGAAAGTCTTAGGGTCAAACCATGGGGTGGCAAGGCAACCTCAGGCACAAGAAGGCAGCACAACTCTCTGGCAAGCAGCAGCAGGGGCTATGGGGAGCTGGAGTGACATGATGATAAGAAACAGAAGCAAAAGGTCTGGGAGATCCAGCATCTGGAATCCATGTAAAGCAGCTGTAGGGACCTGCATCTCCACGCCCTGGGAGCTCTTCTCTACATGGGCTATGGGGATGCCCATCCAGCCTTGCACCCCTCTGCATCCAGTCCCTATCTTTTTATTAACCCAGCCCAAACATTTTGCAATTTGCATACATTTACACAAACCAATGGAATCAAAGTTATGCAAATTATCATTGTTTGGTTTTCTTCCCTGGGATAGGTGGCCACCCTGTTTTCCAGTCCTATCTGCCTTGTGTCTCACCTAGAAACCCATCTGCTTTGCCTGATCCTCCACCCCTGGTCCCGTGCTGGTCCAGACTGTTCATTCCTGTGACTCACCCAGACCTTGGCTCTGTACAGACTGTTCCAACAAGCTCTGGCTCCAGCCTGAATTTTGATGCTGCATCCCAATTTGACTGGCTCTGATCCCACAACAACCACTAGGAAAGACTGCCCCCATCCCAGTCACTACATCAGGATGTGTGTGTGTGTTCAGGCCCAACAAGGAGCGGCACTTGGACTCTGCAAAGCCTGATCCCAATTTCAAAGGTCTGCCAAACCATTCCCTTTTTTCTTTTCTGCTGGTGTGTGAGATTCTGCTCTTCCTTTCCTTCACAGGCACAGTACAGAAATCTGCAGAGCTGCTTCTCCCTCCTGGTCTATGTGTCTTTCTCCACCCTCTGCCTGTCCCTTGACAGCACAGCTAGGAAACTATGAAGACCAACCTCTCCTGGATGGCTGTGTATCACTCCCCTGCCAAGCATAGACACACACACCCTAGGAAACCATACAGGCTAACACATCCCCAGTGGCTGTACATCACTCCCCTGCCACACAAACACAGTCCTGCAAAGCCATGAAGATCAACACATCCCTGGTGGCCACATATCAACCTCTTGTCAAACACATGGATGCAGAGCTGTGACACCACTGCAACTCTTTCCTACAACCCTATCGTTTCTCTCCAAAAGCACACAAAACAGCATGAGGCTGTGAAAACCAAATACCCATCACCTTCTCAATGCCTGGACAGCAGGGATGGGGAACATCTATCCTACAGAATACTTCTGACCTTATTCCTAGAGTCAGGGCTAGCCTTAGAATTTGCGGGGTCCAGGGTGAAGATAAAATGCAGGGTCCCTGATGACCCCATGGGGCCACCCTCATGGCTCCACCCCCTTTTGGGACCACCACCTGTGGGGCCCTAGAGGTGGTCATGTTTGGAACCCTACTGGGAGAGGCTAGGAGGGGCCTCCAGTAGTAGAGAAAATTGCAGGGCTGTGGCGGTTGCTCCATGTTGCCCCGTGGTAAGCCTAGGGTTAACAAAACTCCAGGTTTGACCCAGAGTCTCCAGGCTCTGTATGAATCCCCTGCAAGTGCTAATAATGCCAAGCCTTTGATGATCGGGATCAATGGCATTCTGTGAAACCCCAGATCCTTCATCCGCCCCTTCCTTCCTTCCTTCTTTTCTTTCTCTTTTTTTTTTTGGAAACTTTTTTATTAAGGCACATAACAGAAATATATCAACAAAAATTATATATCTTATACATTGCGCACTGCTTACTCAGGATACATAGCTTATCATGTTGTTTTTTTTCAATTCATTGTGTTGACCATCACATACATTATCAGTTTTGAGATTTGGGGGAGCAGAGTCCCCTGGTTGCTCACTACTGCTGACTCCTGTGTGTCTGAGGCCGTTTTTAGATGATCGTGCCCGCGCTTGTTTTGAAAAAATGCCGGGAGCCGAGATCAGACAATACACTCCCGGCAATCACGCGCCCGGAAGGGGGATGTGCATGCTTTTCCGGCCACGTTTGACCGGGTTGATTTTTCAACCTGGTCAAATCGTGGCCGGAAAAGCATGTGCGTCCCCCTTCTGGGCGCGTGATCGCCGGGAGTGTATCATCTGATCCCGGCTCCCGGCATTTTTTCAAAACAAGCGTGGGCATGGGTGCAATCATCTAAAAATGGCCTCAGTCATAGGCAGTGGGTGATTAGGGGACTCAGCTTTCACCTCACAATCTTGAAGGAGGTGACTAAGAGATCCAGTCACCAGCCCTGGCCACTCCCCTCTGGTGTGTCCAGCTGTGGAAGCAGAGAGGAGATGTCTGCTGCTAGGAGAACTACCTGAAGAGCAGAAAATGCAGGAACTAGAGCTGAAGAGCAGAAACTAGAGATTTTTCCCCTAAGGCAGGGATGAGGCTCAAAAATTCATTTGGTCCAGGCCTTTAAAAGGCTTGGGCTGCATTCAGATGTGTGTTTAAATCGCACCGCAGCAGCGGCGGCATCGTGCGATTTAAAGCAATGCGCACTTCCGGGTTAGTGTGAATGCACCGAGTGTGCACATTTCAACGTAACGCGAACTATTGGAGTGTGGTTTTCAAGCTGCTCCAAGCAGCTTTGAAAACCGCCTTCCAACAGTTTGCGTTACGCTGAATTGGTGCATTCACACCAACCTGGAAGTGCGTGTTGCTTTAAATCGCACGATGCCCCCGCCGCTGCTGTGCGATTTAAACGCACATCTGAATGCGCCCTTAGACCAGCCCTAGGAAGAGGAGTTCAGGATATTCCAAGGGGAAGGACTGGGATAAGCAAGGGAGTCCTTAGGATGACTATCAGGGGAAATGGCTGTGGCACTCACTGCTGGTGTGTTTAGAAAATGGGATAAATGGAAAACTGAAGGATAAGCCTTAGGGCAGGGGTGGGGAGAACCTGTGGCCTATGCTCCAAATCCAGCCTGCAGATTTTTTTTTATTTGTTCCCTTTCTGATTCCTTGATCTGGCTTCTGGAGCCATCCTTTACCCTCCAGCTCTGAAAAAGTAAGTTCCGGAGAAGGGAGTAGAGATGATGGGGGCATTCACTCAAGGGGAGGGGATGGATCAATGTCACCGATCCCTGATCTGGACCTTCTCTTTCCTTCCCCATCCTGAGCACACCCATTAAGCACCCCAGCTTCTAACTCCTTTCCAGCCTGTGGAGTTTGTACTAATTTTTAAAGTGGCCTGTGGGAGTGGAAAGATTTCTCACACCTGCCCTAGGGAACAGCCCTGTCCTGCACCCCAGGGTCCAAACAGGCCTGCTGTAACTTGTGTTTCCATAGGCAGTGGGTACAGGTAGATAAGTATTAGCTTTTTCTCCTGAGCAAGTTCTTCCTTAGGGAAGTTGCAGTCATGTGGTGCTTCGAACCTGAATTTCTGATCCAGTGAGTTCCCAGCAAGCACAAAAAGAAGCTTCCTCATGCAGAAAGAGGCAGAGGCCTCATTCTTGAGTTTCACACTCCCCCGCCCCTTCTGATCTAGAGACACACAATCAGTCCATGCCAAAGCGGACATTTCATTGTGCTGCCAATCCCCTCATTAGGAGTGAGCTTTCACACTGAATCACTGAAGCATTTGAGAGAATACGGATTGTGTGTGTGTTGTAGCCCTCCTGTGTGAGTCATCTCGCCAGAATCCACGTGACATTGCGCTGGGAGAGTGGCAGACAGATGGAGATGGGCAGAGGCACGACTCTACCAAAACACTTTTAGGAAGTCAACATGAAAGCTGTCGCTTCAGTTTCCACTAAGTACACGTGTGTGAGCAGGGAACAGCAGAGGAGCAGCAGTGCTCTTTTCCTGGCTTTGTCCAGAGAAGCAACTGGTGCTGGGTCATACACATTCCCTCCCAGTTTCATTCTCTTTGAAAATCTCAGGGTTTTTAAGTCAGTCCTACAATTTTAATTCCTGACCAATGATCTTGGAACATTTCAGATTGCAGCTCTGCTTGATTGTAATTTGGATGGGGAGTTTCTTCCTTACAGCCCTGCTTTCTGTCTAAAAGAAGTGGGTTAAAGAACATATGTAGTGCCACAGTGGATCAGACCAGTGGTCCATCTATCAGATTCCCAGCATCCTTCCTGTCTCTGACAAAGGCCGGTGATCATAATGGGGTGTTCCATTCCCTTCTATTCACTCCCAGCTTCTACTCCCAAGCCAGAATTTTAGGGGTCTCCTGAAAAGATTTTTTTATTATTATTTTCTTTCTCCCAGAGTGAAAATTCCTCTTTAGGCAAAGGAATAACTGCCTCTTCCTGAGAAGGTTGACTGACATATAATCCATTAATTATTGATGAAGAGGAGCGTAGCTGCAGAGCACCTATCACCATGACAGCCGGGCACTTAGTCACGAAGAGTCAAAAGCAAGACATTGCAAGCCCTGAAAATGAATCACTGGAGCCTGAAGCCAGCTTGGGGCAAGCACCCCAAAAAATGTTCCCCTGAGTGTGCACATGGGGTGGCCATACCTACCCTTTTAAAGAGGACACTTTTGAAAAATATATGGTACAGGGCTGCACTGGAACCTATGCAGCCCTGCAACATGTATTTTTCATACACGTCCTCTTTTAAAGGGGAGGTATGGCCACCCTGTGTGTGCGTGAATGAGCATGTGACTGCATGAGAGTGTGCATGTGTGCTAAGTAGATGAGAGTGCTGAGTGTGTGTGTGTGTGTGTGTGTGTGTGTGTGTGTGAGAGAGAGAATGCATGAATAAGAATGTACGAGTGTGAATGAAAATCTGTGACTGTTTCAAAAGTGATGGCGTCTACCGCCACCACAGACTTACCTGGGTGGTAGTGGGGTCCGGGTCCGGGCCAGCCGCCAAACAACTGTGATGGTGGGAGGAGGCAGGGAGACACTTGGACATGCATCTGCTTGGCCCTGCCCCTGCCCACACTGTGGCAAGCAGTTCCCCCCCGGCTGATGGGCAGCCATGGTGCCTGCCCTTCCACTCTGGACTAGGTTCAAGTAAAGTGGGCTTTTCTCCCGGCCCAGCAGCCAACTGTGGTGGCAGCTAGCCCAGGCTGTGTCTCGGGGATTTCCCTGAGTCACAGTCTGGGCTAGCCCCCACCACATTCGGGATCCAGCCCAGGGATTCTGGTGGACTTTCAATGTGACAGTGGCACTCGGTTTAAACCACACTAATGTAGGTTAAACCATGCCACCGTCACATCTGAAAACATCTAGTGTGCATGTGAAAACGATTAAGCATGTGAATGTACACATAGTCATGTGTACACGTGAGGAGGCGGGGCTTATTGGCCAAGGAGATTGGACTTGTATCTGTTTTCATCTGTGAAATGCTTGCAGGTGTGCTGTCTTAAAGGACAACCCTAAGAGAGTGCATTGCAGTAAACGGAGGCAGAGGAGATAGTTGTTCCAGAGTATCTCTTCCAGAATAACTACCCTTGCTCATGAAAAAAAGCCCCAAGGGTTTGG
>QEPC01011454.1:15685-34127 GCA_003113815.1 Sphenodon punctatus
TGGTAACATCTGGGGGGAAACATCCGTTTCCCCCAACAGACGTTACGCAATCACAGCCACCACGCGGAATTGAGCGTGGTTCACTGTGATATCGTAACGTCTGAAATCACCCAGTGTGTACTGGATGGTGGGTATCACTCAGCAGGAGTTAGGAGAGGTGAGTGAGGAGTTGGGGAGGGCAGAGCTAAAGAAGTGGTTCTTGAGGAGGGATTTGAAGGGAGGGGGTGAGGCGGATATGGGCAGGGAGGGAGTTCCAGCCGTGGGGAGGAGCTAGGGAGAAGGGATGATGGCGGTTAGTGGAGCAGGGGAGGCCTGGGAGGGTGAGAGAGGGGACAGAGGAGATGGGGAATTCACAGACCGGAGTACGGAGGGAAATTAGCATAGAGAGGTAGGGGGGAGAAAAGTTGTGAAGAGCTTTATAGGTAAAGACTAGGAGCTTGTGCCAGTTTCATTCAGGAAGGGGGAGCCAGTGAAGAGGGGAGAGGAGGGGCTGCACATGTTTGAAGTGACGGGGGAGATGGATGACTCTGGCAGCAGAGTTTTGGAGGCAGGTAGTGGGAGAAAGGGGAGAGCGGGGGAGGCCATAGATTTTGACGTAGATTTTGTCAAATTTTGACATAGATTCCATTCCTTACAGATCCAGCCATTTCAATCGATCAGACAAAATGTAGACCGGAATACACAATCTATCCACATTTCTCCAGAATGGTAACATTTTTGACTCCTACTGTGCATGCACAATATGGTGGCAGTGTAGTGTGCTGCTGTTTTGCTCACACACATTGCAATTGCCACCATATTCCGCACATGTAGTGCCGCCACTGACATCTTGCACATATGCAGTAGGAGGCAAACTCATTCCTTTGGAATTGTGATCAGAATTCCACCGTGGATGAACTCTGCACCTGGATTTGGATTTCCATTTCAATGATGCTGAAAATATCCACAAAGGTGGTAGTGCTTAGGGATGGGCAAACAGAACAGAGTTTGGAAATTCGGTTTGGTTCGGTTCGATTTGAAATTCGAGTTAGGAAATTCNGAGTTTGGAAATTCAGTTTTGTTCGGTTTGGTTCGAAAATCGAGTTCGGTTCAGAAGTTCGGTCCAGTCGACCGAACTATTTGAGTTCAGTCCGAACTCCAAACTTCAGAACAGAGTTCGGAAATTCAAACCCCATTGAGCTAAATGGAATATTATCTTATAGGGATGGGCAAACAGAACCGAGTTTGGAAATTCGGTTCTGTTCTGTTTGAAAGTTGAGTTTGGTTCGGAAGTTTGGTTCAGTCGACCGAACTAATCGAGTTTGGTCCAAACTCCAAACTTCTGAACCACATTCGCCCATCCCTAGAAATAAAAAGATCAGTCTGAGAAAACCTCTCTCAACATTCTCATTAGTTTGTTTTGTGATCTCCTTGCAAATGAAGCATTCAGCAAGATGATTAGACTTCTGAAGCAGTTTTACCTGGTTGAATTGGGCTTGATTTCCCAGTGATTGTTTCCTAACAGTGGTTGGACTCCCTGGGGTCATGGCCCGGGCCCAGCTGAGCCCTCTTGCGCTATTGTCCCTATGCCACTGGATGGTATTGCCAACCCTAAGGCTAGAGCACCCGAGGAATACAAGAAGGGCCTGTACAACAGTGCAGTAAAGAGGTTACTCTTTATATGAGTAATATGCACTTCCCCACCTCACGACCAGACTTGTTGGATACTATGCAATCATGTCTTTTATCCAGAAATGAAAAGAGCAATCTGATAAAACCTCTCTCAACATTTCCATTAGTTTGTTTTGTATCTCCTTGCAAATGAATCATTCAGCAAGATGATTAGAGATCTTTTCTGGCATTTGTCCAATCGAGAAAGGACAGATCAGGTAGAACATATTTTATTGGGATACCCATTTTGAAGAGTACTCGTTTCATCTCTAATTTTTGTGCATTTTTGTATTTCTGTCTTTTTCCACCGGTGAATTGTTTAGCTTTACTCTGGTGCAATGTTTACCTCCAAACACAACCCACAAAACAAAATGAAGGGCCGTGCTCTTATGTACTCAAAGAAGGGGAAAGTAGGAGGGGCACAGGGTGTCCATGCAGTGATTGGCTAAATTGGAGTAACCAAGAAATGGACAAAAACACAGGAACAGTAAACTGAAAACAATAAATCAGTAACATGGAAATTGGTAAATCAGCAAAACAAAGTCAGTAACCAGTAACTTGGCAAAACAGAAAGTCAGGGAGGCATTTTCCGTGGCTGCCCTGTGATCAAGAAACTCCCTCCCCTGGGGGTCAGTCTAAACCTGAGCCTTTCTGGTTGGACAGGCATTTAGCAGTCAGGGATAGAGTTGGATGGGATTGGATGTAGGGGAGGGCTAGGTGGTGTATTAAGGAGATTTATTAATTATTATTAATGATTTTGCATCATGTTTTTATGATTGTAAGCTGGCCTGAGCCTCTGCAGGAAGAGGGCATATACATTCAACAAAATTAATAAATAACCTGCTAACAGTATTACCCAGAATTTCAGGATGTCGCCTGACTGACTTGGTGATCGGTTCCAAATTGGGCAACCAATAAATCTGCCCGCTTTATCTCTAGAATGAAACTTCCATAGGAATTGAAGTGTAAGGAAGGTAATAAGGTCCATAACAGAGTGAAGTCTAAGATCAGGCAAACAGCATTCAGTTCTGTCCCTGCTGTGTGGATAGGAAGACCCAAGGCAGCATGTCCTTTAGCTGTAGACTAGAGAAAGCCTAGTCACGCTAACTTTCCTAACTTCCCCAGGGCTGGAGAACCTCGAACTTGTTAGCCAAATCCAGACTGTGGATTAGTACCTGGAAAATCCAAAAATCGGTACTGGAAATTACCAATTTGCTGGGTATCTGGGCACCCGATGGTGATAAGGTAACTTGGCAAATACCCAAGATGGTTCTAAAGCATGCAGGTATTATCCATCGGTATCAAATTAGGTAGCCCTTTCAGATCTAGTCTGGGAAGATCTGGGTACGCAGTTCCTGCACCGGGCAAGAGGCTTGGACTCGATGGCCACCCTCGTGACCATTCATTCCAGGTCCAGGATTCTATAATTCTACAAACGCTTTGTGATACAGATTCCATCATATGCTTAGAATGGTCTATGTGATGCAGCTCACTCATACCATGATGCTCACAGATTACAAAAACCAGTTGTGTCCATTGCAGTGGGCAAAGGTGTCCACTGTAGTCATGCAAAGCCTTTGGAAATCCATCTCTTGATCTTCAGAGAGCTCATACTACAAGCAAGCAAGCAAGCAAATGAACAAAGATGCCACTCAAGCTTCTGTCTATCAGTCATCTCAGGATTTGGCAAGGAAGGGTCAGGACAAATCTGTAAACAAGCAATGGAGGTGTAGATGTTCAAAGAAGAACAGCAATCAGGAAAGCACTACTTATAAACAATTGCCAGGAGCGACAAGTCGGTAGAATAGAAATTATTTTGAAACCTGTCTACCTGTAATTGCCTTTAGCATGAACATTCTAGCCATGCCTGCAAACAGTGCATTATCTTTTTCAAACTCAAATGCAGGTGTCCAGCATAACGAGGGCTTCACTCCTCTCACTTTAATTTCATAATATGTGGCTTTGAGAAGAACGATCATGACCAAAGCAGGAATGGATACCTTCCAAATATGTATACATATTTTTGAATATACTCTTCCTGAATTGAAAATGGTGGATCTCGTGGAGCCGAAATAGCGAGCTCATTTGCCACCCATGGGTAATATCTGCATTTCTGAGTATTGCATTGAGTATTTAACGGGCTACCTGATTGCTGATCAGGTACCCAGATACCTGAGAAATCAGTAATTTCTGGTACTCATTTTTTGATTTTCTGGTTACCAATCAGTAAATTGGGATGGAGAACCAAAAAATCAGGACTGGAAGTCGATATTCCGGGACCAGAAGTTGACAATCCAGGAATTCCAGGACATTGTGTACTCAGACTGAGTTGGTACCTGATATTTTCAAGTCAATTTGAATACAGGCAATTCGATAAGTATACCTGATTGTGTGAGTACTCATTTCAGCTGTATGGATCAGGCAATAACCGATATCCATTTATGGTCGTTCAGACATATGTTTCAGTGACTCTATTTAATTTTTTTTCAGTTATTCTGCGGCCAGATGGGCTTTAGTTTGATTATTTTGGTTGTTTGGCCATTTCGATATGTTGGTTAGGTCATTTTGTCAATATTAACACCATTGCACATGTGCAGCTGTTGAAAATGATATTAGATGAATAGATGATAGCGAGGGGGAGCGATCCCAAGCCCAGTGAGGACGGCCACACGCATGCAGGTGTGCACCGATGCACAGTTTGCATGTCCTAGGCCCCGTGAGTCTTACACGCGCATAATGTGGCAGTATGTGGGGCTTGGGATTGGCCCCAGAGCGGGAGAGAGAAAAACAGACACATTAGAGCAAAGGCAGATAGGGATCATGTATGTACCTGTCCTGCATTTGCTCTGACTTGTAACATGTCTGAGGAAGAGCTCCGCGTGGCTAAATGCTTGAATATTTTCATGATCAGAAGCTAGTCCAATCTCCATCTCTTATACTTGATATCAATATGACAACCCCTCTCTCCTTTCCTGTGAACTGAAGTTTTGGGAGTACTTTTGAATTTGGAACAGTCTGGCTTCATCTTTATTCAAACTTTCTCGGAAAGGCATTAATTTCATTCCCTCTCTCCCCCGTGGCAGATATGACATTTATCCCTTGGCATATCCCAGATCCTCAGGCAGTTTAATGAGGGGAATGCTTTCATTTTACCCAGCGGAGAAGCATTCCCTTGATGTCCAGGCTGAAATGGACTTGTTTTTGAGGCTTCTAAAGTAGCATTAATCAATAATTACAACCTCCACCCCCAGAGTATTATTTATATCGCATTTGCATTGCATTTGCATTTCTCTGTGACCTGCAGCTACATACAGCAGTTTTGCCCACTGGAAAATAAATCACATTACATTTTTTGCATGCACATATAGTTAAAGCTTATCTGCTTCTGTCGTAAAGGAACAGAATTTTCTTCTGGAATTGCTTCTTTCATCTACATTTAGTAATCTTACAATTTGGGCCACAGAATGATTTCCAAACCATGTTTGCCAGTTGGATTTAATCCTTTGAGGGTTATTTTTTTTTTAAAAAAAATTGAAAATGACATGACTATGTTAATTTGCAGAAGATTCAAATAATATTAATTTAAAAAAGAAGCCTTTTGTGACTAAAGAGCTGAATAAATAAATAAAAAACGTGTTCATTTGGTGTTTGAGTATGACACTTTTACACAAGAGGAAAATGGTTTAATTTCCAAGGTCAGCCTTTCAAAATTTCAGTCAACATGTGGCCTTGAACTTGTGTTTAAAAAAACCACATTTATTTATTTATTTATTTATTTAAAGCGGCTCAGGGTGGCACTGTAGCAGGGGGTCTTCCAAGGGCCACATGGGGGTAGTGGGGTCTCACTCAGGGAATTAGCACACCCCGCTGCAATGCCTATTCAGCCTTAGTCGCAGATGAATTCCCTCCCCCTGAGGAAGGGGGTACCCTCCAGTAGGACCCCACAAAGGCAATCAAGAGGGTATCGAGTCCACAATCCTTTATTAGTACAGTTGACAATTGCTGGGGCTGCCGGCTCAGTCACTCCACCCTGCAGGCCCTGGTCAGTCTCGCTTAGGGTAATTTCAGATTTTATGAAATCGCTGCTCACCACAGTGAATTCCAGTGATAACGTCTGTTTGATCCCAGCCAGATGTTCACCACAGTGAATTTCTGGTGGGGATCAAAGCTAACCACGGTTAATCTGGACCTCAGGCCGGCTTGAGGTCCAGAGCTGTGGTTAGATTGACCACCATCCAGGATGAGCCAAAAGTAACGTCTCTTACCTTGGCCCATCACGGATAGTGGTCCCAACCATGGTATGGGATCGGGCTCAGTGGCTGCATTGGCCACTGCACCCACCCATCTCCCCGAGGGTGGGCAGCCATGGGAGTGCAGGGGGGAGGGACTGTGTGGCCGCACGTCGTGCCGCACAGCTCCACCCCCGTGGAGATTCCCCAGCGTGATGGAGCCGGGACATCTAAAGGATGGCCGGATTCATCACGGACTGGGATCTGAGAGAGATCCGGGTCCAGGATTCAGTGTGGCGGGCCAAACAGCCCGTCATGGCTGAAATTACCCATAGGATCAGGAGCAACCTAACATCCACCCCCAAAGTCCAGCCTGCCAGGCCTCAAAACCCCGGGCTTTAGCCAAGCCTTCCACAGGCACGAAGCTCCCTCTTGGGCACAGTCTCTCCCAGTACCTAGTTCTCCTCTTCAGCACCTTGGAGAGCATACAGTGGGAAGGCCTTGTCAGGGAGATGTGATTCCTTCAGCTCCCAGGCAGAGACTCTCTGCCTTCCTCTCTGCCTTCCCTCTCTTTATATTCCAGCAGAGTGGGTGTGGCCAGGCTTCTTCTTCTCAGCTTTAAAGGGCCAGTGTCCTACCCACTCTGTCCTAGGGTCTCTCAGCTTGTTTCCTCACCAGCTGATCCCCAGCTATGGGGCTGGCCACCCCAGACCCATGCACATGCAAACAGCCCTCCTTCATAAAGGGTCAGCAGTCTCGTAGGACTGCTCCCTGCTACAGGTTCACAAAACATAAAATTTATTTAAGAAAATACAGACTAGGGTTGAAATGAGAATCAAAATGCTTCATCCAAGAATCTCAAAAAATCAGCAAGATCTCAAGCAAATCTTGCTAATGACTCAAGATCTCGTGAGATTCTCAAAAAAATGCGAGAACGCTCTGTGCATGCACAAATAGCTCCTGCGGCCATTTCTGTGCATGCAAATCCCTTTTCCAAGAAGTCGTGGTCTGCATCAGTGCCATTTTGGAAAAGTACAGGCAGTCTTCACATGCACAGAACCAGCTGCTCTTTTCCAAAATGGTGCTGATGTGGCCCGTGCCATCTTGGAAAAGGGCCAGGCATGGAGGCCATTTTTCTCATGCACGGAGCATTTTTTAATTTTCTTGAGACTCTCATGAGAAAAATGTCAAGAATGTCTCAGCTAATTCTCGATCTCAGAAATCATGAGAGCCTGTTTCTTGATGAGATTTTTGAGATAAGCAAGATCTTATTTCAGCCCTACCTCAGACTATGGCTTTGGCAAACCTCCAAGGGAAGGGAGTTTCAGAACTATTTTTTTATTTTATTTATGTTATTTAATTCATTGTATTTATATATCGCCCCCCCCCCCATGTCTACGGCATCTCAGGGCGGCTTCCAGAACAATATAAAACAATTTTTAAACATACAAAATCTACAATATTATAATTAAAAACAAATTTAAAACACCCCCACAAAAATTAACCCCCCACCCCCACCCTCTCCTCCGAAGGCCTGAGTGAACAGCCAAGTCTTACAGATACGTCAAAAGGCCAATAGGCCTGGGGCCAGGCAAGCCTCCTCCGGGAGTGAGTTCCACAACTGTGGCCCGGCCACCGAGAATGCCCTCTCCATTGTGACCCCCCGTCTTACATGGGGGACCTCCAGAAAGGCACGCCCGGTGGACCGAAGGGATCGCTCTGAGGCACGGAGGGCGAGGCGGTCCCCGAGATATGAGAGGCCCAGACCGTGCAGGGCTTTGTAAATCAATACTAACACTTTGAATTTTGAGTGTGATTCTCTATAGCACAGGACACTTATTGGCATTTAGTGTGGGCACCAGCCCTAGATTCTTATCTGATCTCTACGGAGCTTGTTTCTGTGTGCTTCATGATCTTGGGTTCAAAAACCCAATACCTGGTCCAACATCTTCAGCCTTATAACTCAGACTCCGATCTTGCCACCATCATCCATGCATTTCTCACTTCGAGATTGGACTACTACAAGGCATTCTAAGTGGGGCTACCTTTGGTGACAGTCTGGAGACTGCAGCTGGTGCAGAATGCGGTGACTTGCTTCCTGACAAGGACGGGCTGCCATGAGCACATAACACCAGTGGCACTGGTTGCCTATAGGGCATGATTCAAGGTGTTGGTTATTACCTTTAAAGCCCTACACAGCTTGGATAGGGTTCACCTCATCCCTCGTGTCCTGGATCGACCCTGCGGTCAGCTGGGGATGCCCTCTTGGAGGTCCTCCAGGTTTCCCGGTGGTGACGTCCAAGGGGGCTTTCTCGGTGACTATGGAATTCCCTCCCAAAAGAGATTTGCCTCTCTCCAGATGTCCCCTCCTTCCATAGACAATGTAAAACCTGGCTGTTTCACCAGGCATTTGGTGAGGGGGACTGGTAGTGGGTGGGTGGGTTTCCTTGGGGTAAAAGGTTTATTTATCTTCTCAGGCCTTTGTTGTATTATGTTTTTTAATTATTAATTTATATTGTATTTTTATATCTTTTGTATTATGTTTTATTATATGCTGTGCACTGCCCTGAGCTGCCGTTGGGCAGGGGTGATGGTATATCAATCAATCAATCAATTAATCAATCATTGGGCAAGTTCTTAGAGGATAGATCCATACGGGAGTTGGACTAGATGACCCTTCATTTCCCTTCCGTCCTTAAAATTCTATGAGACCATGGCAATTTGAGTTTAAATCTGTGACTGGAGCTCAAATGACTAGATCTACTGATGTGGAGAAAAAGCACATTCAAGAGCGGAAGTGGTTAGCAGGAAGATTTGCAGTAACTGAAGACCTACAGGTACCCTAACTGTCTTTCATGACAGGTGGGCTGTTGGCATTGGGAGCCATGCAGTTTTCCTGAGGTAGCCTCGCTCTGTTGGAGTCTCAAAGAGCTATTATACTGATACTTGCCAGAAAGTTAAAAAATTGGTCCCGGAAGTTAGAAAATTGGAATGAAAAATGGTAAATCAGTATATCGGGTTACCGATCCGGCATGAATAAATTACCAATTAGTATTCAATGTTACTGGGTTGGGTCGAGTACCATGATTTTGGTGAGTATCAGTACACGGTACACGTTACCTCGGCCTCCGGACGGCACTGTAAGTCGAGGAGCACTCCCAGACTCCAAACCAGTTGTGATCCAAGTGGAGCAGTAGAGGCTAAAGGTGTGTACCAGGGGCCCATGTTGGTTTCATTTTTTGTTTTTGTTATTTAAATCTGTCATTTTCATTTTCAGAAACATCAAATTCTTGTTTTCATTTTTGCTTTCGTTTTCATTTTACATTGGTTTAAATGGAAAACACATTTTCAGCTGTACCTTTTTTTTCAACTATATTTGACTGAAACCTGTAATGCTTATACCTCAAATAGACAACAGTATGTGTACCAAATTTCAAAAAGATTGGCTAAAGGAATCCAATTTTAGAAGCAGTTGAATTATTTTATTTTGCAAAAATGTTCATAAACATTCTTAGCTGTAACTTCTTTGTCTCACATTTAATGTAGCTGAAACTAATCATGTTTATACCCCTTCCCATATTTACTATCTCTTACAGCTTCCAGATGGATTGGATAAAGGGTCCTGGTGGTATAAGTAATTCACCTATAAATGTATGTCTGACTCTAACATATTTGTAGTCCAACCAGTGTACATGAAATTTTGCAGGGACTATATCACTCTTTCATGATGAGCTCTGCCAAATATCAGAAAGATTTGATAAAGGGTCCCAATTTTTATGCCTGCACAGAATATGGAGAGAAGGAGCCTATGCCAGGGATTCTTTTACATGTAACTGTTGTATAAGATCAGTTTGTGATGTCAATTGGACAGCAGAAATGTCAACCAAATATCCTCATTCTGTGCTGTGATCATCCCAACATCTCTCCCCCACTTGTTACTGGGAAGTCAGAACCATCTGTTTAGGAAAGAGCCAATAAAGATTCTCTTATGTGCTCTGTCACAGGGCTGCAGGATGCGATTGTGATGATAATTGGCATCCTGGATGTGCAAACTATGTCTCCTTATTGCTGGGATGCTATCCCCAAAGTCCCAGTTATGTCCCTTCTATACCTGTATGAGTTTACACATCTAGGCTAGCCAGTTATCATCAAAATCACACCCTGCAGCCCTGTGACAGAGGACATCCGAGAATCTCTATTGACTCTTTCCTAAACAGATGCTTCTGACTTCCCAGTAATAAGTGAGGGAGAGATGTTGGGATGGTCCCAGCACAGAATGTGGATATTTGATTGGCATTTCTGCTGGCCAATTGGCATCACAAACTGATCTTAGACCACTGTGACACGTAAGAGAATCCCTGGCATAGGCTCCTTCTCTTCATATGCTGCGCAGGCATATAAAATTGGGACCCTTTGTCACATCTTTCTGATATTTGGCAGAGAGGACCATGAAAATGTGTTGTACAGCCCTGCCAAAGTTTATATACACTGGTTGGACTACAACATTGTTACAGTCAGTCATACATGTATATGTTAATTGCTTATACCACCAGGACACTTCATCCAATCCTTCTTAAAGTTGGCAGAAATAGTAAATACTGTAAGGGGTATAAACATGATTAGTTTCAGCTACATTAAATGTGAGGCAAAGTAGTTACAGCTAAGAATGTATATGAAGATTTTTGCAAAATAAAATAATTCAAGTGCTTCTAAAATTGGGTTCCTTTAGCCAATATTTTTGAAATGTGGTACACATAATGCCTTCATTGGAGGTATATTCACTCCAGGAGTCAGCCAAATATAGTGAAAAATTAAAAAGTTACAGCCATAAATGTGTCTTCCTTTTAAAACAATGGAAAGCGAAAGCAAAAACAAAAACAAAAACAACAATTTGATATTTATGAAAATGAAACAACAGATTTAAATAACAAAAATAAAAAATGAAAACAAAAATGACATGGGACCCTGGTTCACACCTCTAATATTCACCCACCCATTGCTGCTTTCAAATGAGACACACCCCCTTATGTCCACTTCATGGGCATGAGTGTGTGAGTGTTGTTTAAAAAAAGGCCTTAGTCTAGGAGAGATGAAATGGGTAATTGAGTTTAATATTTGAGGGTATTATTTACATTTTTGCTTAGCCCTTTCAGTACCCTAATCATATTTAAGACCAAAATAGACACACGAGTAACCATTTTGGGGGGCATTCCATTATGGGTTTTTTTAGGGTTTTCTGTTTTTCTTGTGTGTGTGTGCGTGTGTGTGTGTGTGCGTGTGCACATTCACATTCACGTATGTGTTTCCCCCCCCTTCATTTCAGTTATTTTGTTAGTTTGACCATTTCAGTGGGTGATTTCAGATGTTACGCCGTCCCGATTTTTCCCAGTGAATCCCCGGCGGGGGTGAATGAAATAACCACCCCCCGTGGTCAACAAATGGCCCGAATAGACGTGCTGGCTGATCCTGGTGGGGAATCGAGGAGGGGCGGGGCTGCGGGGCTGCGGGGCCCAACGTGCTGCCGCACGGCCCCGGCCCCCATGCTCCCCCACCGCCCGCTCTCTGGGGAGACAGGCGGGTGCCACAGCCAATGCAGCTGCAGCGCCCAGCCGCTTTGACCTCGGCCCGGAATCCTGCTGGGGATTCCGGGCCGTGATCACCGGCCAGACGTTATGTTTTATTGCTTCCTGGCGGGAATCACTTTGACCACACTTTTGGAGCTTGTCCTGCGGGGAGTCTGAGAAGCGTAGTAGAAATTGACCCCATGTGGGAATCGGCCATGGTGAACATCTGGCGGCCACCGAACAGACGTTCAGGGTGCTTTGGCCCCGCAGCAAAATTGACCGTGGTTCACTGTGGTTGCCTGTGATCTCGTAACATCTGAAAATACGCAGTGTTGCTGTTAAGTCATTCTCAACCATTCCACATGACCAGTATTGCTAATATTGCCAAAAGGATGTAACCAGAATATCAAAGTGAATATCAAAGTGACCAAAAAACCAAACTAAACTAAACAAAAAAATAAAATAAAAATCTCCTGGAATTGATATGGAATAACTGAAACAGAGACCTGAAGGAACATTTACAGATATCTGTTATTATCCAGCACCATCATTCTTGGTTCAGGCAGCATATATTTGATGGATTTTCCCATTTTGAGGGGGGTACACATTTCTGCTCTATGCTGACTCTGCTGTCCACTCCAGCAAAGCACAAGAGGAAGGAGGCAAAACCATGGAGCAGGTGCATTTGTCAGAGAAATCACCCCCTCTGGGCTTTGGAAAGCTGGTAACAGGAAGGAGCTTGGAGGCTCTTCCTTCACCAGTATATAAAGAGAGCTCATGCTCTGAACCAGATATGGAAGGCCTGCTCCTAGATATGGAAGCCCATGACCAGAAGTTATCTCCAACTCCCACCCAATCACTAATTTATATATAAAAATATCACAGCGAGGCCACCACTAATGTCTGTAGAAGACCTGTCCATGTCAGACACTTTTCTGTCCAGTCCTATCCCATAAATTTCAACAAATAAAAACAAAATTCAGCCCACCCTACCAACCCATTTTGCCATCTTCCCTTTCTTTGTCTATGAACCAAAGGAGTCCCCATCATCACCTTTCATGGAGAGGGTGTGGTTAACTCCCACGTCTTCCCACTTCTCCCCCGCTTACTACCCCATCCGTCACCTGGGGGAGCCTCAGTTTAGCCTTCCCATGCTGGCCCCACACTCATCTCTCACTAACTGTGATAATTTCCTAACAACGCTCAGGCAATTTGTAACACCCACCCCCGCCTCCTGCCTCACTCCCAGAGTCCTGTGCCTGGATTCAAGCTAAGCCCCCTTACTCCATGGTAGCTAGAGTGCTGTTGAAAGGACCACAGGTTGGTCCAGTCTGATCAAGTCTTATGTTCTGAAGGTCGATGGACTATGGGGCCGATCCCAGACCCTGTGCGCAACGTGCATGAACACATGTGCATTGGGAGCACATTGTGCCTCATGGACCCCGCATGGAGGGGTTTCGGATCATGGCCATTGCTCCTTAATCCTTAGTGGGTGGACCTCTGTAATCAAACACAGCCCCTTACGGTATCAAAACCTAAGTATTATTTTTGTAACACTCAGATTTTATCCTCAGAAACAGAACTGAAATGAGTACCCGCAAAAAGGCATACTCATCGAATATCTGGCACTCAAATTGACTTGAAAATATCGGGTACCGACTGGTACCAAATTTCAAACCAATCAGTGTCAACCTCCAGTCCCAAATTTATATATATATATATATATATTTGGTCACTTTTTCCTGATTGGTAACCATAAAATCAAGACAGTGATACCAAACGTTTCTGATTTTGTGGGGTATCTGGGTACCCAATTGGTAATCAGGTAGCCCACAGAGAACCCGACATGGTATTCAAAATTTGGATATTATCCACAAGTTGCAAATGGGCTATAACTGTTTCCACTCTGCTCAGGAATCCTGTTGTTCACTTGGTTTTTTCTGCAGGGAATTTTCATAACTAAACAGTCTAAAGAGCAGTATTCGCTATAATTGTCATCTAATCCAAGTGGCTCACAGTCATTAATGCTTCCAACGTAGGCCTTGATTTAATATAACTTGCAAAAAGCAGCTTAGTTGTTGATATGTGGGTTTTTTTCTTTTCTTTTGCAGATGAAAGCCTTTTGTGCTTCAGGAATATTGCAACATAAAAGTTAATGTGGAGGAGACAATTCAATATCTCACAGCAAGCAACAGAGCAAATAATGGCTAAATATTTAACCACGCAGAGGCGCTGAACATCCGAGCACTCTCCTACCAAGTACCATCTCTCAGATCTGTGTTCTCTCAGCCTATAAAATCAACTACGAATTCTGTGATTTACCAGTTGGGGAGGGAGCCTCATAAATTTTGAGTTAACAGCTCATGGCTGATTGAAAATCTATGTAGAAGCTGTATTTGGAGATTAAAATTTAAATGCCATCCAAAAAGAAAAGAAAGAAAGGGGGGGGGGGAAATCTCTAGGAGGATTTTCAAAAGAGAATCTGTTTGTTGATACGCATAAGCTCATCACATAAACCTCAATCCCAGGACGTGATCCTGTTCCTAGGGATGTGCGAATGTGGTTTGGATGTTCGGAGTTTGGGCAAAACTCGACCCGTTTGGACGACCAAACCAAATGTCCAAACCAAACATTCGAATGGCTGAACAGTTCAGAAAAGTTCGGATAAGTTCAGATGAGTTCCGGGGTGGGAAAAATGTGACTTTGGGCGGGAAAAACTTGTCAGCAAGGGGGAGGCAGCTGAGGAGCAGACTTCCTGGCACCAGAGGTGGAGACCAGGGGTGGTTTCAGAGCCAAATGATACAGATACAGAAAAAAAAACTCAGTTTCGGTATCAATATCAATAATGCTATTTTCGGATGTTCGGCCAAACCGAACTCCGCCAAACCAAACAACCAAACCCGAACTCAGGTTTCGAACCGAATGACCGAACGTCCGAACATCCGAACCGTGTTATGTTCGCACATCCCTACCTGTTCCAACTTTCCCAAGACCCAACTGTCTTCCTCCCAAGAGGCTACTCAATTGTGTGTAGAGCTAAGGTAGGCAGCTCACCTGCTGCCTGTGTGGAGTACCTGAAATTTCAAGGGCTGTGTCACGTGCCCAATGTGGACAACTTGAATACAGAATGGGCACCCAATTACCCAAATATACTGGGTATAACCATTACCAATTTACTGTTTTACCTATTAAAACAGATTGAAAAAAAATAGTAATGAAATTGGGATGGTTAATTACAAATTCAGTACAGCAAGTCAGAAAATCAGTACTGAAAGTCAGGGAAACAGAATGAAAAATGGTACATCGGTTCATCAGGTAGCCTGTCGAGCACTCCTTGGGTGCTGGCTGATTAGTACCTAATGTTACGGGGTGAGGCTGAGTGCCCCAATTTCAACATGTATACTTCTTTTTACAGGCACTTGATTGAGTTCTACAATCTGTGTGTGTTTTAGTTCAAGACACTTAAATTCCATAGAGACAACTGGAGATGTCGAGAAATGTCCATCTGTATAAAACATGGAAAATATACCATCCCCACAAACCAAAACAGGAGGTTCCGGTAATCATCTATATTACTTTTCGCTCTGCCAGGTAATGTTTCGGATTTTCCATTTTGGTTTTTCTGGATATATGGGTTTTTAGGTTTGGTTATTTTGGTTGTTTGGTCATTTCATTGGGCTCGATCCCAAACCCCTATGTGTGCAGCTTATGTCCAAGTGAGTGGCTTGCATGTGGGCAATAGTCTTGTCTACACGGGTGCGTGTGTGATGCACGTATGGCTTGTAGGGATGTGTGAACAGAACCGAGTTTGGAATTCGGTTTGGTTCAGAAATCGAGTTCGGTTCGAATGTTCGGTTCAGTTGACTGAACTATTCGAGTTTGGTCAAATTCCAAACTTCCAAACCGAGTTCGTACATTCAAAACCGTTTTTTTAGCCTTCCAAACTGGTTCGGATTCGACCGAACAGTTCGGTCGAATTCGAGTTCAGTTCGAAAGTTCGGCTTGGTTGACCGAATTATTCGAGTTCGGTCCCAACTCCAAACTTCCAAACCACATTCGCACATCCCTAATGGCTTGCACACAACGTGTGCACGCACTCTTTGTATGACATGTAGGCTTAGGAATCAAGCCCACTGTGTGAGTGCAAGTGCTAAAACAACAGAACTAAAATAACAAAATGACCAAACAACCAAAATTGCCAAACCTAAGAAACCAAATATCTAGAAAAACCAAAATGGAATAACCAAAACAGATTCCCTGAAGGACCAGAAGTGGATATTGGTTATTACTCAAACCACCATTTTTTATTTGGGGAGAGTAAGTTTGCCAAGTTTAACTATTTTTTGGCTAATTGTTGGAGCTCTACTCAGTGATCCAAGTTCTTTTTTTTTTTCTTTTAAAAACAACTTACATAGAATCTCAGAAATACTACTGCTAATACCTTTCTAGTCTCTAAACCATTCCAATTTCATAACATAAAATATTTGGAGCACTTCCCCTCATATTATTTTTACCAATGCAATCTAAGACGAATGGGTGAACTTACAACCTTTGCGCCATTTCAGAAGGAATTTCTGGTAGAAGACCAAAATGTAGATTAACTCTTCCAAGCATAATTCCCACTTTTCTCTAAACATCAATTCCCTTAGCCACAAAAGAAATGTAGAGGCCAAATTTTATGGTAAAAAGGTACAGAGCACTTGTAAGGAAGAGGTGCAATGTCTAACATTAAGTTCTTATTCTCTCCTTAGAAATGCAATAATGTGTCATTGGGGACATGAGTGTAACCATACAATTTGGGGTAATTTTATCACATAAACGTTTTTTCAGCTGCAAAGGTACATGAGTGGAAAGGGACCATTCTAAGAAATTGCTGATCCTAATATCAGCTATCTCCATTCATACGAATCAAAAGAAAAGAAAAGTGGTCAATGTAAATGTATTTGATATTCTTTTTTCAAGTAATGTGTATTTTTTTGTCAACAATCTCTTTGATGTTTGATTCTCTCCATTCAGCCAATGTCCTTATCTAGTTCAATTTTTTTTTTTCTACATTTCTACCTTTCACATTCCCCTTCTGTGCAGTTGGCTTGTGTTGAAACATTATGGGTGAGGATCCAGACAAGTGCAGACTTTGCAACTGTCTAGACCTCACTTACCAGCGAGACTAGTGTTCTGGAGCGGCCCCTGCAGTCCTCCGGGGGTGCCCTCCTTGAGGTCCCACAGGTTTCTCTTATGGGTACCATGGAAAGGGCGTTCTCAGTGGCCGCCCCGAGGCTGTGGAACTTCCTCACCGTGGAGGTCCGTTTGTCCCTTGATCACCCCTTCTTCCACCGTCGAAAACCTGACTTTTCCACCAGGCANGCATCCTTTTAGAGAGTTGGAACCTGCTATCATTATTTACCCTGCCTCTCCAACATCCAGTAGCTCAAGGCAGTTTACAAATATAAAATATTTTTAAAACATACACAAACTATAAAACAAATATATAAACAAAGAGACTATCAAATGGGGATGCCACAAAAAAAAAACTCCCGAGAGTGAGGTGATCCCACAGCTAGGTGGGGCCCAGGCCGTGAAGGGCTTTATAGGTAAGAACCAACCCCTTGAATCGGGCCTGGAAGACTATAGGCAACCAGTGCAGAGCCCAGAGCACCTGAATATTGTGCTCACAGCAGCCCACTCCCGTACGAAGGTGAACCGCCACGTTATGCACTAGCTGCAGTCTCCAAACTGTCACCCCACATAAAGCGCGTTCCAATAATCTAATCTCGAGGCAATGAAAGCATGGATGATGCTTTCCAAATGATTTTCCAAAATGGTGGCAGCAGCATCACCGCCATTTTGGAAAAGGGCCGCCAGCCTGCAGATGCACAGTGGCCATTTTATGCATGCGCAGACCGATTTCTCTTTACCAAAATGGAGTGATGCTGCTACTACCATTTTGTAAAATGGGGTGCATGCACAGAATGGTCAGGTGCCCATTGTTGCACACGCGCAATTTTTTATTTTATTTTTTAAATTATTTTTATTTTTTAATTTATTTCAATATGGAAATGAAAACAAATGAAAGCGAAATGAATGCTGTTTGCTTAGTCATTTGTTTTCTGATCTTTAGTGACTAAAATGAATGGGGCTCCATTTATTTTAGTAACTTAAAAAATGAAAATGAATTGCACACCCCTAAGTTCCTGGACTCAATGGACCATTGGTCTGACCCAGTAAATGGTATTTCTTATGTTCTTATGTCCTTATGTTTTTGTACATGTTGTCTAAAGCATCCATGTGCTGGTCATTCTCGGAGACAGGATACTAGGACTGCGCAGCAGGAACATAATTAATTTTCATTTTAGCTATTGCTTTCATTTAGAAAACCCCCTTTGTTCTGGGGGAGGTTTGTAACTGACCCCTACAGTTTTAGTTTGCTGTTGTTGTATTATTATTATTATTATTATTACTATTATTATTAATCATAATCATAATCATAATCATAATCATAATATCACTATGCATGCGCAAAATGGCTGTTAGAACATGCACAGTTTTTTAATTTTTATAACAATAACGGATCCGTTTTGTTTGTTTTCTTCCGTTTTTGTTGCCTTTGTCCTTTGTTTTTGTATTTTAATTACTAAAATAATTGCAGCTTCATGGTCTGAATCAATCAAAACAACAGTTTCAACAGTGATGTTTCAATCTTTCAACATTTTGATGGAAAACGTATGAGATTTTATATTGTGAGCTACTTCTCCATGAGGCAAGGCAGGCACGTGGCATCGTTTGGTTGACGTGAAATGAAATTTCAGTCTGTTTGGGGAAAGAGAACATTTTGAAACCTTAAAAGTCTCCCACCCCATACTGGGAGTCTTATTTCCTTACTGTCCATATACGTAAGTAATTTCAGAGATACAAAAATGCTTGGGGGAACATTCTCTCAAACTTTCTGTCAATTCTGACTGCAGCAGTGTCATAGACTTACTCCAAGCTGACTAAGATCCA
>QEPC01011454.1:75956-95045 GCA_003113815.1 Sphenodon punctatus
TTTGGAAACAAGAGGAAGAAAAGCTATCCTTTCATTTCCAGGGCCCCTGCCTTCAGTGACAATAAATCACTCCTCCAGACTTGCGTTATTCCATATTATCAGCTTTGGAATATTTGGTCTGCCATCTTTTAGGGCCCTCGCGTTGAGATGGTTTAAAAAAACAAACATATACCAGATGGCCTCACAAATTAAAGCAAGTACAGTGCTGCTTTGGGTTGGGATTTATCTTAATGAGAACACGTTTTCCTTTCCCTCTTCCTTTTTCTCATTTTCTTTTCTCTCAAGATCTAACCACATGCACAAATAAATCAGCTTCTTGTCTGGGGGACCATGCTCCAGTCTTGTAATCTAAATCTATAAACCAGCCACTCATCAATTTCTCTGTCATCTCCAGAGCTTGAGAATGGGGCAGAGCGCTAGTTTCTGTCACCCATCGTCATACTGGGTCATCATTTACTCTGCAAGTAGTCCAGTTAAATTCAGCAGAGCAATTTGCGGAGTAAGGCAACACTCAGTGTGACTAACTATAAAGAACTCACTGTCCCCAAGTCTTTATCTATGGCTTCTTGCCCACGTGTAGATTTTCATGCAAGATTCTATCAATCTCACATGGTGAGATATATGCCCATGTTACCTACTTCCACCCCCCCTCAGGCTGGGCTGGGTGGGGGGTGCCAGGAAAAGCCTTCCTCCTCAACAACCTCCCCCAGCCTCGCATCTCCCCGCACCCTCCTCTCCGGCCCAGAAACTCATCAGGGGGCAGCAGAGGAGGCAGCGACAGCATCAGAGACTTTTCCAGCCACCTCTCTCCATTGGTTCCTCTGGGTGCTTCCAGCCCCTCCCAACGGGGCCTTTCAGGCAGCCGCAGTTGGATGACATCACCCAGACACAGCTGCCTGAAAGGCCCCATCGGGAGGGGCTGGAAACAGGCAGAGGAAGCTATGGAGAGAGGTGGCTGGAGAAATCCTGGCTGCTATCGCTATTGCTGCTTTCCGCCTTGGGTGAGTTACTGCAAAGGGGAATCTAACCATAAGTTTATCTTATGGTGAGACTCCCCTGTACACGTCAAAATCACATGTGTATTTAAACTCATGCGTGGCAGGGCTGCATTTTCAGCCCTGTCAAATATACCTGTGATCTCAGTCTGCATGAGGAAGAGGGTTTACACACAGTTCCCAATCTCATGTTTGTTAGAAACAAACGTGAGATTGGGTAACATGGATAAGCAGTCTATATCTTCGTCTAATGTTCCTGATCTAGTGATAAATGTCAATCATAAACTTTTTTGTATTCATCAGATTTATTTATTTATCAGATTTATTTATTTATTTATTTATTTTTTAAAATTATACCCTGCCCCTCCTGCCAGGCAGCCTGGGGTGGCTAACAAATCAGCAAGCGTGGCCACTCCTGGCAAAAATGACCTCTCTTGTTATCTGAGGTGTCTGTTGAGGAAACAGTGGAGAAGTGATGTTGCACAACCATCTGCTGTCATTGCTCATGGGTACCTATAAATCTGGGTTGATGCGAGGTCACCAAGGTCTGCTGAGAGGTTTTTCAAGCAATGGAGCAAAACGCCATATAAAACTTCCTCTTGTCTCCATGGGCCTTTATTTCTGCTCTCAATCATGATGTACGTGTTTCCCTCTGAGTCACAGAGTTGAAATGAGTATATGCAAAAAAAAAGTATGCCCATTGAAACTGTGGTAATCAGTCTGAACAGGTAACGTCGGGTGCTAATAGTTACTCAATTAGTAACAGCTTGGCTACCCAGGGTACTGATTTACTATTTTCTGTTCCAATTTTCCAGCCTCCAGTAATGATTTTCTAACTTCTGGCATCAATATTTTTTACTTGCCCCCACTGATTTTTTAATTAATTTGTTGGTTTAACATTCAGTAAAAAAATAAAAAAATAAAAATAAGGATGGTAAGATGAAAATCAGTAACTTGGTAATGATAATACCTAATAATTCAAGGTAGTTAAAATACAATCAGACTGTGAGGAACTGCAATGGGATCTTACAACACTGGCTGCCTGGGCATCTAAATGGCAAATAAGATTTAATGTGGACAAGTGCAAAGTGATGCACGAAGGAAAAAATAATCCAAACTGTGCGTACACAATGCTGGGTACTAAGCTAGGAGTTACCACTCAGGAAAAGGATCTGGGGGTGGTTGTGGACAATACAATGAAATCCAAAGTGCAGTGTGCAGCAGCAGTCAAAAAAGCAAACAGAATGTTAGGAATTATTCGGAAGGGGATAGAGAATAAAACTGAGAATGTCATAATTCCTCTATACAAATCAATGGTGTGACCGCACCTGGGATATTGTGTGCCATTCTGGTCGCCCCATCTCAAAAAGGACATAGCTGAACTAGAAAAGGTACAGAGAAGGGCAACAGAAATGATCAAGGGCATGGAAGGGTTCCCGTATGAGGAGAGGCTTGGTATATTGGAGCTCTTCAGCTTGGAGAAGAGACGACTGAGAGGAGATATGTTAGAGGTCTATAAAATCATGAGTGGTGTGGAACTAATAAGCAAGGAGCAGTTATTTACCCTCTCAGCTAGTACTAGAACTAGGGGACACTCCATGAAACTCATGGGTGGCAAGTTTTAACACAAAAGAAAATATTTTTTCACTCAGTGTATAATTGGGTTGTGGAATCTACTGCCAGAGGCTGTGGTAAGGGCCAGCACTAGAGCTGAGTTTAAAAGAGGTATGGACAAGTTGTTTCTGGAAGATAGGTTCACCATTAGCAGCTATCAGCCAAGCAGGATCAGGGAACATGGTGGGAGCTGGGGGAAATAGGAATGGATCCGCCATTGTGACCTGTTGGGTGCTTCTTCCAAGCCACCATGATTGTCCACTGTCGGAGACAGGACGCTGGGCTAGATGGACGATTGGTCTGATGTCGCGTTGTGCCTCAGTTTCCTCAAAGAAAAATGTGCTTAGTGGTCTAGCAAGACATAATCTTGAACTAGATTTAGGGCAGCTCTCTTCCAAATTGTGGAAGCTGAGTTTACACTGTGGTTAAAGCCAACTAGCTCAGCAAAATATTGTAAAGACATTATTATTTATAAATGAGGCCATTAGACAAAGAATATTATAAATATAAAGCATAGTTTACTTAAATTCAAATAACGAGTATCAGTATGTTACAGAAAAGAGAATCAAAGTCAGTTACAAGTACATGATCTAAATAAACATTCCTGTTTAAAGAAACATCACTGAAAGCTAACATATGCTTAATTCATAGGCTCAAATGTATCAAAGGTACTTTCATTTTGTCCAGTTCTCTGCCCAGTTCTGCCATCATGGTGAGAAAAATATCCCAATGTCAGTTTAGAGTCTCTTTCTGAAGAATCAAAGAACTGCTTTCCCTATTACGCTTTGTGTGAGGGGCCCAAGCAGACGACAGCAGTTACAAAGGAGACACACAGAGCTTGAACAAGTTTTCTTCAAAATTAATTGCCGAGCAATTAGGTGAAGCCAACAGTTAGCTAAGAGAAAGCTAAAACTTTTTACTCCAGAGATGCTTGTGCCTGGAGCCATTAATCACTGATACAGACTGATAAGATCCCAGTCTGAACCAAGTCAGAGGAGTTCACTAAGAGTTCACCATACAAAGGCTGATTATCAATACATTGGAACACATAATCAATACACTGAAACACAAAATCAATACATTGGAACACAGATGGCAAAAAAGATATGCTTATTATAGGAAATGCATGGCACTGACCCATGGCACTTCTTATGTTGTTACGTTCTTATGTTCTTAATGTTGACTTCTGCTCCTGGAATATCGACTTCTACTCACGATGTTTCAGTTTTCTCTCCTGAATTTTTGATCGGTAACTGAAAAATTAGTAAATCATAATGGAAATTACAGATTTTACAGGATGCTGAACTTAATGGACTGTTGTCTGACCCAGGATGCCACTTTTTATATTCTTATGATCTTGCTGTATTTGTTTGTGCAAAGACAATCGCAGCAATACTCTGGTCTTGGCTGAAATTAGAGCAGCAGCTAGGAGCCTGGTACACAAACATGACACAATGAGCTACTGAACTCCCCAGGCACCGGGCTGGCTGACTCACCTCAGTGGCCAGGCTGCGTGTCGCTCCTCTGCTCCACATAGGGGACCCATTTGAGGGTCACACACAGATGAGAAGAGTTGTCCTTGCTCCTACCCCCAACTCAGAAAAACCCAAGTGGGGAATTTCTCTGCTCAGTTGAGTGGTTTGTGGGCTGGGGAGAAACAAGGAGCATCCAGTAGGGATGGGCGAACAGAACCAAGTTCGGAAATTCGGTTCGGTTCGAAAATCGAGTTCGGTTTGGAAATTCAGTTCAGTCGACCGAACTATTCGAGTTCGGTCCAAACTCTGAACTTCTGAACAGAGTTCAGAAATTCAAACCCCATTGAACTAAATGGAATATTATCTTATAGGGATGGACGAACAGAACCTAGTTCGGAAATTCGGTTCGGTTCAGTTCGAAAATCGAGTTCGGTTCGGAAGGTTCGTTTGGTTGACCGCACTGGTCGAGTTCGGTCTGAACTCCAAACTTCCAAACCGCGTTCACCCATCCCTAGCAGCCAGCAGTCCAGAGGAGCAGCAGTTCAGCCAGTGAGATGAATCATTCTGGGGCCCAGGGAGCCACAGGTGCTGGGATTGGCATACTTTGGGCATCCTGGGGCTCCCTAGGATACCCCAGTATAACCCTCATTTTCAGGCACTGGGCAGCCAATGGGGGGCCAGGTACCCCCCCAGGTGCCCACTAGGGGTACCCCAAAATGCAGGTATCACCAGCTGCATCTGTAGTTGCAATTCTTGGACACTTTTATATTCAATGGCAAGCATGGCAGACACCTCAGATACATCAGCCCAAGTCCTTCTGTCTCCCTTGTGGGTTGCCTAGGATTATGAATCACCTCTGAGTTCCCCACTGCAGTTTCTGTTGTTTAAGGCCACATGGCACCCATCCCAACATAGTTTAATGGCAGGAGTTGTCCATGGGATAATTTCATAATGAAGAATTCAGAGGCAATTAAGAACATAAGAACATAAGTATTGCCATACTGAGTCAGACCAATGGTCCATCAAGCCCAGCATCCTGTCCTCCAGCAGTGGCCAATCTTGATCGTATGGGAGAAGAACCAGCAGTCACAATGGACAATCCATTCCCCATTGTTCACTCCCAGCTCCTGACAGCAAGAAGTGCATCCTGTAAGCTACTTGGTTAATAGCCATTAATGGACCTATTCTCTAAGAGCTTATCCAGTCCTTTTTAAAACACAGCTACACTACTGGCCTTGACAATGTCCTCTGGCAACAAATTCCATAAGTTCCAATTTGCTCATAGAGAGACTCTCCCAGAAGATGGCAAATCTGGAATTCATAAAACAAATGATTGGATGAATTATTCACCGTGCGCTACTGAAGGGAAAGGTCACCCTTCAGCGGAAGCACAGCCTGTCTGCAGAAAGTAATGGGCTCGGAAAAATGCCGTAACCTCATGATTGGGGCATTTGGTAACATTGGTATGCACTGCCAGGTCCCACCGGGCTCCTCTCTCCATCTCGGTCATATGTGCAGATAAGCTGTGCTAACAATACACCACCAGACATTTTAAAAACAATGATCTTATCTTCAAGTGATACACATAGTTCATTTCCTTCAAGCCGAAACTACGTTCTTTCTTTTGTTTGTTTTTTTACTAGAGGAAAGTGGGACTGATCTCCCCCACCACATCTGAATTCCCACCAACAAGCCTCTTATAATCTAATTATAGTTTTATTTATCTGAGTCAGAACATGTGCTAGCAATAGTGGTGTTAAGAGAAAGAGCTGAGCATGGCTTGGAGTGAAAGTATGGTCTTTTCAGTTTTGTTCAATTGGGTCCCATTGGCTTATGTTTCCATTATGTACGGATGCTTCTAACCACTCTTAAAAGAGTTAAGCTTAAAATAGATTAAAAGAGTAACCACTACTCTCTGCTAAACATCTGGATATTTATTATTATTATTATTATTATTATTGTTGTTGTTGTTGTTATGATTATTATTAAATTTGTATGCAGCCTCCTCCTGCTAAAAGCATCTCGGGGCAGCTAACAGCATATTAAAACAGATTAAAAACTAACAACAATACAGTTAAAAAAACCACAGTAAAACAAATTACTCCCTACCCAACCCATACCAACCCACCCAGCCCATCTCCCTCTGGAAAGGGGCAGCAGAACAGCCAGTCCTTACATTGTCTACTGAAAGAGGGGAGGTCAGTGGTCAGGTGGACCTCCGGTGGGAGGGAATTCCACAGCTGTGGCACAGTCACAGAGAATGCCCTCCACAAGGTCAACACCCAAGAATCCCGGGGGACCTTGAGATGGGCATCTCTGGACAACCGCAGAGGTCGATCCAGGATCCAGCAGGTGAGGTGGTCCTACAGATAGGATGGGCCAAGGCCTTTTAGGGCTTTAAAGGTCAACACCTTGAATTGGACCTGAAAGACTATCGGCAGTCAGTCCAGAGAGCGAAACACCGGTGTAATGTGCTCTTGTCAGCCCGTCCCCATTAGGAGATGAGCCACCGCATTCTACACCAACTGCAGTCCCCAAACAAGCACCAAGGGTAGCCCCATGTAGAGTAGTCCAGTCTCAAGGTAATAAAAACATGGATGAGTGTGGCCAGATCCGAGTCGGAGACAGACGCACCAGATGTAATTGGTGAAATGCCCCCTTCACCACAGCTGCCACCTGGACATCCAGGCTGAGCTGCAGGTCCAGGAGCACCCCCAGACTCCAAACCTCAGATACCAGGGGCCACCACTCCCCCAGCCTTCCCCACAACGATTGCCTCCATCTTGTCAGGATTTAACCTCAGGTGGCTCACCCTCATTCAATCCCCCACAGCTGTGAAACACCGGGTAAGCACCGAGACTGCCGGGCCTGAGTCAGATGAAAAAGAGAGATCTAGGTGGGTATCATCAGTATATTGGTGACACCATACACCAAACTCCCTAACAACCTCCCTCAAAGGCTGCATATAGACACTGAACAAGAGAGGGGACAAGATAGAACCCTGCAGGACTCCACACGTGAGGCCCGAGGAGAAGATGAAAAATCACCCAGGACCACAAGTTGGGTTCTCCCAGCCAGGAAAGAGCGGAACCATTCAACAATGGTCCCATCAATCCCTGCCCAGTCCCGCAGCCAAGTCACCAACAACTCATGATCAACGGTATCAAATGCAGCCGAGAGATCTAACAGGCTGAACAGGGTTGAATGACCCCGGTCCAACTCATGGGAGAGATCATCAGCGAAGGCCACAAACGCAGTCTCTGTGCCATATCCCGGACAAAAGCCAGACTGTGAGGAATTGAGAAAATTAATCCGGTCAAGATGCTCCTGCAGCTGCCGGGACACCACCCATTCAATAACCTTCCCTAAAAAGGGCAGGTTCAAGACCGGCTGATAGCTGGCCAGGATGCTAACATCCAATGGTGGCTTCTTGAGCAGGAGCCGCACCACAGCCTCCTTGAGACAGTCTGGCGCCCTGTCTATCATGGTATATGTTTTAGTTCTCATTTTCATTTACAAAAAACCCATTGATTTGGGGGGGGGTTGGGGGCGTTTCTGGGTCTTTTTTCATTAATTTTTTTTTTTTTTTAAATTAAAAAAAAACAAAAAACTCTGCACACACACAAAATGGCCTCTGGGTGGTCTGGTGGCCATTTTGTGTATGTGCACTGGCTTTTTTTTAAAAAAAAAAATTCATATAAAATTAAAAAAAAATAAAACAAAAAACATTGTGGATGTGCAATTTGGCCGCTGGAGTTGTTTTGGACATGTTTGCCCTCTCCCAAAATGGCTCTGGTAGCATCGGACCTTTAAAGCCATAAACGGCCTACACCCCTTCTATCTGAGGGATCTCCTGGCTCCCTGTGTCCCGTTGCGGCCTCTGCGATTGACTGGAGGCGCCTTCCCAGAGACTCCATTTTTTGGTCAAGTCTCAACTATGACGCCCGACATCATCGGCCTGTTCTTGGCTGTTGCACCTTTGCTATGGAACTCCTTTCCCCCAGGAGGTCCACCTGTTTTCGATCTTGGCAGCCTTCTGGAAGCAATGTAAGACTATTTTGTTCTATCAGGCTTTTGACAGCAGGAATTAAATTGGGGGGGTAATTTAAGGAGGAGGATGAGCTTGGATTGAGGAGGAGGAGGAGGAGGAGGAGGAGGAGGAGGAAGCGGTCGCAGGCCCAGCCCCTGGACCGTTGGTGGTGGTGGCCGTCTCCTCGGATGAGGAGAAAGCGGTAGGCACAGGAGGTGCTGCCAGGTTTGCACACTTTTTTTTTACTTTGAGGACAAAAAAGGCTCTTAGGCTCTATCCGTTAGAGCGAGCTCACTGGTGTGTGGGTGGGTGCGTGGTTGGTGGGCATCAGTCAGGCACAAACAGTGGGCATCAGCAGGTAGCAGAGAACATCTGCCACAGAGAGATAGGGTACTATAGTGTGTGGGGCTCTTCCAGCATTCAGGCATAAGCACGAGCATCACCCCCACCCAAACACATGCCAGGCTAGCAAGGGACTCCACTCTCCACTTGCCATCCTTACGCACCCCCAAATAAGGGCAGGATGTGTACGTGCTAGCCAGGGTCTCTCCATTGCCATGCCAAGCACCCCAAGGAGGGAAGGATTTGCAAATGCCAGCAAGGGTCTCTCCATTTGCCATCCCGAGCACCCCAAGGAGGGTGGACTAGAGGCATCATCATAAATGCACGATATTACTTAGGTGTTGTTTATGTGTTCCTGTTTCAGAGAGGAATTGGATGCCGGTGCTGGTGCCCCGCCATGCAGGACATGCAGGCAGAGGTCGCCAGTGCCATCCCTAGACAGTCAGCAGACAAGGTCCAATGTCTGGAGCTTTTATGATAAGGAGAACAGGTTCGCCGTCTGCAAGGTAAGGCATGGGGACTGGAACAACAGGGTATGCATATACAATATGAATTGCCTTCTATGACCTTTTAGGAACAGAAGTCCCCTGCAGAGAGAGATTGGTCACCCACCCACTTGTGGAGACAGAAAGCAGGCAGGGCTTGACACAGACCATTGGTCTGACACAGTATGGCACTTCTTATGTTTCTATCTTTTTATGTTTTTTAGATCTGCAAGAAAAGATTCCAGAGACAGAGAGAGGGGACCACATCGGAGCTAATCTCCCATATTGAGAAGCTCCATGGCAAGACAGTGATGCAGCGGGAGAACTCTGGCGTGGCTGTGGAGCCAGAGCAACAGCGCCAATAGAAGGGGGGCGGGAGAAAGCAACCCGGAAGCGCCGGCATGTAAGTCCTTCCCCCTCCTCCAACCTCGATGTGCAGTCCCCCGGGGCCCGGGAGTCTGCAGCGACAAAGACCTTTCTGGCCAAAGTGGAGAGGCCTGGCCACCAGATGATGTCGGGCGTCCGCTGCCTGGAGAACTGCCTGGTGGAAAAGTTCCAGGCTCTCGAGGTGGAGAAGAAACAGATGGAGGTGTATGCCCAGTAGACTCTGCCAAGATGGAGAGGTTGGAATTCTACCACCAGGAGGTCTCCAGGTGGCATCGGGACGTGGAAGAGGCCATGGACTTTGCCGTGGCTCATGGCTATGAAATGGAAGAGCACAGGGTGGCCGCCCCTCAGTCCTGTGCTGCACCCCAATGCCTTTTGCCTTTCCCCCAAGTCCCGGGAGACAGGCCCAGAGACTAATAGTTTCCTTTATAAGTTTCCTTTCAATGTTGGATTTTGGTTTCATGTTATTATTGTTGTTGTTCTGTTGTTGTTGTTGTTGTTTAAATAGTTTTAATAAAAGTTGATATATTTGTTGTATAAGCTTCGTTTGATCTGTCCAATATTTTATCCCTATGTGCTGAAGTTCTGGAAGGCAGATGGCAGAATCTCCTACAGCTTGTTGATCCCTACCAGCAGCATCTTGCTGGCTCCACATGTAGTATAGTTAAGGTATTAACCCAAAGATGTGCCAGGCAGCAGCAGGGTCTCAACTTGCAGACAGCCACCCAGGCGGGACAGGGCTTGTGTCTGTGTGGGTGTGCCAGAGAGAAAGAGAGACAGGTGCCTTGGTAGCAGGCAGCAGGCAGCGGGAGCTGGTGGTTTGAGGGGCTTGTATTTCCAGAAGCTTCAGCGGGAATCCGTGGGTGGGTGCTGAGGAGTAGGCTGTTGGGGGGGGCAGGCTGGCATGCGGGCACTGGGCTTCTGGATGCAGTGGAATGGAATGCATCCCCCCCAGTTACTGGAATGATGGTCCCAGAATCTCATTGATGGTTCCTGGGATGGGCGGACATGACTGATTCAGGTACAATGGAATGACAGCCTATGTGAGTTTAATGATAATTATGTCCCTAGTATTAGCGCATAGTTGTGCACACTTCATTCAATCAAGCGATAGGTGGTAGCAGCAGGTACAGAAATGCGCATAGGCAGGCAGGCAGATATAATTCGTTGTGTTATATTGATATATTTCATCTCATGAGATCATCCGTGGGAGCCTTTTTGGAGGTTTCCCGGGTGAGGCAGGTGGCCACTGATGTTAGATCTTTTTTGGTGGCTGCCCCCATGCTGTGGAATTCACTCCCAGAGGAGGCTCGGTTGGCTTCCACTCTCCTGCTCTTTCGGCGTGTATGTAAGACCTGACTGTTCCATCAGGCTTTTGGCGAGGGGTAGGGGTGGGGTGAAAGTTGGGGTTTTCCCCCACATATTGTAATTTTAAATTGTTTTAAAATGTTTATATTGTTTTTATTGAATGTTGTTCACCACCCCGGACTGCCCTGAGGGCAGGAGGGGCGGGATATAAATTTTAAATAAATAAATAAATAAATAAATAAAATTCTGGTAGGTTTGCTGCTGGATGTGGGCAATGGGCATCGCTCAGGCACATGAGCACAGATGGGAGTTCTTCCTGAGTCTGGAAGGTGGCAGATTGATCTGGGTACACCTACCTCTCCCCCTCCACCCCCATCTCTCTCACTCTAGCAGGGAGCCTCTCTCTCTCTGGCCATATAGTGCATGTGACAGCATGGGTGGATGGAATCATGTCTGTCTCTCCTTCTAGCAGTGGGGAGACTTTCTCTCTCTCTCTTATTTCTCTGTCTCTCTCTCACCATGGACAGCAGTTTGTGAAAAGAAAATGTTGAATGACAGCCCCCATGAGCAGAATGACAGGGCACAAGAACCCTGAGGGTGGGTCCTGGGCTGGGGCTAGAGTGGCAGCTTGTAGATATTGGACACAGCCCTCCCTGCCAGTAACGTAGGCCCCAGAACACTGACAGCAGGTCCTGGGGATGGAGTGACTGTTTCTTGATGCCATGGCACAGACAGCATATACGCCTGGGGGCCACTGGCACCAGAATCACCAGACATTGGTTGCCAGGGTACAGAACCCATGGCACAGACAGAATATACTGACCAGGGGGCCATTGGCACCAGCATACATTGGTTACCGGGGCAGTCAGTCAGATGGTGTGGCATGAGCGGCAGTCAGGCAGACTGAGGTAGAGTTCGAGGTTTGCAACCTGGGTGGGCAGGATGACAGGCAGTGTGGCATGAGAGGCAGTAGGGCAGGCAGGCTGGGACATTGGCAGCAGGGCACTCAGATAGGCTAGCACAGACTGTGCAGCATGAGACAGCGAGAGCCAGTCAACGTCGCATAGGCAGGCCGAGATTGTGTAGTCATAGGCCGGCTGGCAGGCTTACAGTTTGTTTCCCAATGCCACCCTGCATCATGAGGTCAGTCAGATAAGGCGGCCGAGGCCAGAGAGAGAGAGAGAGAGAGAGAGAGAGTCACAGGGACAATGGACGCAATCTGAAATTCCCTCCGCACAGGATCCATGTGGGATCCGCATGGTTTCCATGTGACAAAATGAAATCCCTATGGAGACGCACGTGGTTTGCATGCACATGTGCACATGCAAATGGGATGCGCTGGGTGTGCGAGTGGCATTGGATCAGCATGATCTGGACAACTGAATGGCTAATCATTAAGAATGTTGTCACCAGAAATTATAACTTATTTCTCTTTGCTGAATGAGCCGCTCTCCAGTTTTTCATTGTCAGCCTTGTGATGCAGTTTTATGGCGGGAAGCCTTTGCAAGGAGCTTGTTTGTGTTTTCACTACAGTCGACTGTTGGTGATGTTTTTCTTCCTGAGCTTCAGGCAGAGTCATTGGGCTGAGATTTCCCAGGACAACATGTGGCCACTACAGATCTGCATAGAAGGCAGCTATATAAGTAAAATGCATCTCATGTGGGGGAGGGGATTGGGCAGGAAAAGGAGTCACATTCCATGTTCTGCACCAGAGTCCATTCTATCCTAGCTACGCCCCTGTCCTCCTTCCTGGCCCCTGACTCTTACACTTGTAATCATTTGTCCTGTTCCAACCGTCTCACTTTCCCATCCTTCAGTGCTGCAGAGGAACATCAGGTTCTAATAGGAGCAAGGCATGAACCCAGGTGCCCCAGGAGGACTCCTTATTATTATTATTATTAATAAACATTTATAAAGCGCCAGTAACAACCTGGCGCTGTACAGAACATATAATCAGCTGCGGTCCCTACCTGTGGCTTACAATCTAAAAGACAAGGAGGGGGAGACAAGGAGAGGGGACAGTGGGAGAGACATGGGAGAAGACAAACAAACATTCAGGCGGATGCGAAGTCTCAGGCGCGTGTACTTGGCTTGGTTACAAGGTGGTCGGTAGCAGCAGTCAGCAGAGGAGGGCCGACAGTAAGAGCAAGGGGAAAGACTAGAGGGCATTGGGAAAGGCAGCATGGAAAAGGTGGGTCTTGAGGAGGGATTTGAAGGAGCGGAGGGAGGAGGCGAGGCGGACGTCGGCAGGGAGGGAGTTCCAGGCATGCGGGGCAGCGAGGGAGAAGGGACGAAGGCGGTTGGGCGAGCAGGAGAAGCGAGGGAGAGCGAGGGAGGGGACAGCGGAAGAGCGGAGAGCGCGCGCAGGAGCGCGTAGGGCGATTAGGTCCGAGAGGTAAGGGGGAGCTTGGTCATGGAGCGATTTGAACGTGAAAACCAGGAGTTTGAACAGGATACGTTCCGGAAGGGGGAGCCAGTGAAGGGAGAGGAGGAGAGGCGTCACATGGTCGAAGCGACGGGCAGAGTGAATGACCTTGGCGGCAGAGTTTTGGATCGCCACAAGGGGGGACAGGTGGGAGCGAGGGAGGCCAGCAAGGAGGAGGTTGCAGTAGTCGAGGCGAGAGATAACCATGGCATGAACAAGGATTTTGGCCGAGGAGACAGATAGAAAGGGGCGAATGCGGGCAATGTTGAGGAGAGCGAATCGGCAGGATTTGGCCACAGAGTCAATGTAAGGTTTAAAGGAGAGGTGCGTGTCAAAAATGAAGCCCAAGCTGCGGGCACGGAGAACAGGACGGATGGTGACCCCATCAATGCAGACGGTCAGGTCAGAGGGAGAGGAGGGGGATGGAGGAAAAACGAGGAGTTCAGTCCTTATGCATTCAGCCACTAGGATCAACGGGTATTCTCCTGTTACTGGAGCTGCATACTTCTCCACCCCCACTCTCCAACTGGCTGGACCCCAACACATTCCCTATTTACTGTCCTGATCAATATAAAGCTCCCGGAAGAAATAGGAGGTGCCTCCACAACAGAAGCAAAGCTCAAACTGGTGAGAGGCTCTCCAGTACGATACCATACAATTTTATTAGGGCATCAACCATCGCTATAGCCCAACAAATACAAGGAAACAAAACAGACAAATTTATACACAATTTTTAAACAAAAATAAAACTAACTTTAAACAATTACTATATAAACAGTAGACCTAAAATTCGTTTTTATCTCAGATTAAACCGAAACCAATACATATCCGTGCAGGTTTCAGATGATTACAGCATTGTTAATGGAGGCCCCCAGCCATAATAACTACCCCAACTTTCAATCAGATACCATTAGGGATGGGCGAACAGATCACTGTTCAGGTTCGGCGGTTCGGTTCGGCTGCGTTCGTTTCATTCGTTCGGTTCGGGCTTTCGATTTGGATGCGTTTGGTTTGTTCGTTCGGTTCGTTAGTTCGGTTCGTTTGCCGAGTTTGGGTTCGGCCGTTTGGTTCAGTCATCCGAACAGGCTGTTTGGCTGTTCGGTTCGGCCGTTCGGTCGTTCGGGAAATGTTGTTATGGGTGTTTTGGGGGTTTTATGTTTTTTCTTTTGTTTTTTATTTGGTTTTGTTGTTTTTATATGTTTTTTTTTTATTTTTTTAATCTAATATTATATCTATCTATCTACACTAAATCTAACTGTTATTAACTACTCTAAATGCTATGAACTAAATGGATTATCTAATAAATACACAGACCTACTCCTACAAACACTAAAACTAAATCATTAACGCTATCTCTATCACTAAGCTAACTTCTAGAACTCTCTACTATCTATCTATCTATCTATGGATATATATACATCCCATATATATGGGATGGGGGGGAATCACAAACAGAAGAGGAGTCTGTAGTGAAATACATACATTACATACTCAATGATTCTGTACAGTGGATAACACAAGGTTTCAGTTTATGGTTTCAGTTTCATTTCATTACAAAACTGAAATGAAACTTAAAGCAAATCAGGAACAGTGACTAGCTCAGAAGGTGTTGGGAAGGGGGGCAGATAATTAGTTTCATTTCTTGCAAGCCTCTCTCCACCCCTGGTGCCTGGAAGTTTGCTCGTCAGTGACTACACCTCCCTGTCATGTTTGACCTTCCAGTGAACCTTTTTTTGCCACCCGAACTCATCCAAACGCGATCCAAACTTACAGAACTGTTCGGCCATTTAGACGTTCGGTGTTCGGATTGTTCGGTTTGTTCGTGTTCGGTCATCCGCACAGTTTGAGTTCAGGCCGAACTCTGAACTTCCGAACCGCGTTCTCCCATCCCTAGATCCCATACGTCACTTAGAGGCAAGCCAAATAAAAGAAGTGACTTCGATAAGCTCATCCGGCGTATGTAAGGAAAAGAGGGTTTTATACATTTCATGGGTAAACAGGCCCATGTGGGTATCCACAAGTGGCCGAAGCCAAACTTCTCTAAGGTTGTCATAATGGGCACATCTACATAAGTGCTCCACAGATTCCACTTCATCTAAGGGACAAGTACAGCGACGAGGGTCATAATTGACACCCATATATCTGCCCTCCGTCACCGCTGTCTGAAGCAGCTGAAAACGGGCAAAGGTATAAAATCTACGCAAATAGATATTGGTTAATAGATCCAGGTATATCTCAAATTGAGCAGTGACCTCAATGACCCCAAACAAGGGGCTACTCTCCATGCATTTAAGGCAGCTAAGTTCTCCTGCATGGCAATATCCTTGAGACGACTCCATACTTCTCTTTTGATCGCCATGACTGGCTTACCCACAAGATATTCAAAGGAAAAACCAATATTTTTGAGGATTCCGACAAGATAGTGCAGCCAGGGATAAACCCTGGGCCCATCATATAGGCGCTCTTCCCTGAAACATTGGCCCAAAAGCGTGGATTCAGGCTGTGTAGCCAGTCTAAGCCAGTATCTGACAACTGCCATGCTGATTAGAGTACCAATTGACACCAGGCCTGATTCCACCCTTAAAATTGTGCCCGGGACCTGCTTCCCCACCTGCAGGATTAAACGTAAAAAAGAATTTTGAACCCTTTCAAGAGTCAATGTATTTGGGTATGGTATAATCTCGAAACCAAAGAGTAGGGAAGCTGGAACTTTTAATTTATACACTTGGAGGAAAGTAGACATTTTCACTCCTTGTGACACCCTTGCCACCTTGCTCAGTGCTCTTGCGGTCCTCAATCCCTTGATGGCCCTATTCTGGGTATGTTTCATCCATGATTCTCTGGCAGAGAAAGTAATGCCTAAATAAGTAAAGGCATTAACCCTCTCCAATTTCTGGCCATTGACCCTCCACCCAGCAGATGATTTACACCTTCCAATCACCATAACTTTGGATTTAGATGGATTGGGTTCTAACCCATTGCATTTGCAGTAAGCACTAAAATTGTCTAATAGCCTTCTAAGCCCCACCTCAGATTGTGACAGTAGGACCAGATCATCAGCAAACTGGATCATGGGCACCAGCTTTGGGCACATGGGCCACCTCTGATCTCAGCCCGGTAATGAGGTCGGCAAGATAGAGGTTGAAAAACAGGGGGGCAAGCACGCACCCCTGCCTCACTCCTCTTCTAATTGGGACTGAGTTTTCCGAGAGTCTCTTTGAACTTAATTTAATATCTGCCTGGTTGTTGTAGTGGAGCTGGAGAATGAGCGACAGCAAATTGTCATCAATCGCCTTCCCTCTAAGTTTTAGTCAAAGCTTTGATCGTGGAACCAAGTCAAAGGCTTTGGAGAGGTCCATAGAAGCCAGGAACAATTTACCCCTACTGATCTTATTATATTTATGGATAATATGTTCCAGGATAAAGCAGCAGTCAGTCGTTGACCTATTTTTCCTAAAGCCATGCTGTTCCCTGGGAATAATTGCCCGCTCTTTGGCCCAATTTTCGAGACACTCCAAGAGGAATCTGGCAAATATTTTCCCAACCATAGACAGCAAGCTTATCAGCCTATAACAGGCTGGATCCTCCAACGAACCATTCTTGAAAATTGTGACAATCCAGCTCTGAGTCCACCTGAAAGGTACTCTACTCTCATCCCCTATTTGGGTGAATAATTTGGAAAAAATCACAGACCACCACTTAGGGGCGGCCTGTAAAATTTCCGCTGTAATCTGGTCTGGCCCAGGAGATTTGTTCTTTTTCAACTGGAGGATGACTTCCTCGATCTTAGTCTGAGGAAACTCTATCCGCTGCCTCCACTGGGGGCCACCACTAAATCCTCCTCTATTCAGGCAATCCAAAGTAACTTCACTTTCCCCAAATGGCTACTCCTTGTCCGCGTATAAATGCCCAAAAAATGACTCCCAATCCTGACTAGATAGTCTCAGCTCGGGGGTATTTAATTATTATTATTTTATTTATTTATTTATTACATTTATACCCCGCCCCTCCTGAAACAACTCGGGGTGACTCTCAGATTTATCAGTTTGTTCAAGATCTAGCAATATCTCCCAGCGTTCCTCATCCGCTGAGCTACGGCCATCTCTGCCCACATTCTGTTGTAGTATGACCCCCTTTTTCCTTTTATGAATACGGCATAGGCTTCTCTAAAAGTGGAAAATTGGTTCCAATAATCTGGGCACATTTCCTTGGCCCATTTCACCTTAAGTGTTTTGAGATGCTTCTTTATATATCTACAAGCAGCATCATACCAAGGCTGTTTGGGGGCATGCACTCGCCTTCTCTTCTGGTCCCACAGAGCCTGGTGGACCCTTTGAACTATAGACTCATAAAGCTGGACCAAGGTTTCATTGTCCTGAGTCTCCAAAAATATAGCCTGTTGTCTCATAAGGTCCTCTGAGAAGTAATGGCCTTGAATCCAACTTATCACTGTTACCGGAGAAAGCTTTAGAAGCTTCGGGATGGGCTTTGGCTCTCCAGTAGGGCAGAAATGGTTACTTACTTTAGTGCTTGCAATTAATACCCAAAATTTTGGTTATCCAAGAGGTTACATGGGTACCAATTAGGTATCTGGCTAGCCACAAAATTGATAATTTTTACCAGTTACCCTTAACTATTTTTTTATTTTCCAATTACCCATCAGTTGGGCTGATCCCATGCTCTGCGCATGGCGCATGCATCATATGCATGCAAACGTGCGTGCAAAGTGTATGCATCTCCATAGCAATTTCATTGTGCCGCACGGAAACTGCACCCATCCCCCATGTATCCCACTTGGGATTGCAGCAAGTATATCTGGTCAGAAACCTGAAAAAGTGGGATGGAAATAAAACAAATCAATACCAGAAGTCAGTTTTCCTGGAAGTTGACTTTCCAGGACCATAAGTCAATTTTCTGGGACAGAAAACCAATAAATTGGTGCCAGAAGCTGGTAAATCAACAAAGAAGTCTAACAAATTGGTACCATTCTGGGTCATTTGGTACTGAAATCAGGTTGCAATCAGCTACCGATAAGTACCTGCTGTTGTTGGATCAATTCAGATACCATACATTTACTGAATATTCCTGTTTTGTGGGAAGTCACTTTCAGCTCTACTCTCCAGAATTCCCAGACTCCTTTGCCTTGCCAACCCCTGGAGACATAACACCGTACTCCTGAGCATTCAGAGCCAGATAGGGTTAAAATCGGACAGAGGAAGGATAGGTTGACATGATGCCTGTTGAACAACTGATCATGAGGGAGAAAGACTAGTCTATCAACTTCCTAACAGTGAGATTGGCTTTGAAATGGAGTAAGCTGCACAGGGACATTGTGGAATCTCCTTCCCTGGAGGTTTCCAACACCGGACTGGATGAGAATCTGCCCTAAAATGCTATAGACAGTGATATTCTGCCATGGAGCAAGGGCCTGGACAAAATTATCCTTAAGGCATCATCCAATCTGAACATTCTATGATTCTATGGGTATTTTCAAATGCGAAGGACTTTTTACCCTGCACACTTAAACCCACCCCGGTGTTAGAGCAGCAGCCCCCCATACTTGGCAAAGGGCATGGGCCAGTGGGCATTGGACTCAGGATTTCCCCCTCCCCAAAGAAGTCAGAGCAAGGATCAGGCCCAGACACCATGGGACCTAGAAAAAGGGAGTTCGCCCAGGTGGATACCAGCCTGATCCAGGAAGGAGGTGATTAAGGGGAGATAGTCCTCAGTAAGTACAGGGCCATTAAGAAAGAGCTTTCTCTCTGTTGTGAGAAACCACTGGTGAATAGAACCCAGGCTAGCAACAGCCTCAAAGACATGGAATATTAGTATCCCCTACCCGCCCCCCACTCCAAAGCACAGAAACCCAGGTGCAGCCATTAACCTTGCGAGGTCCGTTGTTAACAAGGCCCCAATTATCCATGATTTGATCTTGGATGGGGCCGTGGACCTCGCATGCATCACGGAGACCTGGCTGGATGATCTGGCCGGTCCAACTTTGGCGGATCTGGTTCCAGCTGGGTATGCC
>QEPC01011454.1:107899-119263 GCA_003113815.1 Sphenodon punctatus
CCACTTCACACGGGGGACCTCCAGGAGGGCACCCCCGGCAGACCGCAGGAGCCGTCCCGGGGCGTGAAGGGCGAGGCGGTCCCTAAGGTATGAGGGGCCAAGGCCGTATAGGGTTTTATAGATCATCACTAGGACCTTGAACTTGGCCCGGCACACTATCGGCAGCCAGTGCAGAGCTCGGAGCACCGGTGTAATGTGCTCCCGGCGATCCGTCCCTGTAAGAAGACGAGCCGCCGCATTCTGCACTAGCTTCAGCCTCCGAGCCAAGAACAAGGGAAGCCCCACAAGGGAATTCCCCATCCTCTTCTATACGTATGGAGCAGGAGGACACTCATGCAGTGATATTGGGTAATTTCAGACATGACGGGCCTTTCAGCACGGATCCCAGGCGGTGATCAGACCGGCCATCCTTTAGACGTGACATCCTGATCACAGAGGGGAATCGGGGAGGGGGCGGGGCTGAGCGGCACGACCTGCACCCGCTCATCCCCATCCCCCTACGCTCCACCGGCCACCTGCCCTCGGGGAGACGGGCTACTGCAGCGGCCAATTAGGCCGCTGTGCCCGATCCCATCCCGTGGTTGGGACCTGATTCCAGGATGGGGCTGGCAAACAGTCGTTCATCGTGGCCATTACCAGCCCCATCCCGGACCGTGGCCAACCTAACCACAGTTCTTGAGCTGAGGCCGCCCTCGCCTCCAGAACCGTGGTCAATTTCATCCCAGCCAGGTGTTCACTGTGGTGAACATCTGGCCAGGAGAATATAGACATTCACGGGAACACAGCCACCACCCTCAATCTACTGTGATTCAGGGTGGTTCCCATATTTACCATATTTACAACTTTCAGAAGGATTGGATAAAGGGTCCTGGTGGTATAAGCAATTAACATATAAATGTATGTCTAACTGTAACAACTTTGTAGTCCAACCAGTGTACATGAAATTGGACAGGAATCTATATAAAACTTTCATGATCATCTCTGCCAAATATTATAAAGATGTGATTAAGGGTCCCAAATGTATATGCCTGCACAGCATATGCAGAGAAGGAGCCTATGCCAGGAATTCTCTTATGTGTCACTGTGGAATAAGAACTGTTTTGATGCCAGTTGGCCAGAAGAAATGTCAACCAAATATCCTGATTCTGTGCTGTGACCATCCCAACATCTCTCCCCCACTTGTTACTGGGAAGTCAGAAACATCTGTTTAGGAAAGAGCCAATAGAGATTCTCTTATGTGCTCTGTCACAGTGTCGCAGGATGTGATTGTGATGATAATTGGCCAGCCTGAAGGTGTAAACTATATCTCCTGATTGCTGGGATGATATCTCCAAAGTCCCAGTTATGTCCTTTCGATGCCCGCCTGAGCTCCACACCATATACCCACTACTGATTTAACCTGTAAAGCTGGAAACATGCAGTAAGTGGCCAGTGAATGTGTCTGTCAGTCTTTTGGGTTGCTCCCCATCCTCCCTCCTACAGCCTCCCTCCCCCTGCCATGCCAGGTGCCTGCCTCTGACTGGCATCGCATGTGCTGCTATTTATCTGAATAATGGTCTTCAAAGGGACAACTTTTTCCTTTATCAAATTGTCCTGTAATTTGGCAGAGATGGCAGGGAAGGTATGTGATACATTCCTGCCAAATATCCTGTAAACAGGATGGAATATACAAATGTTACATCTGGAAATGTATATTCAAGTTAATGTCTTATACTATCAGAACCCTTCATGCAAAAGTTCTTAGAACTGGCAGGTGTGTTAAGCCTGTGGAGCGACATGATATGCAGAGGATTCATGCAAATTGGATGGAAGATAAGGAAGGTGTAGCCATGAATATGTATGGAGCTTTTCTTAAAATCACAACATACAATTGCTTCTAAAATCTATTCCCTTTACGAAAGTGTTTCAATACTAAGTTGGGACACTGAATGCCCTCCATTGGGGGTACATGCACCCCAAATATCACCACAATTGAATAAGAAACACAAACATTATAGCCATAAATACGTTATTCAGTTTATTCCCTTTATTTCAAAAACAAAATGTCATCTTCATTTCTATTTTCGTTATTATTTTTTGTCATTTTCGTTATTGCAATAACAATACCGAAAATGACAATGTTCATTATCGTTATTGTAATAATGAAAACAACATGCACCACCCCTAGACTTTAAATTAACGAAGACAGTTTACATATTCATCCCCACAAATGAGCATGTGCAGCTCCGGTCGGTCATTCTGCACACGCACAGAGTGTATTGAGGGCGACAACAATCTTGTGAGATTCTCGAAAACCATCAAAAGACTCTCTGCGCATGCACAAAATGACTGCCAGGGGTCATGCATGCGCAGGAATGGCCACGGCAACCATTTTTCATATACGCAATGCGCACACGAGATTATCAAGAATCTCGCAAGATTCCCCAAAATCTCAGCTAGGTCTCGCACAGGTGTTCTAAGAATCTCGTTTCTCGTTTCTCATTTTAGATCTACTCATGATGCTGTCTGCCACTACGGATATGCAATTTCTTTTGCTTTTATTAGTGACTAAAACAAACGGTGGTCCATTCATTTTAGTAACTAATCTTCTGAAAATGACTGAATAAGCAAACGATATACGTTTGCATTCATGCATCACTTGTTTTTTTGTTTTTGTATTTCGTGTTTTAAATGAATTTTTAAAATGACTGCACCTCTGCAAATGGCCACCGGGGCTGTTCTGTGCATGCATGCCCTTTTCCAAAACAGGAAAGGGTGTGAATGTGCTGAATGGGCCGGCAGCCATTTTGCATGTCAACAGTGAATGTTTTATTTTATTTTTTACTTTATTGAATGATTGATTGATTTAATCTTCTATCCTTCCCTTCCCTACAAAAGGCTCAGGGCATTACTCACCAGTACTAAATTAAGCACCCATTTCAGCTCTAGTCTGGGCTCACACAATAATATTTAAGTCTCAAAATGGATTCACGCAGACACAGCATTTTGAACCTACGTCATTAGATCCCTCTAAGATCAGCCAGGAAACATCCTCTTGCAGGGACCATTTCCCCGTCAACTCCGTACAACAAGGATATGCAAAGCGGCGTTCTCACTGGGAGTTGCAACTATGGAACTCCCTCCCCTTGCAAGTTTGTCTCAGCCCAAGCCTGTTCATCTTATGGAGGCAGTGTGAGACTTTCTTATTTGGCCAGGCACTTGGTGGGTGGGGATAGGGCATGGGTGTTGTGGGTTAGATATTTTATTTCTTTTTACTTGTTTTATTTGGGGGTTTTACTTGTGTATTGTTATAATTGTTCCTATTTGTTGTTACTCACTCTGAGCCTTGAGGAAAAAGGCAGGGTAAAAGCATAAATAAATAAATAAATAAATAAATAAATAATAAACAGACCCTGATAAATAAATGCTAAACAGACCTTGCCTGTTGTCCACAATGAATATAGGCTGTATAAATTTCAGTTCTGGGCCCACCTCTTGTAACAGGAGTTCCAAAAAACATCCGAGACCAAGATCATAGAGAGTGTTCTGAGGTTTTCATTTCTCTGTACAGCCCGCCATATGTGACCCAATTAGCACTGATAATTAACCAGCTCTGTGATTATTCATAACTCGATAGTGTGACCTTATTAATGCCAGAGAAATGCCGATGTACACACGCTATGAGTAAAACAATGGGAGACGAATTAAAGGCTCCGGAAAGTAGCACTGACAGATTGTTATTTTGTTTCTTCTTCCAAGCTAGTTCTTGTTTCCTCGGCTTCTTGTGGTTTTGTACACACATAATGAAGTACATTATTAACTGCGGCACTACACAACTAATTATGCTTATTTTTGGCACTGTGTTGCACTTTAATTAAGAACTGCTTGCATTTTCAGAGCCTCCAAATGCCAAAAGTTTGCCTTTTTAATTAAAACTAAAAAGCCAGCTAAGCTCTTTCGTTATGAATGTGAAGGATGTTCTAATGAACAGGGAAGGATGGGGCAGAAATGGGAACCTGCTGAACTTTTGAGTGCCCCATGACACAAACGTAGCTAATTATATGGCGACTGATTGTTTGCCTTGCAACTGACTACGCCACTATTGATGAGATAACTGGAGAGATTAATTGATCATAATCCCACCCTCTCCTCAATTCTGAAAAACTGAGATACAACAAGAAAAAAACCTTTGCAATAAAAACTGACAAGAGGTAATTTAAACAATTCCCTCTTTGGGAAGGAGAAGTGATATTACAACAGGAAGTCCGTATTGCGGCCAAAGTTTCCTGCAAACTTGTGCAACATTTCCTACCCGTTGCTGCTGCCCACTCTCACAAGGAAATCATTCCATTGACTGGGATGGGCAGTGGATCCGATCAGATCCTAGAGATTTAGTTGTGTTCTAGAATGATAGCGCTGCCGTCTAAAGGGAATTCCAGGAGATAGTGGAACTCTAGGTGTAAAACCTTAAAGGGACAGAGTTGTGCTTTCCCCGCCTTTCCTGATCATCTCTATTGACTGAGCATCAGGAGAAGGACTGCTTCCTCTCCATCCCCATTATGAGTCAGCTGAGTCTGACACTAACCAAGAAAGGCATTATGTTTTTCCGATATAATGGAAATCTAATGTCCTCTGGGTTTCATTCACTCAAGTTAACAGTCCTGTGGACTTCAGTGGCCCTTGCAACATGATCTAACATGACCCAAAGATCATCCTCAATCAAAGGTCATCATCAATGGCCTTGGCAACATGATCTAACACAACCCAAAGATCATTCTCTCTGTGGGTCACAAAGCAGAGGGGAGTAAAACCATGGCTTAATTTGTGTGTGGGGGTGGGGGGGGTTGCCAGGACTCAGCCCCGGCAATTAAATTCAAGGGCAAGGGACTGAGCCCTGGGAAATATTCCCACTAGGACAGTGCACCCAGAATTGGGAAAGGCCATGGAAAGACTGATATAGGCCAATTCAGGGTTAGAAATGAAAGTCAGGAGAACCCTACATGATTTACTTGGCTTTCATTAATGGCCTATTTCCTGCATTGGCCTTCATATAGATTCAATCACAAGAATGCCTGTTTTATGTGGCAGAACCCTGGCCTGCAATTATATTGTGGCCTGATGACTCTGGGCACCATCCCATGGTCCCATGCATCCCTGCATGATTGCACAGAGCCACCAGCATGGGGCCACAGTTGCGTGCGCCTCCCGCGTGCATCCTGCGCGCATCCGGCAAACACAGGACCTGTGAAGTGGACGGCACCGTGTGCATGGCACAGAAGGGAATGGCTATATACAGACAGCCCATGGTAGCTGGGGTGGGCAGTGTACATCTCAAACAATGCACAGGGCTGATCATACCCATGCACAGCCCATGTACAGCAAGGCAACCCATGCCGTCTATGCCGTAACAACAATGTGGGGAGCCACACGTGTGCGGGGTGGCCATCTGGGGAGTACATGTGTTCACGAGTGCACGCACCCACCCATTGCACAGGCAGATGGCACCCAGATGAAGACAATTGTGGTTACAAGGGTCCCAGGAACCCCATGTAGGGCACCGCCACTATAGCCCCCTCCCCTGTCCCTGGAACAGATCATCCCCATCCCAACACACCATTACAGGAAACTCAAACCATTAATACAAAGCCACTGCAAAGCATATGCAGTTCCACACAGTTGGATGGAATCGTTGGAATGAAAGCAAGAACAGAAGGGGAACAACACACACATCACTCCAGTCAACGCATGTGGAACAATAACCAAGGGGTCAAGACATGCCATACCCCACATGGTCACCTCATAGCTAGGGTGGGTATTGAACCCAGTCTCCCCGGGCCCATGTCTGTCCAGCCTTCCATCGCACCACACAGTAACTATAGGTCCATGAACTGGAGGCACATCACTCGGAGAAAGTGGCTACCATACTCACTTCTTGGCTGGAGTCCCATTGTGCCCCCATGGTGACTGGTCCAGGCACACAAGGTGGGGTAGGGAGCACAAGGTAAGATCAGGATACCCCCAGCTCCAACAACCCCATCAAAGGGTGCAAGTGGGTGCGGTGGTGTACACAGGTCATGTGATGGAATGTGTGGGGGATCTAGCCGTATACCCCTACGCGATGGGTTAATGGGTAACAGAGCAGTCAACACCTGTAAGAGGGAACCACAAAACATGCCTGCATGTTAGCAATGGGGCATGTACATAGGACTCCACACCATCTGTACAAATGCCAAGTCAGCTCAGCAGTCAGCTGACAGCCATTAGAGTGGGGGCACACATGCATACTGACGCCAGTGCCACAGCCTACCTGTAAAACCACGCTGCCAACTGATGCAGGATCCAACACTGGAACACCAAGGGATGTACTCACCTAGTTCTCTCGGGCACCACATCCATGATGGGCACCACATCCGTGAGTGGTCCGGCCACCACGATGTGCAGCCTGCACGATTCTGCATGCCGCAGAGAGAGAAGGGGCATGGCACGGCCTCAGCTGGATTCCAAACCCACCACCCAGTGCTTGTGCTCTCCTTACTGACAACACCAGGTCGTCTATGATCTGCCCCAGATCCCCAGTGGCCCCTTCCAGGTCCCTGAAACCACCCTGCATCATGTCTGAAAGCTGTACAGTGGACTGACGCAGGTCCCGAATGGTGTTGCCCACATTCTCCATGGCATCACACAGCTCCCGGTGCCCCTGGCATCGTGTCTGTCTCTCAGAAACCTCAATAGCCCAAAGGTCCCCCATATAGCAGGGTAGGGCCTGGCTATAGACAGGGAGCAGCACCCTCTGAGCTCTTCGGCCCCATGCAGGGGGAACACCACCAGGGGGTTGTGGGGGAGGGTCAACATCATTATCAGAACTATCCTCATCCCCATCCCCATTTCCCTCCCAAACCCCATTCCCGTCCCCATCCCCAACCCATCCCCCTCTCCATCTCCCCATCCCCGTCCCCATCTCTATCTCCATCCCAAACCCCATCTCCATCTCCATCCCCGTCCCCATCTCCATCTCCATCCCAAACCCCATCTCCATCCCCATCCCCATCCCCGTATCCACCCCCAACCCCAGAACTATTTCCACCCCCATCTCCATCCCCATCTCTGTTACCATTCCCATCCCCATCTCCATCATTTCTGTTTCCATCCCCATTCCCTTTCCCAGGTGCATGGAATGGCATGGCAGCTGGTCAGGCCCTCGTGGTGGCACATGTTCCAGCCAAACTCATGGACAGCTTGGACTGGGAACGGGGACGAGTGTCTCCACATCCAGGGCTGAGCTGGCCAATTCTGTGGCAACATCACTTGCAGGATAACGAGTTAGTATGTCTCAGCATTGCACTGTGCACACGCATCCAGGGCAAGAGTTCATCACAGAATCTTCTGGTTGTTAGCCAACATCGCTCAGTCCGGGCATGTTTCCTTGGCCTTGGTGCATCCTAGGACACTGCAAGGGCAGAGGGCACCAACCGTTATGTTCCCCATCCTACACTGCATGGTGCACCACAGTTGTCATTGGCATGATTGTGACTCACCACCAGCTCTCTGACCCCATCCCCGATGCTGTTCCCCTTCACTGGTACTTGGCCTGATAACTTTGAAAAGGAATCAAAATGTGAGCCCTGTGTGCTTGGCCAATCAACGGTCTTGATCACCCAATGCATGCATCACAAACAACATGGTTGCAAAACAGTTCACAACAGTCATGGCATCAACCGTGTGGCGGGTGCATGAGGGCAAGCACACAAGCCTATTTAACTGTGGCTTGCCTATACTGCATGGCTGTATATCCATGGCATGTTGTGAACACCCAGGCATGCACTGGACTGGACCATTCCAAGGAACGGGAAGCATTGTACCATCGGAATTGTGGCACCAATGATTTGGACCGCAACCAGAAGTACCACTAGACCATGACCATGCCCACTCCAATTGGTATGATCCCTTTGGCCTCTATTGACTGTCATGAAAACCTGTACCTTATCTTCTGTGATCCCTGACATCCAACACCATCCCCTGTGCACCTACATGGTGCTGTTACAGAGGGGGCATTGCGGCTGATCAGAAACATGACAGCTGGACCAGATGAACAGGGTGGGGTAGAGTTGCCTGGTCCGCTGTCATTCCAAAGGCCCTGACAGCCCCATTCACGCTGTGTTGTGGTGATGTCCATCCCTGGTTTGGGGTTGTACTGCATGTCTCTGCAAAAGAACCCTGCTGTGTCCCTGCCCAACAGCTGATGGGAACATGTCCCTGAGAGTGGCACAGGAATAATAAAAATAAATTTTATTAGGCATAACAAACGTTATTTCCGGCAAAGTCACAAAAATAGACATACACACATCAAGTATATCCTGGACAAAACAATTAACAACCAAATAAACTTCCTCTGCCCCGTCAATGGGGCAACACCCAGTTAAGTAAACAACATCCAGTTAAGTACAGGGGGGACCACTACCCCATAGGGTCCCTGAACAAGGCAGGATTCATATGAACCAGAGGGATGGCGGGGTCTTTGGGTTGTACCATGGCAGTGATAGTGCATTTGTGAACCATGGCTGTAGCAGGAATCAAACCCAAAGTGCTGTGGTTCATGGGTGGCTCCTTTGCCATCGCACCATTCTGTACTCAAGCTTGTAGCTAGTGCTGCACATGGATGGGGATAGCAGTCACCATACCCATGGGTTTGGCCAGTCATGGTCAGAGGAGAACAGGTGACGGGGTTTTACCTCCCTTCATTCTTACCATAGCTCATGTCCTGTCCATGTTTGATGTCTGATACGGTGGTGGAGGAGAGGATGGGAGCTATGTGCTGCATGTAGTCCAGCAGGGTGTCAGTGGCCTCCTCCTGGCTCTTGCCAAGGTCCTCCTGTGCAGCTATGTCCTTCCTTGCTTCGATGTGTAGTTCATGCCATTTGTACTCCACACAGTCTGGGGGCTGGTCATGCCTCCTCCACAGCATTAACGGCTCATGCTGTGGCTGCCCAGAATTCCTTGTGCCATTGTGTGGCACACAAGCCAGGTTCCCTCCCCATGGACCGCTTCATGTTCTGGAATGTGCAGCCTAGGAGAACGGTTATCTCATCAACACTCCAGGTAGGCTGGTGCCCTGGACCTTTTGATATTTAGTCACCTGTGGATCGTGATCGGCACCCCTCGCCCCCTGCTTTTCCTGTGGTTGCAGACTGTCCTCCCTGATGGATGTTTCAAGCTCCTGGGACTGTTTGTTGCCACTGCTGCTGCTTCTAACCTGCTGTCACAGGCACCACGTTCTGCCCTTTGCAAGGGTTTTGCTCTTTGTGGTCCTTTTGGTGGGGTCCTCCCCCCTCGAGCCCTGGCATGTGGGAGGTATACTGTTGCCGGATAACATGTTTGCAGTCCTGCTGTGCCATCTGATCTCTGGCCTATTTATACTAGCAGGGGGCATTACTGCATGTGATCCATGTGCAGGTGTACTGCTGAACGTCTCACAGGTGACTGGGATAGTGTACGACAGCGCTCATGGCCATGCAGCCCGCGTGACTGGCTGATGACTTGGATTGCATGGGGGGTATAGTGCATGCATGCACAACCCGTGCAGCTCTCTTCCTGTCCTGAGCGGTCGCAGGTTTTAAGGGGATACCCCTGTTCTTCATGCTGCATCAACCTGTTCTGACATGGCTGCTACTTCTGGGGGCCCATGGCTCATACTGGTGGCACTCCACCTATGTGCTTGCTCACCATGCTCCCCTCGGCATGTGCACCATGGGGCTCATTATAGTGCTGCTAGAATACCCTATTCTGCTTATTCAACAGCTTCTACGGCCAAGGCATTTTCACTACTTGCCTCGCATCCGTGTGCTCTAGGGATGGGCGAACAGAACCGAGTTTGGAAATTCAGTTTGGTTCGATTCAGTTCCGAAATCCGGTTCGGAAGTTTGATTCAGTCGACCGAACTATTTGAGTTCGGTCCGAACTCCGAACGTCAAAAAAAAGTTCAGAAATTTAAACCCCATTGAACTAAATGGAATATTATCTTTTAGGGATGGGTGAACAGAGCTGAGTTCGGAAATGCGGTTTGGTTCGGTTCAGTTCAAAAATCGAGTTCGGTTCGGAAGTTCGGTTTGGTCGACCAAACTCGTCGAGTTCGGTCTGAACTTCCGAACCGCGTTCGCCGATCCCTAATGTGCTCAACATCACAGAGGAGTAGGCGTATAAAGAAAGTGGAAAATATGGCCCATACCTTTATTATTCAGAGAAGTAAAGTAAAATTAAAGCACATGAATGTAGACTGATTTTTGGATGTTTGTACATGTGGGAAACTAAATAGCTCTGGGTAAATTGCGTTGATTATAGTTCTAAATCATAGAGAACAGTAGCGCCTGCCTTAGTGCTAAAGTGGTGACTGCCTAGGATATTGAAATTCCCACCTTCAAGCTCTGGAAAAGAGCTAGGGATAATTAATTATGGATGTAATTGGATGCCTGAGGATGTGGGGAAGGCTAGAAGGTATTCCTGTTAATGATTGTAACAAATTCCTTTTTGGTGGTTGGATGGGACCTTCCCTAGGACCCATAGGGATGGGTGAACGCAGTTCGGACATTCCGAGTTTGGCCCGAACTTGGCCTGTTCGGACGACCGAACCCGAATTAGAACACGAACCGACTGAACCAAACTCAATTCCAAACGCTGAAATGACCGAACAGTTCGGTCAGTTCGGATCGCGTTCGGGTGAGTTCGGGTCGCTAAAATGACAAAAACGTGGTGTCACTGGAAGACCAAACATGGCAGGGCGGGGGAGCCAGCTGAGGAAAAGACTTCCAGGTACCACAGGTGGACAGGCTTTGAGTAGAAGCCAGCCTGGCCAATCACCATCCCTTTTCACCTCAGATCACAGGCTTCACAGTCTGCGATTGGCCATGGGCTAGGCTGCACAGAGCCAATGGGGCTTGCGGTGAGGCGGGTGCAGCAAGAAACAAAACTGATTGCCTCCCCCCTTCCCAACACCTTCTGAGCTAAACACTGTTCCTGAACAGCAGGCGTTTCAGAGGGCTCCCTCTCTCCCAGCAGTTTTTGTCTCTTCCTATTCCTAATCCATTGCCATCCTCCTCCTATTCCACCCATTCAACCCATTTGCCTCCATATTATCATTTATTTAGATTATATTAGATAGATTTAGGTGTTATTTTTTGTTTTTTACCCCTCCCTGTGTTCCCTGTGTTCAATCTTCATTCCTCCCTCCTCCCTCCATTGAATCCTTTTCCCTTTCCCTCTTATTCCATCCCTGATTCCCTTCCCCTGTTTTAAGTTTTGGATTTATTTAGAGTAGGAATATTATTAGATTGATTTTCATTTCAGTTTTGTACCCCTCCCTGTGTTCTTTGTGTTTCCCCCTGTGTAATATTG
>QEPC01011454.1:142805-154846 GCA_003113815.1 Sphenodon punctatus
CTTCTCCCTCCATAACATTGCTAAGATTCGCCCTTTTCTCTCTGTCTCGTCTGCCAAAACTCTTGTTCATGCTCTGGTCATCTCTCACCTCGATTACTGTAACCTCCTTCTTTCTGGCTTTCCCTGGTCTCACCTTTCTCCCCTCATCTCTGTCCAAAACTCTGATGCCAGGGTCATCTACCTCGCCAGTCGCTTCGACCATGTGCAGCCCCTCCTCTCTTCATTTCACTGGAAGCCCTTGTCCTCCACAATTGAGAAGGGCTGCCCATCCAGGACAATCATTTCTGCCAACATGCGCTTCACTTTCTCTTGAAAGCCAGTGCCACAGCGACCTGCCAATGGCCTTGCCAGATCCCCTCACCCCAGCTCTTCCATGGTGGACTGATGGCGCTGCTGGGGAGGCTCCTGCTGCTGTTCTACCCCCCTAGCAGGAGGAATACTGCTCCTGCTGCTAGAGACAGCAGTTGGTGCTGGTGCAGGATGCTTGCCCACTGAAGGAGCCGGGCGTCTGGCCACTGCAGTCGGGAACCCGCTTGCATCCACTTCCCGTGACTTCCCGCATAGCAGCAGAGCAATGTGGCATGACTTTAGGTGCCTTGCCATTGCCGTTGTCCCCAGGTTGCTGAGCACCTGCCTATGCTTTACCACCTTTTTGCACACAGTGCAATGCACCTCTCTGGGATCAGCTGCCCGCACCTGCTTAAAATGATCCTGGACTGAGGATTCCCCCCCTCCTGCGTTCTGTTCCGCCCCAGTTGATGCACTGCTGTCAGAGCTGCTGGGAGGGGGAGAAGTAGGTGGCACTGGTGACATAGCTCTGGAAGGAGGTTCAGCCATCACCTTAGCTGCAGACATCTCCTCTGCGGCACGAGCATCTGTCTCTGACTCACTGTCTGCGATCACGGTGATGTCCCGTGAAGGGGACCCTGAGGCTAGACTGCCCATGCCCGCCATGCTGCTGGCACTATCCCTGTGCCCCCCTCTGTAGCTGCTAGTGCTGCTGCTGCTGCTGCTGCTCCTCTCCCTACTGACATTGCCCAGGGACCGGGACCTGTGTCTAGCAGCCGGGGTGGGATCCACTAGCTTTGGACTGCTGGGGATCGCCTCGACAGTGGGGAACATTGGTGGCCCCGTAGGAACATCATAAGCAGCACCAGCACCTGCTGCAGCACCATCAGAGACAGAGACAGACACAGCCTCAAGTCCTGCAGGCCTTCCAGTGCCCTGTGTGGCAGTGGAGGCGGGCACTGCCAGGAGGCGATGCTGAGACTATGAAGCCTGGGCCCTAAAGCAGGACTGCTGAGATTGGGGCGTGGTGATGTGCTCCGGCTACTGCTTCTGCCTGCTGACACTCCCCTGGCACGGCCCCTGCCACCTCTGGTACGTGCCCCATTGCCTCCCCTACGGGCAGCAGACCGGCCTCTCCTTCCCTTCTCTATTTCTTCTTCCAAAATAATGTTTTTATATTGTTGGTTTTTTAAAAAAAAAATTGTTATTTAAATATTTAATCTAATATTATATCTATCTATCTACACTAAATCTAACTGCTATAACTATTCTAAATGCTATCAACTAAATGGATTATCTATCGAATAAGTAAAAAGGCCTACTCCTAGAAACACTAAAACTAAACACTAAATGCTGTATCTCGATCACAAAGCTAATTCCTACAACTGTCATCTATCTATCTATCTATCTATCTATCTATCTATCTATCTATCTATCTATCAGATGAGGGGGAATCACAAACAACAAAAGGAGTACAATACTGAAATGAAACCTAAATCAATCTAATAACCCTACTCTAAATGAATAAAAAAACAGGGGAAGGGAATCAGTGATGGAATATATAGAGAGAGGGAGAGGTAAAGGATTCAATGGAGGGGGGAGGTAGGGAGGAATGAAGATTGAACACAGGGAACACAGGGAGGGGTAAAAACAAAAAATAACACCTAAATCTATCTAATTATAGTCTAAATAGATGATAATATGAAGGTAGATGGGTTGGATGGGTGAAAGAGGAGGAGGATGGCAATGGATTGAGGAGAAAAAAACTGCTGGGAGAGGGCGCCGTCTAAAACGCCTGCTGTTCAGGAACAGTGACTAGCTCAGAAGGTGTTGGGAAGGGGGGAGGGATCAGTTTTGTTTCTTGCTGCGCCCGCCTCACCACAAGCCCCGTTGGCTCCATGCAGCCCTAGCCCGTGGCCAATCGCAGACTGTGAAGCCAGTGTTCTGAGACAAAAAGGGATGGTGATTGGGCAGGCTGGCTGGTACTCCAAGCCTCTCTACCCCTGGTTCCTGGAAGTCTGCTCCTCAGCTGACTCCCCCTCCGTGTCATGTTTTGCCTTCCAGTGACTGTTGAGTCATTTCGATGTTTGGAATAGAATTCGGTTCGGTCAGTTTGGGTTTGGATTCGAGTTCGGGTCTGGTCGTGCGAATAAGCAGAGTTAGGGCCAAACGCTGAACTTCTGAACCACGTTCGCCCATCCCTAATAGTTAACTGGTTAACCTGCTGATCAAAAAATGGATGCTACTCGGTATTTACACTAGAGCTGAAGCGGAGACCTCATCTGGTACCCGCAGATAGGTGCCATTCTGGATACCCGAATCGGTATGTGAATACTGTTCGAGCATGCAGAAAATAAGATCTCAGTTTTCCAGTTTCGAGAAAACTACCAGAAATTACCAGACCCACCCTCCCAGAACCTGAAAAAAAAATCAAATCCAAAATCCAGGACCAGAAGTAAAGAAATAAGAATAAAGATGATATGATGGCATTTTGGTATTTGATTGGTATATCGATATTTTGTCGTGCTGTACCGAATAGTACTTTCGGGTACTCAGGCCGAATTCCAAAGTTCCTCATAATCGACCCGAGTACCCGCCGGCCCTTCATCACTGTTTCCCAAGTTTCGGAATTTGGAAATGGAATTCCGGGCCTCGGAAAACTTCAGCAACTTGGAACTAATCGGCACCAGAAGACAATGCCACAAAAGTGCAACTGCATGCAGAAATCAAAACAACAAGAACAGTAATGTACCCACAGCACGGCTCACCATCGGCAGTGAATGCACCCACTTTAATCATTATGCCAAACAAGCAGCCCACAAAAAGCAGGCTAGCAAGAATGGGACATTTGCTCAAGAACAATACAACAACCCCGCAAAACAGTGTGCACTGGTAATTTGAACAAACCCAGACAAAGGGAAGTGGAGCCAGACAGAGAGATCCCAGTCTGGCCTAATAGTGCCAATCAAGCAGGAGGCAGAACAACAGCAGAACTTACAGTTACACTTTACAATTAGGCTCTGCTGTGCCATGCCACTGCCCAGCCCAGACAACACACACAACCCTGCAAAACAGTCTGCAACTCCACCAAGAAATAAATCCCACCCATGCCAGCAAGCCCAGCAGTCACAAAATTAAGAAACCAGACATTTGCCCCCACCCCCCCATGGCATGGCATGGTTAAGGTACATGTAACCCCCATGCCTCAGCATTGGCCTTATGGACAGGACAGGCCAGGCCAAACTATGACAGGACAGGACAGGACAGGACAGGCCAAACTATAACAGGACAGGACAGGACAGGCACCCCTCCCCCCAGCCAATTACTTACAGATCCAGCACTGTCGCACATAGCCAAATTCACCACAGAGAATGGAAAATGGCTCCAGCCACTTTTATTTTGTCCTGTCAGCTAATCAAAACTTGCCATCTGACTAACCATCACTCAACTGTCCCCTCCCATACCCCCCTCCTACCAAATATGGCCCTAAGTTTCATTTCCAGAAGAATCTCAACTGTCCACCACCCCCACCCCCCATCCAAAGTTTTTTGAAGTTTTCCGAGGATCGGCCTTGGTCCTCAGAATTTCAGACTTTGGGCTTTCAGAACTGAATGCTTTCATCTTTGGTGAATTCCAAAGTTTTCCAAATACCAAGTTTCACTTGTTGGTATTTTGCGTACCCGGTCATATACCATTTCAGGTGCTGAAAAGCACCCACACTTTTTGAGTAGACTAAAGTACCACAAATTTGATAGGTATACCCATATTACAGGTACCCATTTCAGCTCTAGTTTTGCAGATTATGTTTTTTTGTTCGTTCATTCATTCATTCATTTACCATGAATCTTCCCAGACAAGAAAGAATAATGGTTATCTGTTTCAGCTGTACTCTGTCCTTCCCTACATGCTTTTCCTTTTGTCCATTATAGATTGGAAGCCCCTTGGGCAGGGACCTATCGCTAATCACTTCTGGTGAGCACCAGGCACATTCTGGAGCAATATAATTCATAATAATAACAATTAACTCATAATTCATTCAAACATGTTTGAGCAGATCCTAAACAAGCATTCAGCTTACACCCAAATGACAGAGCAACATGTATGAATTAATTGAAATCAGTTCCCAGCACATTCTCCTCCCTCCCCTCCAATACAGTAAGAGGCTTGAATGCTTTGTTGCATGTCAGACACGTTCCATACGGCGACTCAATACCAAAAATTAACATGGGTGGCACCAGAGTGAGTGCTGGTTAACTCAGCTGTCAATATTATGACTTATCTTTTCTTGTCAGTGGGTCAAAGAAGTCACTGTTATCAAGTGAGTGACAGGAGGAAGCTGTCATTCTCTGAAAAGTAATCCCCAAAGGTACTAACCTATAGTTGCTAATTGCGGTGGTAATTGTGGTGGTGTATTAATTTGCATTTAAGAGCAACAGGGTGGCTTTGCATTGCACACCTTAAAATTGCTGTAGGCCACTGGGGTCATCACACTCGTATTTAACAAGACTGTCAGCCCAACGGATCCTACCGATAACTCAGATGATGACAATTAAGAGATTTCCTGCACACTTGGGCACCCACCATGCTGCTTTCATTGAATTTGTTTCCTATTTTTGCACAGTAAATATTTTGCATGCAGCCTGTCCAGAAATAGCTCTTTTTTATATCATAGAGCTATAGGCAAGGTGCAGCTTGCTCAGACTCACTAATTAAATGCTGGCCAGAATAGGCAGCTGGATTATAATGAGGTTTATGGGTTCTTTAAAAAAGAAAAGGACTCTCGTTAACTTGGCTGCAGTTTTGTCTTCCATGTTGGATGGTCATAAATAGCTCGTCTACTAAATGTTTTGCGCAATGCCAAAACAGTCTTCTGCCATGTTTTTTTAATAGGAGAAGCAGACAGATGAGTTAAAATAGTGTTATACTGTGAGCTCCCCTAGAACCATCTCCATCAAACCTGTTGCTATCAATCAAGAATAGGTAAACAATTTAGAGATTAAACAAATACTCACCAAAATGGGTGTACCTGTTAGAATTTCACTACTCAACCCAACATGGCAACATCGGGCAATAATCGGTATCTGATTAGTGGCCAATCGGCTAAACAATGTACCAATTGGATGTCTTTTCATCGCAATTTCATTTTACTTCCACTACCGATTTTCCGACTTCCAGTACTGGTCGTTTGACTTTCCCTCCCAATTGCTGGACTGATTTATCGTTTTACCAATCTGTACCAGTATTTTCAGATAATTGAATTCTCATTCAGTGCTCAGGTATTAAATTAAATATATATTTTTTGATAAAAACCCACGTGCCTGCACAAAATGGCCACTGAGGCTGTTTTGCGCCCTTTCCCAAAATGGTGCTGGCAGGGTCAAATTTGTTTTATTTTTAAAACAAAAATGGATAAATGCAATTGTTTGCTTATTCATCCGTTTTTCTATTTTAATTACTAAAATGAATGGGGTTTCATATATTTTTTTAGTAATTTAAAAAAATCCATTACAAAGTTACCGTATTTTGCTACTGAGTAACCAATTTTTCAAGACTCATTCATTAATTCATTCATTCATTCCATTTTTACCCCACTCTTCCCTCTAAGGCTGAGGGCAGCTTACAACGATATAATATATAGACATAAAACAAATATAACCATATATAAAAAAGTATAAAAGCAATTTTAAAAACCCCAACCACCAACCATCTCCCTAAACCCTTCACCCAATCCCACCCAACCCTATCCCAGCCCACCAAATGCCTGTCCAAACAAAAAAGGCTTATCTCTCCTCCACAGACTCTGGATCGACTCCTGCAGTCATACGGGAGTGCCTTTCTCAATGTCCTTTGGATATTTCGGGGGGGGGCTACTATGGAGAAGGCATTCTCGGTGGCTGAACCAAGGCTGTGGCACTCTTTTCTGGCAGAGGCCCGTGTGTTCCCAGACCTCTCCTCTTTTTGAAGTCAATGTATGACCTGACTGTTCTGCCAGGTTTCTGGTGGTGGAAGGGGATGGGTAATGTGGGGGGGGGTTGAGGGTTAGGGAGGGGTTTTTATGCCGTACCATTTTGGGTACTTTATGTATTAATTTATTTATATATTATAACTTATTTTAATATATTTTTGTATTTTATATGTTTTAATGATATAGTTTGTTAGTGGCTCCAAGCTACTTTGAGCAGGATGGAGTGGGATATACATTGATTAATAAAATAAAATAAAATAAATAAAATGAAAATAAAATAAATATAGGGCTTTATAGGTCATGGTTTGAATTGTGCCTAGAATGCTATAGGCAGCCAGTGCAGACTCTTAAGTGCTGGTGTCATGGGCTCCCGGAGACCCATTCCCACCAAGAGACGGGGTGCTGCATTCTGCACCAGGTTCAGCCCCCGAACAGTCTTCACGGTCAGCCCCGTGAAGAGCAGTTTGCTCAGGGTGAGGGAAGGAAAGGGAGGGTCCAGAGCCTGGCTCTATGCTGCGGATCCATCCCCTATTCCCTTCCCTCCCTAGAGCTCACTCCTTCAGTGCTTAAGGGGAGAGGCAAAATGAACAGGAAATGTTCCTCTTGTGAATAATATCTACCGTTTGGGGCAGTCTCTCTGACATACATTGGCAGGAGCCCAATGGGTTGCTTTGCATTTCATTTATTACTCCCAAGTTCAGCATAAAACTAAACATTAGGAGCATGCAGAAGTCACAGCAGAAGGCAATCCTACCATTTTGGAAAAAAGGCAGCCAGTCTGCACATATGCAGAATGGCCCAGTGGCCATTTTGCGTATGCTAAGTGATTTTATTATTATTATTAATATTATTATTATTATTATTTTGAATTAAAAGATTTAAAATATCGCAGTGCATGCATACAATAGCCACCATTCTGTGAGAGTCAGTGAGGTGTAGTGGATAAGGTGCTGGACCTGGATCTGGAAGACCATCGTTTGAATCTCATCCTAGCCAATGAACTCACAGGGTGGCCTTGGGCAAGTCACAACCCCTCAGCCTCAGTTGTCCATCTGTAAAATGGGAATATGTGTGTCTGTGTCCCCTACATCCTTGTCCATCTTAGATTGTAAGCCCCACTGGGCAGGGACCTAGCTCTGAAAATCTGTGACTGTAAAGTGCTGCGTAGCCTAGTAACGCTATAGAAATTATTATTATTATTTTAAAAAACCATGCCATGGTCAACAAGAGCCGGATGTCAAAGCTTTCATGTTGTCGAGAACCACACTGAGTGTTTTTACACACACATTTCTCCTGCATGTTTGCATGTTTACCTCTTGGACCTAATCGCCCTACGCGCTCCTGCGCGCGCTCTCCGCTCTTCCGCTGTCCCCTCCCTCGCTCTCCCTCGCTTCTCCTGCTCGCCCAACCGCCTTCGTCCCTTCTCCCTCGCTGCCCCGCATGCCTGGAACTCCCTCCCTGCCGACATCCGCCTCGCCTCCTCCCTCCGCTCCTTCAAATCCCTCCTCAAGACCCACCTTTTCCATGCTGCCTTTCCCAATGCCCTCTAGTCTTTCCCCTTGCTCTTACTGTCAGCCCTCCTCTGCTGACTGCTGCTACCGACCACCTTGTAACCAAGCCAAGTACACGCACCTGAGACTTCGCATCCGCCTGAATGTTTGTTTGTCTTCTCCCATGTCTCTCCCGCTGTCCCCTCTCCTTGTCTCCCCCTCCTTGTCTTTTAGATTGTAAGCCACAGGTAGGGACCGCAGCTGATTGTATGTTCTGTACAGCGCCAGGTTGTTACTGGCGCTTTATAAATGTTTAATAATAATAATAATAATAATAATACATCTTGACCTTTCTGTGTGTCTAAATCACTCACCCAGATCTTAAACATCTGGCTCTTTGAACTTCTGCATAGAACTTCTCCCAGAACTTTTGTGTGTAAAAAGTTCTCCTGGAAAAATGCTTTGCTCCAGGCAGCTGTGGTCACTTGGTTTCCATGGCAGCCTCTCACATCTACAGCTGCGGCTACTTTAGGCTGCCTCAGGGCAGTGTGTGTGTGAAGAATGCATCCAGGAACTGCCTCAGGGCAGAGTGTGTGTGTGTGAAAAATGCATCCAGAACTTACTTATGGACTTGTAAACCCAGAAGATTGAAAGACCAGCACTTTAAGGTGTGTGTAAAAATGCCCAATGTGTATGACATCGATGTGGCTTCTCCTGATCTCAGGGATGGGGCAGCGTGGCTCCAATGCTGGGAGACTCGATAGCTTACAGGGATAGAGTCTGAGGTGTGAGTGAAACCCCAGGTACATTTATAGGGTTTTAGTTAAAGACCCCCCCAAACTGGCCAATGAGAAAAGCTAACTGGCATAAGATACACATGTGAGTTTTCACAGCTTTACGAAGTGTCATATTTTAAAGTACAGTAAGTTTTCAGATCTTCAAACAAACCTTGGTGGAATTAGTCTTGGGTACCGTTTCACAGCAACAATGTATCAATATGGCTCTTCCTGGCTCCAGCTTGGCTGGGGAGAGAGGCCCTTATCATGGATATTTAGGGTACTTTCAGACATGACGCTAAGCACCCTTGGTGGTTATTTATGCATGTTGCAGGGTTGTATTGGTGCCCTATGCAGCCCTGAAACATGCATAAATAACCACCAAGGGTGGTTAAAGGGTGCTTAGCGTCATGTCTGTTTTCACCATTAGTCATTGGTTTTTGCTTTCCCAGCAGCTACAAGGCCGTGAAGGGACTGTTCTGGTACTTGTTGCTAGTCATCTGGGGAATTGGTTTCATTTCCCAGAAAATGGTCCTCTTTGCCTGGGCTGACCATCTGGGACTAAGTTTCATTTCCCAGTGAATGGTTGTGTGGCACAAACTGCCTTTAGAAAGAATGGCTAAGGCAGTTATACAGGGGAAAGGGTCGGGACACTGGCCCTTTAGGAAGTCAGTAGGAGCCATGAACTAGGCCTATATAAAGGAAGGCTAAGGAGCTTAAGATGGCAGTTAGCTGGAGACAGAGCCAGAGGAAGGATCTCTCCTACAAGCTCCAGTCTTCTCAAGCAAGAAGCCTGCAACGGGCCCAAGAGGAGGCCTGAAAAACTACACCAGACCCTGGCTGCTAAAGAAGAGTAGGCCGCACTGGAGAGGACTTGCAACCTACGAAGGTGGGGGCAGAGCTAAGATTGTACGGTCACTGGAGCTCTGTGCCCCCTCTCTGGCATGCCCCCCCACAGAGCACAAGCAACCAAACCAGAGCAGAAGCCCCCGGCCGTCACAGCTCCATGGACCTCACCTCCTCCCTTCCAGCACCTCCATGGAGCCCAGTTGACTCTGTTCACAAACCCCGCAGGAGAACACCTCTCTGCAAATACCTCCATGGAGCTTCTGTCTCTCCCTCTTCCCTGCCCCAGTGTGTGTCTATTAGCCCTTGCCCCACCCATGTTTGTCTCTCACCCCTGCCCCCCCATGTGTCTCTTACCCCCTGCTGAGGGGGAGCCAGGAAGTGGAAGCAGACTCAAGGAGGAGACCCCAATGCTGGCTGCAGGGCTACTACGTGCAGGCTGGAGCTGCCCCATTGCTTGCCTGCCTTGGTGCATGAAGCATGCCTCTTATTCCATCAGCCAACAAAGACTCTGGAGCTGCCACCGCTAGCAGAGGAAAAGCAGCCACCCAAGCCACCAGGACTCCTCAAGCTGCCCCTGCCAAGGGGGAGCTTCTGAGCGGCGGCAGCAGCAGAGCCAAGGAGGAGATCCCCACATATAATACTATTAATCTATAAATTCCCACACCAGCAGCCAAAGTGACTCCAACCCTCTCCTATCAATAACATCCCCCAATCTCCGCCACATACCTGGACTGTAAGGATGTAGGCAACCTCCTTGTGCCAAATCCCCTCTTTCCACTGCTGCTGCACACAGAACTCTTGGCGTCCTTTCTTCAAGGCACGTGCATACAAAACGTCTGGCTGCTCCAGGTCCAATGCCACCTGCTGGCATGCACAGACCTTACAGCTGATTCAGTCACAACACTGCAGCCTTAGCCGTCGGTGAGTTTTTGCAGCCAGAAACTCTGGCAAAAATGGAATTCCATGTTTTGTCTGGCAAAAATGGAATTCCATGGTTTCCCGTGCTAAACAGATAACCAGGAACCCTGGTCATGACCCCACTGGTAAGGTGGGGTTTGGACTGGAGTGTGGGAAATTGGGTTGTTTCTCCCAACCCCGAGGGGAAGTTGTTGTTGTTGTTGTTGTTGTTAGCAATAATTTATATAGCACCAGCAATCTACCTGGCATTTTACAAAGTAATGGAATAGACATGGTCCCTGCCCTAGGGCTTACAATCTGAGAGACAGAGGGGGGAGGAAGATGAAAGAAGTGGAACAGAAGGAGAGACAAGGGGTGTAACATTCCCAAAGATGCGAGGTCTCGGATGCATGTGCTTGGCTTGGTTACATCGAGAATGATGGCTGGCTGGTCCATGTGGTGAGAATATGAGCACACAGAGCTCAGATAACAGATTGTACAGGATGGAGGGTATCAGCAGGAGTTAGGTGAGGGGAGCAAGGAGTCGGGGAGGGTGGAGTAGAAGATTTGGATCTTGAGGAGCGATTTGAAGGTATGAAGGGAGGGGGCAAGGCGGATGTGGGCAGGGAGGAAGTTCCAGGCATGGGGGGCAGCTAGGGAGAAAGAACAAAGGTGCTTAGGGGAGCAGAGGAGGCGTGGGAGGGTGATAGAAGGGTCAGAGGAGGAGTGGAGTTCACAGACTCGAGTATGGAGGGAAATTAGTGCAGAGAGGTGGGGGGAACAAGGTTGTAAAGAGCTTTATAGGTGAAGACTAGGAGCTTGTACAGGATTCGTTCAGGAAGAGGGAGCCAGTGAAGACAGGAGAGGAGGGGCTGCATGTGGTCAAAGCGATGGAGGAGATGGATGACCCTGGCAGCAGAGTTTTGGACGGAGAGAAGGGGAGAAAGGTGAGAGCAGGGGAGGCCAGTGAGGAGGTTACAATAATTGAGGTGAGAGATGACCAGGGCATGAACAAGGGTTTTGGCAGAGGAGACAGAGAGAAAAGGGTGAATCTTAGCAATGTTATGGAGGGAGAAAAAACAGGATTTGGCAACAGAGTCGATGTAGGATTTAAAAGAAAGGGGTGAGTCAAAGATGAAGCCTAAGCTATGGACTTGGGGGACAGGAAGGATGGTGAACCCGTCAATAAGAATTGACAGGGAAGAGGGAGATACAGGATTGGGGGGGGGGAGATAAGGAGTTCAGTTTTAGCCATATTGCGTTTGAGTTGATGTTGAGACATCCAGGTAGAGATGTCAAAGAGACAGCTGGTGAGGCAAGCTTGAACAGATGGCGAGAGAGAGGGAGTAGAGAGATAGAGTTGAGAGTCTTCAGTGTAGAGGTGATATTTGAAGTCATAGGAGGCAATGAGTTTGCCTAGGGAGAGGGTGTACATAGAGAAGAGGAGAGGGCTGAGGACAGAGCCTTGGGGAACACCAACCGAGAGTGGAAGGGAGGAGGAGGTGGAGTTGGCAAGAGACACATTGAAGGAGCGGTCAGAGAGCTAGGAGGAGAACTAGTCAAGGACGGAGCCACGGAAGCCAAGGGAGTGAAGTGAGTCCAGCAAGAGTGAGTGTTCAACTATATCGAAGGCAGCAGAGAAGTCAAGGAGGAGAAGAATGGAATAGAGGTGATTAGATTTAGCCACAAGAAGATCGTTGGTGATCTTAGCGAGAGCAGCTTGAGTAGAGTGAAGGAAGCAGAAGCCAGATTGGAGGGGGTCAAGGGAGGAATATG
>QEPC01011454.1:155599-169083 GCA_003113815.1 Sphenodon punctatus
CCACAGCCGGCGCTGAGGCCGCCGGACCGCCCGTCGCCGCCGCCGCCGCCGCCGGAGCTCCGCAAGGTAAGCGCACTGAACTTTAGTAGGGGTGATCCCTGGGGGGTTGGGGGGGGTTAAACACCTCCCCCAGGGATCGGGTCATACTTACCGGCGGCTGCGGGGACGCCGCGGTCGCTGGTGCTTGGGGGTGGGCTCGCCTCTCAGTCTTTTTTTAAACAAAAAGCCAGGCTGGTCAGGGTGGGTGGGGGGTGTCCCCCCTTCCACCCGCGCAGCCTGGACTCGGGGAGGGTTTGTTTTTTTAAAAATTTTTGCTGGGTCTTTAAGTTTTTTACATTGCAGCCATTTTTAAATGGCTGCAATGTAAAAAAATCCGGTACCCTGGAATCCGGTACCCGGACCGGATTACCGAGTCGAATCCGATAATGCCGGTATGCCCGGTACCGGCATTATCGGATACCGGATTTACCGGTTTTCCCACCCCTAGTACCTATCATCAGCCAATTGTGACCTGATTCGGGTACCCGATATTCCAAAATGCTTTTTCCTGGTCTCAGAATGTCGACTTCTGTTCCCATTTCCCCCCACCCCATACCAATATTTCCAATTTAGGTCCTGATATACCAATTGGTAATCAGAAACTCAAAAAATTGAAGGCAGAATTTTCCAATTTTTAAGTTTCCGTGTACTCAATGGTACCTTGGTAACCTGTCAAGTACCCAATGTGGTACTCGGAAAAGTGGGTATTAACTAGGGGTGGGAATTCCGGATCTACCGATATCCGATACTGCCGGTATTTTGGTGTACTGGCAGTATCAGATTACCCTGGTATTTGGGGGTACCAGTACCGGATCTCCGTACCGGATTTTTTTACATTGCGGCCATTTAAAATGAATGGCCACAATGTAAAAAAAGAAACAAAATAACCCCCAAACACTTTCCCTCCCCAGTCCAGGCTGTGCGGGTGGAAGGGGGGACACCCCTCACCCACCCTGCCCAGCCTGGATTTAAATTTTTTTTTTTTCTCCCAAAGGCCCCTCTAGTGCGGGCTCTGGGCTGCCACCAGCGACCCAGAGCCCGCACCAGCAGGTAAGGTACTGTGGTACTAGGGTGATCCCTGGGGTGGGGGTGGTTTAACACACACCCCCACCCCAAGGATCACCCTACCTCCCTACCCAGGGATCCCCTACCTTTGGCACTCTGGGCGGCAGCGGCAGTCCGGCGGCTTCAGCACTGGCTGTGGCTGCCGGCTTCAGCACTTTCTAGGCCTTCTGGGGAACTTTCAGGTTTCCCCGTAAGGCCTAGAAAGCGCTGAAGCTGGCAGCCGCAGCCAGTGCTGAAGCCTTTGGACCGCCGCCTCTGCTGCCGCCTTGAGCGCCAAAGGTAGGCGATCCCTGGGTGGGGAGGTAGGGTGATTCCTGGGGTGGGGGTGTGTTAAACCACCCCCCACCCCAGGGATCACCCTAGTACCTGCTGGTGCAGGCTCCGGGTCGCCGGCGGTGGCCCGGAGCCAGCAGTAGGGCCTTAGAGAAGAAAAAAAAATAAATCCAGGCTGGGCAGGGTGAGTGGGGGGTGCCCCCCTTCCACCCGCACAGCCTGGGAGGGGGAGGGGGAAGGAATTTTTTTTTCCCCATTGATTTCAATGGGGACAGTTCCCCATTGAAATCAATGGAATAAATCCGGTACCGGTAATCTGGTTTTAATCCGGTATCCCGGTATTTTGCATACTGGTAACCGGTAAAACCGGTAACGGGTATTCTGCCTTCATTCATTCCATTTTGAATTCTTCTGATTCTTAGGGTTTGCTCATTTTGGTGGGTAATAGCTTTAGCTCTCAATTTCAGGACACGTCAGTCAAGATGCCCTTTCATCTAAAGGGGTAGAAATTCACGTCTCTCCAGAATCACATAACTATGCTCAGGATTTACGTGACATGAAACTGGGACATAGATTTTCAGTCACTCTGAATGTCAGCCTTATAGAACATCCAGTCTCCAACTGTCATTATCCCATTTGCATGAGAGGGAGCTCATTAGGTCCACTTTTCCATTCACTGTTTTCCCGAAGCCACTGGAAGATCTTTGCTTATCTCAGTAATGGGAGCTGTTGTATCTTTCTCTATTTTCCAAATTACTCGCACAGCATGCAAACATAAGACACACAGCTATTTTAGTCCATTCCTGAGAGGACATCACATTGAAATTCTATTTTATCTCTTTTGTATTTAGTTGTCTCGCTCCTCAGGCTTTGGAATAATTTCTATTATTTTTCTTGCCCATCCTTGCTTCTCTCTCCCAAATTGTTGGCCCTGACATTAAAATGGATTTATTATAGTCTGTCTCCCGCTCGTTCAAATCTCCTTATCTTCTACTATGGTTGGATCCCAGTGGTTATAATGATTTTTTTCTAGAGGGCCTCATCACTGCCGCGATCATTGGCTCATCTATTTTAATTTACTTGCACTCTGCCTATCGCAATCGTTAAGGCTTTATGAGCATGTTTTCTCTCCCTCTCTTCCTCATCAAATCAACTTGAATTTACTTCCAAAATTAACTTATTTCCCATTTCTGTAGGAGGTGCTGCTAAAGAAAAGGGATTCTGTTTAAGTTCATATAATGGTGCACATTTCTACCTTGGTAGGCAACAAGGTAGATGATATTAAACACAAAGACCAAGCTGTTTCTTTCAACTAGGAGTAAGAGGCTGATGCTAGTGTAAACTGAATGGATTGTGGGTTATATGGCTCTGTGATGAAACAGGCAGTGGCCACTTTGAGGGGGCTTGCTTCGTTCCCACCTTAACTCTGCCCATTCTGCGGGTCATAAGAACAGCAGACTCCAGAACTCTTCCAGTTTGCAGCAGAAGGTCAAGTAGGCTGGAGCTAAAGTCAGATTAGGAACATCTTTAGACATAACAAAGATCAGGTGTCAAAATCTCTAAGCACATGTTTGGCTGTTGTGAACTTGTGTGTAAACACCATAACAAGCCCAACACCAATTTGGCCACCCATTGAAAATGCAAAGTGAACACCATTGCATCACAAGGACAATTTGCGTGTTTCAGCTGAACACATGGCCAACATTGTGTCTAATGATATCGTGTGGCATGTTAGCAGGTACAACATGGGGAAGAAGGCGGCAGTGCTTGTGTGCTGAGACAGGATGGTGATCAAAACTCCAATTTGTCCGAAGATGGGCTGTGTGTCCAGGTGGCCAAACCGGTGTTCATATCAAGGTCAAAACACACATTTAGACACCCATTGACGTTATGTGTAAAGACACCCTAGAACTGACCCTGGAATTCCACCTGATTTCCAATGTTGTGAGAACCAGGCACTTCAATCGTTCTGATCAGCAATCAGAACAAAACATCTTTCCTTTGGATTTATGGTCAGAACGATTGAAAACATTGTTGTCCGTTTCCGAATGCACAAATGGCTACCGCCACTGTGCTACAACAAAATGGTGGCCACGGTACAGTACAGTACGGTACAGTGGCCACCATTTTGTTGTACAGCGGTGACCATTTGCACATGGACAAATTATTTAATGACAATTCTGATTGGAATACCAACAGCTGTTCTGTTTTCATGGAACTGTTCCTTAAAAATGGAATGGCTGTTTTGAACCTGCCCTAACTCAGGCTGGCTTGTGTGAGGAGTTCTCTGGGGTTCTGAACAGAAAGTGGGATTAGCTGGTGATGTGGCCACAGAAGAGGCAAAAGAGATGGGAGCCAAAACCAGGGTTCCCCCAATTCCAAGAAGGGATGGTGCCAGCCATACCCAAGGAACAAGACTTGGGACTAAGTCCATTTTTAGACGTGCCACTAATCTAGCAGATTTGAAAATCTGCTTTTAGAAACCTCACAAGCATGGCATTTAGATGTACCTCCCCGCACTCAAAGTTGATTGGCTGCCACTGGAAACAGCGCTGCTGGGTGGCTTGCACATTCTTTTGAAAACTGGATTCATAAAACCCTGATATTGAGGTTTTACAAATCTGATTTTGAAAAGGAATGTGCGAGGCTTACTGGGCTGCTGTTTCCAATGGCGCATCTAAATGCCACCTGCGTGAGGTTTCTCAAAGTGGATTTTTAAATCCACTGGATTGAAGTCCTGTCTAAAAGCACCCTGAGTGTTGCAGAAATCATATAGGAGACAGGCTCACGGTCTAAAGCCAAGAAGCAGTGAAAGCCCAGAGAGGGCTATTTGGAATTATTTTTGTTCCTTATAGATGTTGTCTTAGGTTATATGGGATTCCATTTGTACTTGATGGACTTATAAAAGAGTCCTAGCATTTGACCAAGACTCTCTCAACTGTCTTTTGGTTATTGTAAGGGCTGGCTCCTGCAATGACTTACCCCGTTGGAGAGCTCCGTTCAATCTCTCTCTGTGATCAACTCAGAGTCTACCCAAGCCTGGTTCTTACTACTTATCATTTCAACATGCAGTTGAAATTATGTTGAAGGTGTCCCAACTCCTTATTTTTTCTCCCAAGTAGGCCTGAAATGAGAAATCTTGCTGAGTGTTGTTTTCACCAGAAGCAGGGCATTCATGGAGATTTATGTGACATGGAAAACTTTTTCCTGCTCTTTTTTGCTGGTTCCTGATGTTTTTTGCACAGTGAACGGGGCTGCCAGAGGCTGGCCCCAAGTCCTGTGTGCGTCCTGTGCACAACCCCAAGCGCTGTGGAGAGGAAAACCTGACAGCTTAGCACCGGGGAAGTGCTGTAAAGTGCCCAAGGTGTTGTAAAACTGATGTAAAATGAATGTAAAATTCCTGGAAAAGGGACCCCAAAAGTCCTGGAAAGTGACACAAAGTGATGAAAAGTCCCAGAAAATGACAAAGAGTCTCAGAAAGTAACGAAAACGATGGGGGAAATGGTGGAAGCGTGGAATCACTGAAAAGTTACGAAGTATCGACGGACACTCGCAAGCACTCCCCACAGGTTGCATTTCCCTTCAGAATGGGAACACTTGCTTTTATCTGAACCCTTCCCACTAGTTTTTTAAGCTGGCTGCGAATTCCTTCTCATCACAGTTTGTACTAGTTCTTTAAATTATATTGTAACCAAAGCTGGCAGTCTCATTTGACATATTCCCACAATCATCAGAGAAGTAGGCAAGTCTCTTTTCCTCTTGTTTTGGCAGCTTGCTTGCCTCCTTCTCTCTATGCATGAATTCAATTTCAGTGCTCGCCTGTGTTCTTTTAGAAATGGCCTCCCTAGGGCCATCAATTTCAGTTGATTAGGATTGTATTAGATATGGATCATATTTGTATTGAATGTTAATTCTCTTATACAAAACATCGTGATGGAATCTAATTATCTGAATAGCTCTCCATTTAATTTATGGATCAGAATTAACCCAATTAACTGGGGTAATTTTCCATCCTGTCATGACTAGTTTGCACCATTTGGCAGAATGAGATGGTGGTGGGAGGAAAAAGGGTGCAGTGTTAGCCAAGGTCACCGATACAAGAGTCTCAACAGCAAGATGGGAGAGAACAAGGAGACAGATGTCTTTCCTACTGAACTAATAACACTGTGACATGTTTCACTCATTGTTGCTGCTCAAAACACGCTCACGGCTTAATTACTCACTTTGGGTGATTTCGGACATTACGGTGCCCTGATTCACCACAGTGGATTCCCAGTGGGGGTGAACAGATCAACCACCCCCCGTGGTCAAAAAAAGCCCCAAACAGACATGATGCGAGTGGAACCACGGCAAGGAATCGGGCTGCCAGACCACTGCCCGGGGCAGCGCAACAGACATTACGCCGATCCCCGGCTGGGCCGTGGTCAAAGCACCCGGAAGGCACCGTGGCGGTGCGTCCTGGCTGCTGTCGTGTGCCCTTTAAATCTCCCTCCCCAGTCTGTGTTGTTGCTGGTTGCCTGGCAGCGACGCTGCATGCTTTGTCCCCGGCTGGGAATAATTTTCTTTGGTTCTGGCTGGTGGTTGCCATTCAGACATTACTTTTTGTTGTTTCCCATTGGGAATCTCTTTGACCACGCTTTCGGAGATGGGTATTTTCAGACGTTACGAGATCACAGTCAACCACAGTCAATTCCCTGTGGTGGCTGAGATCACGGAACGTCTGTTGGGGGGAACGGATGTTCCCCCCCAGATGTTACCATGATGGTAATCACTTTTGCCACATGAGCAGCCAAAGCAGTGGGGCCGGCGGTGATCGCGTGGTGAAGGCGATTCCCCACTGTGATGAACCCTGCTGTCACTTCTGGATGGTGGCCACAGCCCGGAATCCCCACAGGGTTTCCAGCCCATGGCCAAATCTGGCGAGCGCTGTGGCCGCATTGGCCGCGGCACCTGCCCGTCTCCCCAGAGGGCGAGCGGCGGGGAGCGTGGAGGGGGCTGGGCCGTGCAGCCGCACGTTGTGCCGCGTGGCTCCACCCCATCCCCTGGCACGTCTGTTAGGGTGTGATGGGGTCATCCCGGTGGGGGATGAATTTATTGTTTTCATGACAGGGCCACTTGGCCCCGTCACATCTGAAAATACCCATTGTCCCATGGGAGCTCTGGAAGCATGATTGATTTTGACCCCATGTGGGTATTGACTGTGGTGAACATCTGACTGTGGAATTGACCGCGATTCACGGTGGTTGAGCGTCATCTCGTAATGACTGAAATCACCCTGGGGGTGTTTTCAGATGTGACGAGGTGGCTTCACCCCGTCCTGAAAACAACCAAGAGATTCCCCCCTGGGATCACCCAGGCATGGCAAACAGACGTGCCGGAGATCCCAGCGGGGAATCAGGAAGGGGGCGGGGCCGCGTGGTGCAACGTGCGGCCGCACGGCCACACCCCCTCCACGCTCCCTCAACAGCTGGTGCAGAACATAGTGGCCCTCCTTCTGTCATGGGTAGGGATGGGCGAACGCAGTTCGGCAGTTCAGAGTTCGGCCCGAAATTGGCCTGTTCGGATGACCGAACTCGAACACGAACCCAAACGCGAACATACCGAAGACTGAACGGCGAAATGGCCGAACAGTTCGGTCACTTCAGTTCACGCTTGGGTGAGTTCAGGTGACAAAAAAAGGTTCACTGGAAGGTCAAACATGACAGGGAGGTGTCAGTCACTGAGGAGCAGAATTCCAGGCAGCAGGGGTGGAGAGGCTTGCAAGAAACGAAACTAATTATTTGCCTCCCCCCTTCCCAACACCTTCTAAGCTAGTCACTGTTCCTGAACAGCAGGCATTGAGTAGGATTTTTAGATTGCTTTAAGTTTCATTTCAGTTTTGTAATGAAATGAAACTTCAACCATAAACTGAAACCTTGTGTTATGCACTGTACAGACTCATTGAGTATGTAATGTATTTCACTACAGACTCCTCTTCTGTTTGTGATTCCCCCATCCCATATATATGGGATGTATATATATCCATATATATATCCATATGTATATTCATATGTACATATATATTTGGATATGGATATGGATATGGGATGGGGGGTTAGATAGATAGATAGATAGATAGATAGATAGATAGATAGTAGACAGTTGTAGGAGTTAGCTTAGTGATAGAGATAGCTTTAGTGATGTAGTTTTAGTGTTTGTAGGAGTAGGCCTGTGTACTCATTAGATAATCCATTTAGTTCATAGCATTTAGAATACTTAATAGTAATTAGATTTAGTGTAGATATATATATATATATATAATATTAGATAAAAAAATAAATAAAAAACCCCATATAAAAACCAAAAAACCAAATAAAAAACAGAATTAAACCATATAAAACCCAATAAAAAACCAAAAAACCATATAAAAAACAAAAAAACACCCATAACAACATTTCCCGAACGGCTGAGCCGAACGGCCTAACCAAATGGCCTGTTCGGACGACCGAACCGAACAGCCGAACCTGAACTCGGCGAACTAGCTGAACTGCCGAACCGTATGGCCGAACCAAACGCAGTCGAACCGAACTGCCGAACCAAACAGACGAACCAAATGCAGTTGAACCGAATGGCCGAACCCGAACCGCGATCTGTTCACCCATCCATAGTCATGGGTGGGTTGCCACACTTACACAAGTTGCACCTTACACCAGTGCTCTGGAGTCTGTACTGGCTGCCAATAATGTTCTGACCACAATTCAAGAGGCTGGTTTTGATTGACCTATAAAACTCTGATTGGTCTGGGTCTGAAAGACCACCTCTCCTATCATGTCCCATTGCTGCCTCCGAGGTCAACCGAGAGCTCCCACATTCCTAGGAGGTGTGTATCAGGAAGCATTTTGTGTGCAGCATTTTGGGAAAGGGCAGCCATTCTGCGCATGCATGACAGCTGTTTTGCACATGCACAGATTGGCTCTCCTTTTTTCAAAAATAAGAGCAGCACTGTCACCATTTTAAATTACTGCACAATGGCCACCGGACCGTTCTGCGCATGCACGTCCTTTACAAAAATGGCAACGGAAAAGGGCAACCAGTCTGCACATGTAGTCACCGTTTTTTGCATGCACAGACTGACTTGCCTTTTCCAAAAGGGCAGCAATGCTGCTAATGTCATTTTGGAAAAGGGCAATCATGCGCTGAATGGTCTGGTAGCCATTTTTCGCATGCACAGTAATTTTTAAAAAACTGAATTATTTTTTTATTTCTTAATTGGTTTAAATATGGATTTGTAATACAAATCCATATTTAAATCTAGAAATTTCGGGAAACAAAACAAAAGGAAACTCAATAAGCATTTACAACTGAAAGCCTGCCCCTAATATGGGGCAACGTGGAGGAGGGTTGTTTGGGGAGCAGGACACTGAGGTGGGTGATGGTTGCAACAAAGAGAAATAAAGTTCCTAGTTGGGAATATAGCAGTAAATGGGCCACCGAGAGCACATTAGACTGGTGCTCCGTTCTCTGCACTGGCTACCTGTTGCCTACCAGCCTTATTCAAGGTGTTGGTGCTGACCTATAAAGTCCTATATGGCCTGGGCCCCACCTACCTGCAGGACCGCCTCATTGCCTGGGTTCTGGAATGGTTAGATTGGTCACAATCCGGGACGGGCCAAAAGTAATGTGTGTTACCTTTGGCCCATCCTCGACCGTGGCCCCAATCGCAATACGGGATCAGGCGCAGTGGCCGTACTGTCCGCTGTGCCCACCCAACTCCCCAGGGCCCAGGCTGTGTGGCCGCATGTTGCACCGTGCAGCCTCGCCCCCTCCCCGATTCCTCACAGTGATGAAGCCGGCACATCTGAAGGATGGCCAGCTTCATCACGGACCGGGATCTGAGAGAGATCCCAGTCCGGGGTTCAGCGTGGCAGGCCTCCAGGCCTTCACATCTGAAAATACCCCAAATGAGCAATCTACAAGGATGAGGAGCTGGAGAAGGCCTGACAGAATAGGTAAGGTTTTAGGAGGAATTTGAAGGTCAGGAGGGAGGTAGTATAGCATATGTGGTCAAGGAGGATTCAAATGAACACATTTTGATATTCCAAAATATTGAAATTCTTAATTTTCAAATTGCAAAATTAACCTTTGGCAAGAGGTAATGTAATTTCCATTTTGAATCTCTTGTATAATAATTAATCAAAGTCAGTCTTTTTCCCATGGGAAATTTATATTTCCATAATAATCGTGCTGTCGAACAGACCGTGTTTTCATTAGAAATTGCTGAAGAGCTTTAGTTTTTCATCTTAGAACTTCTGTACTTGTACTTGGAGGAGATTTAAAAAAATATTATGACATAAAAACATATGGATTCAAAAATATATAAACCTAGCTGCATCTTTTTGAATCCAACAAGGGGGGGGGGTGGATTGCAGGGGGATTGCAGAGATGTATCTGGGTGTGCGTGCATTACCAGTTTGAACTTGTACTAAGGTGGCTATGGAAACCTAAGTTCTCATTACTCATCAATCAATCAAATACAATCAATCAAATACAGGTGCAAATTGTACCTGAAGGTAGCAATCCTCAAATCACTTATTTATTATTATTATTATTATTATTATTATTATTATTATAGCGCCAGTCATGTACTTGGTGCTGTACAAGAACATAGAAATAGACGTGGTCCCTGCCTGTGGCTTACAATCTAAAAGACAAGGAGAGGGGACAGTGGTAGAGACAGGGGAGAAGACAAACAAATATTCAGGCGGATGCGAAGTCTCAGGTGCGTGTGCTTGGCTTGGTTAGGCTTGGTTACAATCAGGTTGGTTGCAGAAGTCTGCAGAGGAGGGCAGCCATTTGAGAACTGTAGCCCCAAAACAGCCTTGAAAAATTCGGTCTAGATGAATTTTTAAATGGTGTTTGCAAACAGTATAGTAACTTTGGTGGGAACAAGGACTGAAGCGGCAACTCCTTTTCCCATTTCGCTATTACATTCTGCCATTTCGGAATTGCCTGTGACTTTCCGCAGCTTTTCTGCCAGTATTCCGCAAATACTGCCGGCATTCTGCTAATTCAGACGCTGTAGGAACAATCTCGGAAACTGTCGGAACAAACATTGGCCTGCTATCGCATCGGGTGGAAGTAGCAGAATGAAAGTAGCAGAACGTCAGAAATAACAGAATGAAAGTAGCGGAATGAACATCTCTACCGCAATGTGCTGCTCAACCGCAGCAGCTTGTCATTTTAATCCTGCTGGGAGCTTTGAGTGTATTTGTTCGCCACATGCTGTAAGTGCTTAAACCTAACTTAATGGCCATAAGGTGCAGCAGACAGGAGCAGTTTGTGGACTCCTGAATCTGATCAAACGGAAGATGCAAGTGAAACTGGCTTATTGAAAGACAGTGAGTCTAAGAGGAAGACAATAAGAAGTGCCATACTGGGTCAGACGTATGGTCCATCGAGCTCAGGACCGTTTGTCTAACAGTGGCCAATCTCAGTCACTTCGGAGAAGTACCCAACAGGTCATAATTAGAGCTGCCACCAGGTACCCGGCAAGTTGGACAAACCGTTGAATCTGGGGTGCCTGACTCACCCTGGTTGCATTCAGTCACCAGTTGGCACCTCTATGCAACCCAATGGGCTCTCCAGCTCCACTCACCTCACCACCCGGCTGCTGCTCCTCCATTCCGGTGGCTTCTTGCTGCTCCCTGCTCTTCCCCAGCCTGCATGCTGCTCAGCTGAGCTGGTAACTTCTGTGTTCGGCTTTTTATGAGTGGGGGGGATCAAGGAGGCCTCTTCCCACCTGCATGCACCTCCTAATGGGTCCCTCTGGACTAGAAAGTTGGTTTTCCAGAAGGGAAAACCAATAAATAAGTGTCTGGAGGTGTTAAATCACAAAAAAAAACAAGTAAAATCCAACTTTGCAACAGAAGTAGTTTTCTGGGATGGGAAGTTGCCGAAAAATTGATAAATGTTGACAGAAAATGGATAAATCGATGTCTGGAGTTGATATAGTGATACTGAAAGTCAACTTTCTGGGACCGTACGTCGAAATTTCGTGTTGCTGGGTGCCTGAATCAGGTTGCAATCAGGTACCGATCAGTAGCGACTGGACCCATTCTCCTTTTTGCATCCTGCAGCTCTAGAGGGAGGGGTGCTTTGCTCTGCCCCGCCCAGCCCCCTCCAGCCAGCGCTCTCGGGGACCAGTCCCTCTGCTCGAGCTAGAGGCAGTAGCAGCAGCAAAGCAAGAAGAAATGTCTGACAGAGTGCGGCTGATCCTACCATGTCCCATCATGGCCCCTATAGTCAGACAGGAGTGCCCTTTTCTAGGTTCCATCTGATACCCTTGTCCGTAGAATTGGGGTGCACAGGTGGGTGTTCCTGGTTGCTGCCATGATTTTGTAGAACTCCCTTCCCCAATTCACTTGAGTTTGAAACTCAGCATCTTCCAAAGGCAGTGTAAAACATTTGTATTTGAAAGGGCATTTGGCGGGTGGGGATAGGGATTTGTTGGTTTTTGGGATACGGTTGTGGGGGAGGGTAGGATTTTTTATTATATTAATTTTAATATTGTTTCCTTTTTATATGGATTGTAAGCTGCCCGTACAAATTTCAACCTAAATAAATAAATGAATTAAATAAAACAAATATGGACTATTTCAAAAGCCCCTTCTGCTTATCAGCAGCAGTGCTGTGAAAGTCAGCCCTGCCCTCTGACACTTGGACTGCATTCCACAAACAACTGGCACTGGAGTAGTCTCATCGAAATTCAGAGGGCTTCAGTGAGGCTACTCTGAAGTAAGCGGTTTCCGAACCATGACTTTAATTTTTAAGAAAAGGAAGACAGGAAGAAGGGTTGGATTCTATTTTATGAGAGCCTTGATAGGCCAAAGATCAAGGAAGAAGCCCCACTCGACCTGAAACAAATGACACCCCCCCCCAATAGATATAAACATCAAAATTGCAGTACTTGAACCTGACCCAGTAACATTGGATACTAGTAGACAATGCCCAACGGACTACCTGATATACTGATTTTCCGACTGCTGGCACCAATTTTTCAACTTTTTGTGCCAATTCCTGTATCGATTTACTATGTTTACTAACTGGTACCAATCGGCAAAACAGTAAATTGGTGACTTGGTAATGGCAATACTTGGTATTTGAAGGTAATTGGCTACCTGTCACAGTACGTGGGTACCAATCGGGCACTTGATAGATGGTGCCTATTATCGGTGATAGGCTGTGCATATGCATATTATCGGTGACAGACTGTGTATATTATGGTGGGTGGCAAACACGCTTCCGGTATCAGCTGTAGGCCCACCCTACTTTTGTCTCAGGTTTCCAAGAAGGGGTAATAATGGAAGGAAGAGATTGCAAGATGCTACAATGAAGCTGAGACTGTGACTTTAGGACCGAGATGTGACCACACCTATTTATTTGTATTTATTTTCTGAATTTATACCCCGCCCCTCCTGAGAACAGCTCAGGGCAGCTTCCAGCAGCAATAAAAATACATATAAAAAGCAAATATAAAACAGTTTAAAATACATCAAAATACAATTTAAGTATTTAAAACAGGGCCCCGGGATACAATTTAACATTAAAACAATAAACAGGGTAGGGGAGATAAAAACCCTAACCCACCCCTCCCCCCCCACCCAAAGGCTTGGGCGAACAGTCAGGCGAGCTTCCTCCAGAAGGGAGTTCCAAAGGTGCGACCCGGCCACCAAGAATGCCCTCTCCATTGTGGCCCCCCGCTTTATGCGGGGAACCTCCAGGAAGGCACCCCCGGCTGACTGAAGGAGTCACTCTGGGGCGTGGAGGGTGAGGCGGTCCCTGAGGTATGAGGGGCCTAGACCGTGAAGGGCCTTGTAGATTAACACCAGAACCTTGAACCTAGCTTGGCACGCTATTGGCATCCAGTGCAGAGTCCGCAGCACAGGAGTAATGTGCTCCCGACGACCCATCCCCATAAGGAGACGGGCTGCTGCATTCTGCACTAGCTGCAGCCTCCGAACCAGGAACAAGGGAAGCCCCACGTAGAGCGCGTTGCAGTAATCCAGCCTCGAGGTGATGAAGGCATGGATGAGGGACTCCAAGTCCGAGCCGGAGACGAACGGACGCAG
>QEPC01011454.1:169346-183981 GCA_003113815.1 Sphenodon punctatus
ACCCCGAGCCCTCTCATGACCTCCCCCAAGGGCTGCATGTATACATTAAATAATAACAGAGACAGAATAGAACCCTGAGGAACGCCGCATGATAAGGTGTGGGGGCAAGATGTCTCATCCCCCAGCACCACCTGCTGGCTTCTCCCCAAGAGGAATGGATGGAACCATTCAAGAACAGTCCCTTCCAGACCCCCCAGGTCACGCAGTCGCCTCAACAGCAGCCCATGGTCAACGGTATCAAAAGCGGCTGAGAGATCTAGCAGGATGAGAAATGTTGAACATCCTGTGTCCATCTCCCGGCAGAGGTCGTCGACCAAGACCACCAATGCCGTCTCAGTGCCATAGCTGGGGCGGAACCCAGATTGAAAATGGTCTAGGAAACCAGTGCTACCCAGATGCACTTGGAGCTGGAGTGCCACCGCCCGCTCAATAACCTTCCCTAAAAAGGGAAGGTTAGAGACAGGTCAGTAACTGGCAAGTGCATCCACGTCCAAATATGGTTTCTTCAGCAGGGGGCGCACCACAGCCTCCTTGAGCCAAGGTGACAACCTCCCCTGCTGCAAGGATACATTCACTACCTTCACCAGCACCGTCCCCAATGTCTCCCTGGAGGCTTTCACCAACCAGTACGGGCATGGATTGAGTTCACAACAGGTGGCCCTCACAGACCCCAAGACATCCGCCGCAGCGGCCGGCGTCACTTCCTGAAACTCCCTCCGCAAAGCTGGACCGGATGGGGCCTCCATCACCTCGCGCTCTCCCCCTACTGCCCCTAAGGGCAGGATTTTGCACCCTGACATGTGTGAGAGAAGCCGCAGCAGATCCCCATTCGCAACGGCTCTTTTCCCGTCGGTCGGCTCCTCCACACTGCCGCATTTTCCCTCGCCCCTCCCACTGACGCCACCACCGCCTCTGGTGAGAACACAGTCAGAAACTGGTAAAAACGTGCTTAAACCAGGGCATGGCTGAGTTGAAATGGTCCCTGGTGCAGAATATGGAAAGGGTCGCCTCCCCCCCCCAATAGCAGGGGACATGTCCCCCACCCCAGGTCCATAGGACCCAGTTTTGCACCACCTCTACCTATAATTTCAATGCCGTTGCTCCAGGTCATTGTTGCTCCATGGAGCGGAGGGTTGAGAACCATTGCCTTAGAACATGGAAATGGAGACAAATTGGTGTATTGGTGAAGCTTCTCTTCAGAAAAGAAAAGATGGATGAGCGTCTGGTGCAGCTCAATTTCTGTCAGAGTATCAGTGGACAATTCCACACTCCTCGTCTCCCAACAAGCAGCAGCCTGTTTCCTGGTGGAAACTCTACCTGTGAAAAAAGAGTGACATCTAGTGGTTTGCCTGGATGAGTATGTCCCCTGCATTTGTCATCACCAGGGATGGAGTCCACCGTCGCCTTCCCTCTTTTGCAGGCAGCGTCAGAATTTTGACACAGATCAATTACCTGCGATGTGTCAGCACTCCTCCATCTAAGCGAAATGCGACCAAGCTACTCCGGTTTTTACAACAGGAAGGGAGAAATGCTAAAGACTAGGAACAGTCAGTGGCCCCTGAACAAATGCATTCTACTCAGATGGAAAGAGGTACATTGAATTCTGCACACCTCCCCGATAATTTACTGTGTTAGTTACCACCCAGCCAGCTGTAATGAGAACTCCGAGCCAGACATTGAACTACTTGAACATTAACTACACTCCGCTATTATCCCTTCGCTTTCTGGCCAAGAAGTCATTTGTGCCCACCAACTCCAACTATTATGATTATTAGCGAACCTAGGTGCCGGTTTTAAATGCCAGTGGTGATGAAGCAAGGAACAGTGGAAAGCAAACTGCTTAGTTATTAGGGAGAATGGGAAATAAAACATTGTTCAAAGAATGAACAAAGAAGCAAGCAATAAAGAAAGAGGATTGAAAGGGACAAAATTTCCATGCATTGTATTTTCCCCCCAATAATCCTCTGAATGCTGTAAAAATAAAAATACAGGTTATCTCCCCCCAGCCCCCCATCTGTGACAAACCCATGCTGTGCTGTAAATAGCATCATCATGATGAGGCCATGTTTTCTGGCTTTGCACACCAAATTGCAGATTTGCATTTGGGCCCTGGGAGTCGCCGTCCCCCCTCTCCCATTGATGGGGCTGAAATAAAGTCAGTTGGCTAATGTCAACAGGCATCCATTTGTGCTAACGCCAATGATCCCCTACAGGAAGGCAGCTGCACCAGAGAGAAGAGACGAAGGCCTGGCAAGGGCACAGCACCAACAAAATATTTTGTTGCTGAAAATCAGAGGCGGCTTTTTCCGTGGCTGGTTGACGTTGTGGGGGCAGACCGTGGTTATAGACACTGCTAAAGTTTTAATTTATGAAACCATTTCCCGCTGTAGAGCAAGGACGGGTATCAAGAGAGATGATGGGAAACTAGCAAGAGGGAGTGCACTGCAAAAATGAGAAGACAAATAAATAGAGATTGTTAACTGGAGTAGGGATGAAATGTTGTACTGCTACGGCAGCATTTCCTGTTGGAAAGTGGTCTTCCGCACCAATCAGCAGGATTAGGAAGGGAGCCTTGCACTCGCGGTTTTCCGCAGTTGCTGCCGTGGTATTTTCACCACTGTAGATTTCACGCGGAAGCGTCAGGTTTGCCACAGTTTCCCCTTTCCCTTAAGCGTGGCAGCTTTGTGATTCTCACAGCATTGCAGCCAGGGGTGTAGTCACCGTGACGGGGAAGTTGCTGCCTTGTAAACCTAGTTCTTCTTGAGGGGCTCCTTCCATTCTCACTTGCACGCCCTTCTCTTGCTGGCATATACCAAGCTCACTAGCTCAAAAAGAAAACCACGTGACGTTCACACACCCCCACCCTATATAAGGTACCTAAACCCAACACAGTTCCTTCCAACCCTAAGCAATTAGGAAGAAAATTCCACGCGGGGTCGGAAGAGTGGGTGCTTGTGAGAATGTTGGACCTTTCTTGAAGAACCTTGTTTACAAGGCAGCAACCTTCTGTGCTCCTTCGAGTGGCTCCTCCCATTATCACAAATGGAAGCGTACCAAACCTAGAAATAGGCGATGGGGGAATTTTCTAACAAAATGACACTCCATGCAGGTTGGATCTACAGCCTGGGAGGGGGGCAGCAGGCAGGGGGCAGCCTGCTCTGGAGGGTCCATTCAGCTGGGGGAGGGTTGGTTGATCAGTGCTGTCTCTGTTAGAAGGATGGACAGATCCTCCCTCTTCCCTTTGTGATTGCCCCATAGAGAGACATGGGGGTGCAGAGCAGCTACAATGAGGCAGAGAGCCATCCCAGCAAAGGGGAAGAATTTGTCCTTGGCACCCTAACTCCCAAGAGAATTCACAGAAGAGCAGGGACTCCCCCCCCCCGTTCCATCCCCTGGATCAGCATCAGGAGCCAGGCTCACTAGTCTCTGTGCTGCTTAGAGTGCAGGGATCCCTGGCTGCAGTGAGCGAGCGCCTGGCTCCTGATGCTGATCCAGGGGATGGGGGGGGGGGAGATCCCTGCTCTTCTGTGAATTCTCTCACCTCAATTACTGTAACTTCCTTCTCACTGACCTCCCCCACTCTCCCCAGGAGCACCCCCAAACTCCACACAGATGGAACCAAGAGAAGGCGAACAACCCCAATGACGGGGGTGTTCCCCTCTCCCAGATCACCGACTCTCCCCACCATCATCACTTCTGTCTTATCAAGATTTAGTTTCAGTCAAATCAACCTCATCTAGTCCTCCACAGTCGTCAGACACTGGGACAGCAAGAAGACAGCAGGGCCTGGGTTGCTTGAAAAAGATAAGTACAGCTGGTTGACATCTGCATGTATGACAATGACCCCCCAGCTGTGCATGACCTCCCCAAGTGGCTTCATATACACATTGAACAAGAGAGGGGACACAATGGAACCCTGTGGGACTCCAAACGAAAACTCCCCAGACGACAATGTACAGTCCCCTAGTACCATTTGCTTTGACCTGTCCGTGAGATAGGAATGGAACCATTGCAGAACAGTCCTGTCCACCTCAGCCAGTAGGGATGTGCAAACAGAACCAAATTCGGTTCAGTTCAAAAATTGAGTTCAGTTCGAAAGTTCGGTTTGTTCAACTGAAGTATTTGAGTTCGGTCGAATTCCAAACTTCCAAACCAAGTGCATACATTGAAAACCGGGTTTTTAAATTATTTATTTATTTATTTATTTAATCATATTTTTATCCCACCCCTCCTGAAACAACTCGGGGTGACTGGTTTTTTTCCTTCTGAACTGGTTCGGATTCGACCGAACAGTTTGGTTGAATTCGATTTTGGTTCGAAGGTTCGGTTTGGTCAACCGAACTATTCGAGTTCGGTCTAAACTCCGAACTTCCAAACTGTGTTTGCACATCCCTATCAGCCAGGTCCCGCAGGTGAGTCACCAACATCTCATGGTCCACCGTATCAAAAGCCACCGATAGATCTAATAGAACCAGTAGGTTCACATGACCCCTATCTAGCTCTACCAGGAGGTCATTGACCAAGTCCACCAACACCATCTCTATGCCATAACCCAAACGAAAACCTGACTGCATGGGATCAAGAAAACTGGTACTATCCAGATGAGCCTGGAGCTAAGGGGCCACCAGTCGTTCAATAACCTTCCCTAAAAGGGAAGGTTAGAGACAGGCTGATAGCTCACCAGGGAATCAACAATATCAAGAGATGGTTTCTTGAGGAGGGGCCAGACAACAAGCTCCTTGATGCAAACCGGCACCCTCCTCTCCTGAAAGGGGGTGTTAAGTTAACCACCCCTATGAGCACAGGCCCCAACGTCTACCAGGAGGCCTTAACCAACCAAGACGGGCATGGATCTAACTTGCAAATTGTGGCCCAAACAGCCCCACAACATTTGCCACTTTGGCAGGTGTCACCAATTGAAACTCATCCCATAAAATATGACCAGGCAAGCATTCCTAATCTCGGACTCTGCCACTGCCTCCGAAATGGCAGAGTCAAAGTCCTGCTTAATGCAAGCAATTTTATCAGGAATGTTTGCTAAAAACGTGGCACAGAGGGCATTAAATGACTCCTGCTCCAGGGTGGATGGACCAACCCTCTTGCCACCTGGAACAGGCCAGATGGAAGGGACTTTGCACCATGCGGATGCTATGAAGGCAGCAACTGTTTCTTTCTTGCCCGCACAGCCATGGCATAGGCCTGTGGCATGTATTATTATTATTATTATTATTATTAAACATTTATAAAGCGCCAGTAACTACCTGGCGCTGTACAGAACATAAAATCAGCTGCGGTCCCTACCTGTGGCTTACAATCTAAAAGACAAGGAGGGGGAGACAAGGAGAGGGGACAGCGGGAGAGACATGGGAGAAGACAAACAAACATTCAGGCGGATGCGAAGTCTCAGGTGCGTGTACTTGGCTTGGTTACAAGGTGGTCGGTAGCAGCAGTCAGCAGAGGAGGGCTGACAGTAAGAGCAAGGGGAAAGACTAGAGGGCATTGGGAAAGGCAGCATGGAAAAGGTGGGTCTTGAGGAGGGATTTGAAGGAGCGGAGGGAGGAGGCGAGGCGGACGTCGGCAGGGAGGGAGTTCCAGGCATGCGGGGCAGCGAGGGAGAAGGGACGAAGGCGGTTGGGCGAGCAGGAGAAGCGAGGGAGAGCGAGGGAGGGGACAGCGGAAGAGCGGAGGGCGCGCGCAGGAGCGCGTAGGGCGATTAGGTCCGAGAGGTAAGGGGGAGCTTGGTCATGGAGCGATTTGAACGTGAAAACCAGGAGTTTGAACAGGATACGTTCAGGAAGGGGGAGCCAGTGAAGGGAGAGGAGGAGAGGCGTCACACGGTCGAAGCGACGGGCAGAGTGAATGACCTTGGCGGCAGAGTTTTGGATGTATGTGCCATTGTAGTGATATGTCATGCCAAAGGGGTGGGATCATGTCAGAAAAGAGTGGAGAGTCTTTTTACCCCACCCACTTTTTGGTAATGTTACATCTGGGGATGCCAGCAGAATTAAATTGGGGTGGGACATGTTGGGGTGTAGAGGAGAGGAGAGACCAGGGGGGTGAAACTTCATTTTGAACCAGATTCCATTTCCAACGAAATCCAATTCTTCAATTAATTCCGGGGGGGGGGGTGTGTGTGTGGAATGCAGAATGAACAAACCTTCCAATCCCAATTTTGCCAAAGTCGAATAATGTCAGCACCTATTTTTCGCATGTGAAAATTGTTCGATAGGAAATCCGATCGAAATTCCAACTGCCATTCCAGTTTCACAGAAAAGGTTGGTGGAGTCAGAACGGCCGCTTTGAACTGCTCCTAGGAAAAAGGAATTATGGCCACATCACAAAGAGTCGGTGAACCCCCCAGTAACTCCCCCCTTCCTTTACCATTTTGTGAGCATTGTGGTATCAAAGAAGGGGCATGTGCCTATGCTCGAAAGGGACAGCCCTTTGACCCTACCCCCATTTCAAACATGGCTCTGCCCTCTGCTTAAAAGGCCCTGAAAGGGTGGGACTAGATGAGAGCCAGGAGAATATTACCACATTATCTGAAGGATCACCTCATTCCCTGGACCCTAACCTGTCCTTTGCGGTCTGCCAGGAGTGCTCTCCTTGAGGTCACCCGCTGTCGGCCGATGGCCACTATGAGGAGGGCAGTCTGGGCGGCTGTGCCGTTGCTTGTGGAACTCCTTCCTGCGGGAGGCCCGCCTCTGCTTGGATCTGCTTAGCTTTTGGTGGCTGTGTAAGACCTTATTGTTCTGTCAAGCTTTTCAAAAAGGTGATGGAGAGGGTGGGGAGGGACTGCAGGGGTGTGGGTTGGGGGGAGATGGGTTATTTTATTTATATTTTATTGTAATACCATTAATGATGTTTTTATGATTTGATACTGTTAGCTGCCCGAGGCAGGAGGGCTGGTATATCAAGAATGTTAAATAAATAAATAAATAAATAACACTTGCACCTTCTTCCCATCACCCATGGTCACATCCCTTTCAGGGTTGTGACATTGCAGAATTCTGAAGGGATCGGGCCAAGACAAAGGAATAGGAGAAATGAGCACTTTGGCCTTCTGCTGGGACCCGTTGACCCCATTCCTGTAGCTACTGCTCTGAGAAGGCCAAGGCTGGCGAAGCAGAAGCCACAAAGAGGGTGGATTTTACTCGACAGACCAGAGGTTCTGTCTCAAATATTCAGGCCACATCGGAATACCATGAATTCCGATCAGACCAATGAGACCTCCCGGTTCCAATAGAACTGGAACTGGGCACAACATTTCAGTTGTTCTGATCAAAAATCAGAACCAACAAACTACTATTCCAATTTCCAACTGGATCAGCTGAAAAACATTTGGCCATTTTGTGCATGTGCAAAATGGGTCAATCAGAATTTGGAATGAAATGATTCTTTCGATCCGAATTCGGATTGAAATTTTGCCAGCTGTTTGAATCTGCCCAAGCTGGCAACAGCTGGTGGGAGGAGATGATCAGGTAGCTGGTTCAACAAGCAGCTGTCATGATTCTGAAACATATTTCAGGTTTTTTTTGTGGATCTTACTCACATTTTAAAATAGTCCTTAAAATATCTGAATGATATCCCAAACCAAAGCTCGTATTTGTATTTGAATTTATTTGTTTGTTTTCAGATGTTCAGTTATTAGTTTTTCAGTTATCCAGTTTTGTGGTTATTTGGATATTCAGTTACTTCATTTACACCTACTGTATGTTCATAAAGAGCCAAAATGATGTACCAACAGAGCTAAATAACTGAATATCACAGGGGTGTGCAGCATGAACATCATGCCTTTTGTTTTCATTTACAAAAAAACCTTCATTTTTGTGTGGTTTCATAAACAAAAACATTTCTCTTCAATTTTTTTGTTAATTTTTCCACTACTACTACGACTACTACGACTAATAATAATAATAATAATAATTGATAATAATTGATAATAAATAAACAAATTGACTTCCATGTGCAAAATGGCCACCGGACCATTCTGCCCATGCCCATCCCTTTTTGAAAATGGTGCCAGCAGCTGTCAGTGCCATTTTGGGAAGGGGTGTGTATGCATACATTGCTCACAGTGGCCATTGAGCATAGGTAGGGTTTTTAAATTTTTAAATTTTTATTTTTATAATGAAAAAAGAGATTGTTTCCCCTTCATTTTCATCCATTTTCTTTACCCTTGTCGTATTTAAATTACTAAAATAAGTAGGACTTCATTCATTTCAGTAATTAAAAAAACAAAAACAAATTGCACCCCGCTGGAATTTCGGAAGAACCAAAAATCCATAAAAGGGACTCACACCTCCAAAATGGATACCCAGCAAAGATGGACCGGAATAACAGTTATTGTTCATTTTGGCAGATTCAGTTCAAAATGGGCAAAATTGTAGGATATGATATTTCTTCCAACCCGAAACTGAAGACATGGGGTACTTTCAGACATGAAGCTAACCACCCTTTAACCACCCTTGGTGGTTATTTATGCATGTTTCAGGGCTGCATAGGGCACCAATACAGCCCTGCAACATGCATAAATAACCACCAAGGGTGGTTAAAGGGTGGTTAGCGTCATGTCTGAAAGTACCCCATGCTTGTATAACTAGCGGGTCTTGATGACTCAAATTCAACATGCAATGTTTTTGCAATGCATTTATCGTTACATCTGGCAACACCCCATGGCACTGAGTATAGGCTCCTTCTAATATTCTTTGACAGAGTTTCCGTGTATCTCTTGTCCTCCTCTGCTAGCACCCCTCCCCCCACGAGGTTGAGTGACAAACTGAGTAGCCGAGTTAGAGAAGAAATTCCCCACTGGCTTCTTTACAAGAGCAGGGAGAGTTCAATGCTTCCATAGCCGCCAGTCGGCACAATTAAAGAAAGAAGAATAAGAATCAGCCAAGTCACATTGCAAGGCAGAAAACATCTTTGGGATGATGGGACACTCCTTGGGCAAACTTCTCATGAATTTATTTGGAAGAAATAGTAGGCATTTTGGTACATCCCTAGCAGGAATTTCACTTCAGATTATAGTGAGCAAAAAATGCCTAATAATATTATTATTTTTTTAAAAAGAAAGAAAACTAAAACCACTCTCTGTAGTTACTGCCTTATTAGAAAAATTACGCCAGTGTAAGACTTAGGGTAAAGTGACGCGCTGTATCTGCCATTCTCAGCATCCAGCTTTGAAAGAAGAATGAAGCAGCTTTGGGAGCACTAGGCAGAGAGTTGGGAGACTCCAGTTGGATTCCTTCTAGAGTCAAGATAGGCATTTTTCTTCTATCTGTGGTAGAGCTACCTACCTGTAAACATGGGTATAATGGTTGGAATTTCTGGTACTCAAATTGACCTGAAGATGTCAGGTACCAATCGAAAAGATTATGACTGGATTGGGCACCCTACATCTGAGAATGTCCCAGAATGTCAACTTCCAATCCAGGAATATCGACTTCTGATCCCTGTTTTTTTAAAAATTTGTTTTCTTTGTTTGTTTTCTCTCCCAATGTTTTGATTGGGAGCTGGAAAATCATTTTTCAGGTATCTGATACAATGTTGAACACCCATCATGGTACTTGAAAATGCAGATGTTACCTACCGGTACCAGATCAAAGTACTATTTTTTGCTCTAATCCGCTCTTAATTTGACAGCCGTGCACATAACCCTGTGGCTAACTGCAAGCTATCTACTTATGTGAGAGATTAACCACCGAGGGTGTTTTTAGAAGGTTGGGTTTTAGACAGCCTGCTTCACCCCCACCCCAGGTGGCCTGTTCGTCAAAAGGCAGCCTGCAGGATATTGAGGCAGAGCTCCTGCTCTGATTCCAACCAGCCCCCCCCCCCCGGCAACACCCTAGAGTTGGACTGCTGGGGAACCCTCTGGGTCCATCTGAATCTGACCTGGTGGGGCTGGGAGTGGACAGATTTGGGGGTTCACCCCGAGAGCAACTCTGGTGGTGGGTAGCTCTGCATCCATCCGTAAACACCCAGAGAGTAAAATGGTTATAGACACCACTGCCTGGTTACCAATTACGAGGGAAGGAGGACAGGCGGAGGAGTAGAGGTACTGGAGCAACTGCATCCCTGTTGTTGGTGTGGTGTCATGAGATGGTTTTAGCCGATCCCTATATCTAATCTAGGGTTGAGGAACCTGCATTCCTCTGTAGGTTGGGGGAGGACTACCTGGAGGTGTAGTCCACCAAGACATTCCAGGGGCATGGGACAGGAATTTGGGAATCACTGGTCTGGGGTGCCACTGGGACCACAGTCCAGGGAATCTGAGGGAGCATTGGGGAGGGGAGACAGGACTCAACCTGCCTGCCCAAATCTTCTTCTGGTAGGTGGGGCCTAACAACCTACAGAGGACTGCAGACAGCCTGCTAGGTCTTGGCCCTGTGTGTTCCCAAACGCCCCACCCACCCTGGTGAGCCTGGTCTTCTCAGAATGGTGACTCCGGCATACCTCACCCACCCTATCCCGGTGACCCCTACCTTGTGTCCCCAGAATACCATGTTCTGCAGCCCAGTAACCCGACTCCTGCCCTCCACCCCAATGCAACCCTCTGTTGTTGTTTTTTCACAGCACAGAACAAGAGATGGTGGTCCAGAGGTGGTCCACGGGCTCCCCATCCCTAATCTAACCTTTTCCAGATTTGAGGTAATTTCATTTGCTGGGAATCCCACAAGACATTTGTTACTGAGTGGGGAATGGAATGTAGATCTTTCAAGCTCCCGATTTGCACATTTCCCACAGCTGAACTCTCCTTCCTGTCCATACGCTGAGTGGCGTACTTTCCGATAAACTTTGCTTCCTTCCTTTGCCTCTGGAATCTCAGAAAATGCAGCTCACGCCCACTTAACTGGCGAGAAATGAAGTGGTCTTAAAACGTTGAGAAGCTATTGAAGAAAACACCATTGATTAAATAATCATTCCTTGCTCCAATGGAACAAGAAGAGCTGGGGTTTGGTAATGCTAATTACCAGGCCAGGCTGCTAACACTGTCAGGTTTCTTTACTCGGGTGTTCTTGATTTGAAGGTTGTAGATGTGTCTGATTCATCTGTCAAGGTTTCTCTCTTTCTTCCCTTCCTTTAGAAGGAGACAAGCGACTACTCCAAAGGAAAATTCCCTTTATTTGGGCTTGGTTATTAATCGATCAAACACAAGTTCCTGTCATGTGTGTTAAAGTCTGTCTTGCTTTTATGCCATCTCCCCCAAATTAACTTGGAGCAAAAGATGAATGCCAAAGAATTAGCCTGAGGCATGCAAAATCCTGGAATGAAGCCAAACTAGAATGCCAGGCACCCTCCCTCCCTCCTTACTATTTTTTGTAAAGAAAAAAAAAAAACAGAAGAGAAAGGTGCCATAGACTCATTAGGCTGGAAGGGACATCAAGGGTCATCTAGTCCAGCCCCCTGCACCACTGCATGACTTGCCACACCCCAACCATCCACACAGAGAAATCCCACCCGTAGCTACAAGTACCGGGACCAACCGGGACCAACCAGAGCACGCCGATGCCTGAAATATAGGGATGGGCGAAAAGATCGCAGTTAGGGTTTGGGCGTTCGGTTTGGCCCAGTTCGATTCGGGCCTTTTGTTCGGGTGTTCAGTTCGTTTGCTGATTTCGGGTTCGGCCGTTCGGTTTGGTCATGTTCGGTTCGGTTCAGGCATTTGGGAAAAGTATCGTGAGAGCGCATGATTGCACCGAAAACCGGAAATTTGAGTGCGTACAGAGCTGTGTGGCGAGAGAGTGTGTGTTTGGCTGGGTGGCTGTTTGGTTTGTGCGTTTTGGCTGTTTGTGTTTGGGTTGACTGTGTTGTTTGACTGGTTGGTAAGTGTTGCTGTGTGGTGAGTGACTGTGTTTTGGTTTGGTTGGCTGCGTGATTTAAAAATAAATAAATGAAGAAGGCTTCTGTGATGATTCCCCGACTGGGGGCTGACTTGGTGGTTGAGGAGGAACAGGAGGAGGAGGATGAGAAGGAGGAAGTGGTCGCTGCCCCTAGACCGCTGGTGGTGGTGGCAGCCGGCTCCTTGGATGAGGAGCAAGCGGCGGGCTCAGGAGGTGCTGCCAGGTTTGTAAACTTTTTTTTTACTGTGAGGACAACAGAGGCTCTATCCATTAGAGCGAGCTCACTGGCGTGTGGGTGGGTGCATGGGGGGTGGGCATCAGTCAGGCACAAACAGTGGGCATCAGCGGGTAGCAGCGGATGTCTGCCACAGAGAGAGAGGGTACTGTAGTGTGGGGGGCTCTTCCAGCAGTCAGGCATGAGCACGAGCAGCACCCCTACACAAACATGTGCCTGCCAGTCATCCCTAGCAAGGGTCTCCACTCTCCAGTTGCCATCCCATTCCCTACACCCCCCCAAATAAGGGCAGGGTCTTTCCAGCCAGGGTCACATCTCCCATTGCCATCCCTAGCACCCCAAGGAGGGCAGGATTTGTGCATGCCAGCCATGGTCACATCTCCCATTGCCATCGCTACTAGCATCCCAAGGAGGGCAGGATTTGCACGTGCCAGCAAAGGCCTTTCTAGTTGCAATCCCTAGAATCCCCTAGCACCCCAAGGAGAAAAGGGTTTGCACGTGCCAGTCACCAGGGTATTTACAGTTGCCATCCATAGCGCCCCAAGGAGGGCAGGGTTTGCACATGCCAGCAAGGGTCTCATCCCTTTGCAGCACCCAAAGGACAGGATTTGCACGTGCCAGCCAGGGTCACATCTCCCGTTTCCATTGATACTAGCACCCAAGGGGACAGGATTTGCACATGCCAACCAGGGTCACATTTCCCATTGCCATCTCTACTAACACCCCAAGGAGGGCAGGATTCGCACATGACAGCCAGGGTCTTTCTAGTTTCAATCCCTAGCATCCCCTATGTCAGGTGTATGTCAGGTGTAGCATGTCAGGTGTATGAATGCTGGTAGAGATTAGAATTGCCCAGGCTGAAGATACTGCAAGGAACTGCTTAAAACTGCAAGAAACTGCTTAAGAGCCAAAAGCCCCTAAGTGAACTCATGCACAGATCTTGATTTGACAGCTTGCACAATTGCAACCACAAATTGAAATGCAAACGCTTACACAATATTTGCAAGCACAGCTAGATTTTGGAACGTTTATTGCTTACGCAACAGTTCTGGGCATATGGCTAAATACAGACATTTGCAAAATGGGCCAAAGATCAACCGGCTAGAAGGGTGACCACAAAGGCCAGATGCATTCTAGTTGGAATGACTCATGAAAGGCATGGGAGATCTAACTCTGCCTAGCAACAACATATGCATGGCCTATGTAACCAGAGACCTATAAATATTGGACGGATGTCCTTTGGAACTCAGACACCTGTAACATCAGCTCATGGTGCCATCTCAACATCAATGGACTGGTCCCGGCGCCCCCATCACCTCTGTTATGGGTTGGCCACCCTAACAGGAGGATAGGTAAAGTATGAAATGATGAATGAATGAATGTTGAATATGTAATGTTGCAATGTTATAACTTTGTATAGAGTAAAGCTAAGAGGTTTGCCAATATATCTCCAGTGTTTCTCTGATCTCTTGATTTGACCACAGTATCTAAAAGAACATTGTCATATTGGCTGAGTGAATGTGTGAGTGTTAATAACCGTTGACCAGGTCTGAGACTTAAGCCAGGGTCAGTGCCCTGGTGGAGCCCCATATACCCCATGGGTGTGATTGCATAAAGCTTTCCCTTACCCTGCATGAGCCAGGTCCTACAGTTAGCTGCCTTTCTAGGCACTCTGTAAGGAAATGGACTTCCTTCCCTTTGTGTGAGTATCTGAGAGAGCTTGCAACACTTTTGGAGTGTGGACATTTAACAACCCCAAAAGGTGCATTCCCCAAAGACACATTTGACAGCCCAAAACCACATGTGACACCTAGCAGCCCAAGGAGGGCAGGGTTTGCATGTGCGATGCAGGGTCACATCTCCAGTTGCCATCCTTAGCACCGCAAGGAGGCAGGATTTGCATGTGCCAGACAGGGTTTCTCCATTGCCATCGCAAGCACCACAAGGAGGGAGGACGAGAGGCATCAGCATAAATGCATGATATTACTTTGGTGTTCTTAATGTGTTCCCATGTGTTCAGAGAGGAATTGGATGCCGGCCCCAGGGCTTCTGCCAGGTCAAGGAGGACCCCTAGGTGGAGGTCACCAGTGACATCCCTAGACATTCGGCGGACAAGGTTTGATGTCTGGAGGTTTTATGACAAGGGCGACAGAATCGCCACATGCAAGGTAAGGCACGTGAACTGGAATAACAGGGAATGAATTGCCCTATGACCTGTTAGGAACGAAAGTCCCCTGCAGAGAGAGATTGGCCTCCCAGTTCACCCACTTGTGGAGACAGAGTGCAGGCAGGGCTTGACAGACCATTGGTCTGACACAGTATGGCACTTCTTATGTTCCTGTCTTTTTATGCTTTTTAGATCTGCCAGAAAAGATTCCAGCTGCAAAAAGAGGGCACCACATTGGGGCTCATTTCCTACATTGAACAAACTCATGGCAGGAGAGTGAGGCGACAGGAGGACTCTGGTGTGGCCGTGGAGCCTCATCCTCAGTGCCAGAAGAAGGGGGGGAAGGCAACCCAAAAACAATGGCATGTAAGCCCTTCCCCCCCCCCCCCC
>QEPC01011454.1:192577-207914 GCA_003113815.1 Sphenodon punctatus
TCCCTCGGTGTCCCCCTCTCACCGGGACACCGAGCCACCCCCCTCCCCACAAACCCTCCCAGTGCTCCCCCTGCTCTCACCAAGGGGAGTCACTGGGTCCACCCCCCTTTTACCCATCCCTACCTACAACCCCCACCCTACCGCCCTAGCCCTGTACAAAGAAGCCCACACAAAAACAAACAATAGCCCCCTGCCACCCCCTGCCACCCCGAAGTGCCCCAAAGCCTTTGGACCATGAGCCTGTGGCTGCGGCTTGCGGCTCAGCCGCTGTCCCTGGGGCTTTAAGCCCCCAGCTACTTCCGGGTGGGGGGGGGAGGGGGCTATTGTCCCCCCAAGGCTCACAGTTTGTTGTTTTTCTTCTTCCCCCACAGGACACCGTGACCATCAGTGGCGGCGGCACCAGGAGCAGCAGCAGAGCACCCCCCCGCCGGCAGCAGAGCCCGAAAGAAATGGGAGGATTGCAATGGATTGAGGAGAACAAAGCTGCTGGGAGAGGGAGCCTTCTGAAATGCCTGCTGTTCAGGAACAGTGACTAGCTCAAAAGGTGTTGGGAAGGGGGGAGGGAATCAGTTTTGTTTCTTGCTGCACCTGCCTCACCGCAAGCCCCATTGGCTCCATGCATCCTAGCCCCCCTCCCCCCCGTCCCCCATGTCCAATCACAGACTGCTAAGCCAGTGGTCTGAGGCAAAAAGGGATGGTGATTGGGCAGGCTGGCTGCTACTCCAAGCCTCTCCACACACACACCCTGGTGCCTGGATGTCTGCTCCTCAGCTGACTCCTCCTTCCTGTCATTTTTTGCCTTCCAGTGACACGTTTTTGCCACCCGAACTCACCCGAACATGATCCAAACTGACTGAACTGTTCGGTCATTTTGACGTTCAGAATCTAGTTCAGTTCAGTCAGTTCGTTTTCAGATTTGGGTTTGGGTTCGGTCATCTGAACAGGCCGAGTTCAGGCCGAACTCCGAACTTCCGAACCGTGTTCTCCCATCCCTACTGAAATAACAGGAAATAATTTTAGAAAAGTAAGGATCCAGATGCCCCAAGCAGGCGACACACCCATGCTGCAGGGCAAGGTGAAAAACATGCCTTTTAAACATGCAGCCAATTCTAGTTGATTTAAAAAGAATTGGCTGCTCATTTAAAAATGGCCTCAGAGTTGACTGTCAATCTGCCCAGAGGGAAAATTCCTTCCTGACCCCAAATATGGTGATCAGTTACACTCTGAGCATGTGCGCAGACCCCACCAGCAAGGCCCCTGATCTACAATATAGTATTCAGGACTCAGAATGCCCGGACAGTCCCACCTCCGACTGCAGACAACTTTGATGCTACAGAAAGAAAGTGGGACGGGGTGGGGGGGCAGCATGATTTTCTAAAGGGGGGGAAAAACCTTTGTCCTGTAACATCAAATAATAAAAACTCCTCACAAAACATACGCCATAAGTTTATCCAACTCCGTTTTGAAGCTATTCAATCTAAGACCATATCAATCTAAGACTGGGAAGAAAATCTGCACAGATACCAATTTCAGTTTTATTGGGATGATGATCGGCAAGCCACTCCATTTCCGCTTGGAGAGGCTTAAACCATAGGGAAGCACAGCCCTGGGTCAACGGGGGTGGGGGTGGGCGGTGGAGTAACTCCAGCAACACACAAAGGGACTGTCACACAGCTTGAGATCCACCCTTGTTCCCATTGTTTACCCCGGCTGTTTGGAACTCTCAGCGCACAACAGCATTAAGTGGAAAAACTGTCCACCAGAAAGGCGCATATTATGGATAATGTACAATCCTGATCCTGAAAACATTCTCAGGGATTAAAGAGAGCTGAAATGAGTTATACCCTATAACAATCCCTGTTATATCCTTCAAATTTCTGGTACCCAAATCAACTCCAATGTTTTGATCATTAATAATTGGTACCTGATTTGAGCACTCAATGGCCTGGAATATCCCCAAATGTTGACTTCTGGTCCTGATTTTTTGTCTTCCCATCCCAGTCTTTCTGTTTTCCCTTTCCAATTTACCATTTGGTAACCAGAAAATTCAAAAATTGGTACCAGAAATTACTGATATGGGGTGCGCTGTGTGCTGCCCTGATATCGGTCCCCCTAGTGTTACACACAGCTGGGAAGAGGCTTCCCTGAACCCTTCCCCACTCAGATTATTTACTGTTGGGTCCCAGCTAAGCTCTGCAGACTACTCTGAGAGCCAGTGTGTTGTAGTGCAAGTCGCACTGGGTGGCTTGTAATTTCAACCCCCACACCAGGTGAGAGCCGGAATCCACTGCCTGCTCTCTCTGCCTGTCCTGCAGAGCTTGGGGGTGGGGGGTATTCCAGAGGGGCTAGTGGGGGGGAGGGGCTCCACTCCCCAGGGCAGCCCCCCCCCCCAGAAGCCGGTTTTGCAAAGGGCTACTCAGCTCTACCCAGAGTGCTTCCTTCCATCCTGGACAGTGTCAGCCTGAAACTGACCAGGCAGACTTGAGGGCTTTGCATGGCGCTGCGTTGGACAGGAGAGAGTGTCCCAGCTCTGCAGAGCAGGGCATCCCCTTGCATAGTCAGTTCAGTGCACTCCCTACCCTTGCCAAACAGATGTTGTGGGGTGGGGGCTGAAAATCCGAATCGAGAACTCGAACCAGGTGGAGAGATGCCGGCGAGATCTTGAGTCTGGTTCTCATTCAGGAGAATTCTCGTGAGAATTATTTTGATTCTTGGTTCAGCTATAGTTAGGGCTACGATTCTGTCACATTTCGAAAACTTTGGCATGAAAAATCATGCTGAGGTTGTGGCAAAAAATGACATGGTAAAAGTCACGGTAAAATCACGGGTGGAGCAGGCTCTAATCCCCTTTCCCCCCTACAACGCCCACCTTTCCCCCCACCAAATCATCCTTCAGGGGGCCGCAGCTGGTGGACACCTGGCAGGGGCAGCAAGGCCAGCTTCCCCACCCCAGCTGCGTTGGGTGCATAGGGAGGGCTCCCAGGGTTCACCTCCCCCACCCCCATGCCCAGACTGGCAAATGAACAGACCTGGCTGGTAGTGGCAGTAGCAGCAGCAGCTTCTTTCAGCACTTAGTTCAGCCTTTCTAGTCACTCCCTGGCCTCTTCCAACAGAGACTCCCAGAGTGGTGCGGCCAGATGATGTCATCCAGCTGCGTCTCTCTGGGAGGCCCTGTTGGGAGGGGCCAGGGAACAGTCAGAGAGGGAGTGGCTAAACTGAGCTGCTGCCGCCACCACCACCACCTCTACTCTGTACATTTGCCAGGCTGGGAAGGGTGGGGGGAATCGAGCCATGTCAGCCTCCCCCCCAATGCAGCTTGGCGGGGAGGGGAAGCCATCCCTGATGCACCTACCCATGTCCGGTGNGCAGACTGGCCGACCTTACTGCTCCTCCAAACTCCAAACCAACCAGCCGCCGCTGGCTCCAAGTATAGACAGTAACAAGATACCTTCTCATTAGGCCCAGTCCCTCCTAGCCAGGTAGCACAGGACACTTTGTGCTCTTCTTCCTCCCTGCCAGTCCCCTCTTTCTGGCCTCCCAGCTCAGGCCTCCTGGGATGTCGTAACCATGCTCCAAACCCATCTGGGTACATTTAGCCCCTTAGGCCTCAACCCTTCAGGAGTTCCCCCAGTAGCCTCTACTCTGGGCGCTATCCCCCCAACTAGTTAACTCCTGCTCTTTGTCATCTGCCTGGGGTGCCATCCTCCCATATCCCGTGGCTTTGTAGGCCTCTGCCGGACACCCCATAAACGGCCAGGCATCCAAGCCTTCATTGAATGGAGCTTCATTTGTTTTAGTAATTAAAAATATGGAAACCAAGCGCACATCCCTACTGAACGTAAAGAGGAGGGGGAGACAGTGGAGTGACCAGAAATGGGGTTAAATTGGAGAAGGGGTTGACAGTGTGATGGGAGAAACCAGGTTCCACACGAGCTGACCCACATTTAGCTAGCATGGCTGGATTTGTGTGCATTCAGCACATCTTAGTGTGAATCAGTGGGGCTCTTCCATCTCGTCCCTGAAATCCAAGCTGCACTTATGATTCAGCCTTGGATGAGGGACGCTCAAAGTATCCCATTCAGGCTCTCTTAGGGGAAGCCCAGTGTTATATAATCTGGGAAGGCTTTGCCCATCCTCCAGCAGATACGATAAAGCAACATGTACACCGAGCTTTATCAAAGACGCATCCTCTCGCAGGGAAAGTTCATGGTGATGCCAGAGGCTCTTACGGAATCAGACTTTCTGCTGAGCGATAAAGAGAAGAAAGGGATTCCCCCAGTATGACTTAGAGGCGCGATCCCAAACCCCCACATGCACACAGGGATGCAACACGCCACGGAGGACAGAGGAAACAGTGCAGGAATTGCATGGCTCTCTGTACGGGTAAGCCCCTGTGTCATCTGGTCGCCATATGCAGCCCTGTGCCGGGGCTCTGCAGTCTTTCAGATAATGTCTTAGGTTTGGAAAATGGGGTTCGATGGGGAGCATGATGCTGAGGATCCATGGCCACTGCTATTCCCCCCCCCAAACCAGCCCAGTTTGCCCGCTGAAGGCATATCCGCTGCGGCCCCTTGTCTCATGCTCCCCCCCCCCAAGCATATTCTGGAAATTTGACCAAATTCCCTCCCTAATCGCATACGATCTGCTCCCTCTCCACTTCAAATTCCTCCTAAAAAAACAACCATTTAGTCAGACTTCCCCTAGCTTCTCATCCTGAAATAATAAATTCAGTTTTCTCAGGCTTTTTCTGCATTTCTGGAACAGCGATCCAAATTCCATTTGGAAGATTTCACCACCTAGTGCACACACAGAAAGAGGAAGTAGCCGTACTGTGCACATGCAAAACAGTGATGCCCTAAACAATGTCAGTCTTTTGCGCACGCATTACGCTCTATGGCCGCTGTCAGTCTTTGCATGTAGCTAGGCAGCAAAATCATTCCAATCACTCCAGCAAAACGGAAATCAGAAAACGTCTGGATTGCGTTTCACCAGATTGGTTAAAATGACCAGATTCCATCGAAAACGGAATCCGGTTGGAAATTTTCTTCAACATGTTGCTCACTGATGTTCCATTTCCTCTTCTTTTATTTAGTTCCCCTTTCTGTCCTGTTACTAATCTAAGCACATTTACCTGCTATTTCTCTACATTGTGAATGTATCCTTGTCTCTCCCTAGGATCCCCTTTCCCTTGTCTATCCTCCTTTGTCCTAAATTGTAAGCCAGGGGTGTGCGGCAGACACATCATTCAAGTTTGTTTTTGTTTTTAAAAAACCCCTAAAACCTTTGTTTTTGGGAGATTTTATAAACAAAAACATTTGTTTTTGGTTTCTTTGTCGTTTTTAAATTTATTTTCATTTAAAATAATTTTAAAAATAAATAAATCACTGTGCATCACAATGGCCATCAGATCCTTCTGCGCACGTGCAACCAAGATGCCGCCAGCAGCATGAGCACCATTTTGGAAAAGGACAGCCGGTCGGTACACGCTCAAAATGGCCACCACCCATGTGCAAACTGACTGCCCTTTTCCAACCGATGCTGCCATTTTCAGAAACAGCGCGCATATTCAGAAGAGCCCCAGTGGCCATTTCGCGCATTTGAGTATTTTAAAATTATTATTATTTATAACAAATACAGACCATTTTTTCTTCATTTTCATCTAATTTTTTTACCCTACCCTATCGTTTTTGTATTTTAATCACTAAAACAAATGCAGCTTCATTCATTTTGGTAATTAAAAAAAACAAAAATGAATTCCACACCCTTTTTGCAAGCCCCTCCAGACAGGGACCCATGTCTAATGAATGATTGTTCCATGCATGGTACATTGCTGGTGGCATTACTAGGGCTATTGCTGTGGCAAACCCGTCAGTGTGGAACTCCTTCCCTCTAGATGTTCACCTTCGTTCCGACCTCCTCACCTTTAAAAAGCACCCAAACACTTTTGTTGTTGTTGTTGTCCATGTATTTTTACTGGATTTTATTTCTTCCCACTAGGGATGGGACTCTAGGGGTGATTTCGGTTTTGAATTGTTCAGTTTTGATTCTTTATGAATTTTGGATCTTGTTTCAGTTTTGGATCTTTTTCTACCGTTGAAGCCAATGGGAAAAAAGCCGCAAAAAAAATAAAAATAAATAATTTTAAAAATCCAAACCAAAATCAATGTAAAAGACCCAAAATGCCTGAACCGAAAAAATCAAAAATTTCAGATTCATCCAAAACTGCCATTTTGGGGTAATTTCGGTTCTATCCGAAAGCGACATTCCCATCTCTATCTTTTACCCTTACCTTTTATAGCTGTTTTCATATGTTCTGTCTTTATTGTATGTTAATCTACTTTTGTTAGAAATTACTGAATTTGTTTTGTTGGAGGGCCCCGAACACCATCAGGGGTCACTATATGAATAACATAATTATTATTAAATGCTTCATAAATAGGGCTATACCAAATAGGCCTTCCAGGTACAAAGACCAAGTTCGGAAGTTCCGAGTACGAACTTTGTAACTTTGTATGAGAACCTGCAACTGGAAACTCGAACTCCAGACCTCGGAAATCCACAGAACTCAGAACTTCAGAACTCTTTCCTTTAATGAGTTTAAAGTACACCCACTTAAAAACCATTAAGCGCACCCACTTTAAAATCCTCATACCAAGCAGTGCCCAGAAAATCAGGCTAGCAAAAGTGAGACAATCACTCAAGAAGACAAACACAAACTGTGAAACTGTGTGCCAGCAGTACCCACCTCCGGTGCGCCCACCATTAGCAGTGCATCCACTTTAAAATCATTATGCCAAGACAGAACTCCTCATTTTTCCTCCCTCCCCTTCCTCTCCCTCTAACCTGCCCATCTGCATCGATGGAGTCACCATCCATCCTGTTCTCCAAGCCCATAGCTTGGGCTTCATCTTTGACACGCACTTCTCTTTTAAACCTTACATTGACTCTGTTGCCAAATCCTGCCGATTCGCCCTCCATAACATTGCTTGGATCCGCCCCTTTCTCTCTACTTCCTCGGCCAAAATCCTTGTTCATGCCATGGTTATCTCTCGCCTCGATTACTGAAACCTCCTCCTCGCTGGCCTCTCACTTTCACCTCTCCTCCCTTATTGCAATCCCAAACTCTGCCGCCAAGGTCATTCACTCTGCCCGTCACGTCGACCATGTGCAGCCTCTCCTCTTCTCTCTCCACTGGCTCCCCCTTCCTGAACGGATCCTGTTTAAACTCCTAGTTTTAATGTTCAAAACACTGCACAAACAAGCTCCTCCTTACCTCTCGCACCTAATCTCCCTACGCACTCCTGCACGCGCTCTCCGATCTTTCACTGTCCCCTCCCTCACTCTCCCTCATTTCTCCTGCTCACCTAACTGCCTTCGACCCTTCTCCCTCGCTGCCCCCCATGCCTGGAACTCCCTCCCTACCCACATCTGCCTCGCCCCCTCCCTCCACTCCTTCAAATCCCTCCTCAAGACCCACCTTTTCCTCACCACCTTTCCCAATGCCTGCTAGTCGTTCCCATATACTTACTGTCTGCCCTCCTCTGCAGACTGCTGCAACCAACCTGATTGTAACCAAGCCAAGCACATGCACCTGAGACTTCGCATCCGCCTGAATGTTTGTCTGTCTTCTCCCCTGTCTCTCCCACTGTCCCCTCTCCCTGTCTCCCCCGCTTTGTCTTTTAGATTGTAAGCCACAGGCAGGGACCGCGTCTATTGTATGTTTCTGTACAGCACCAAGCTCATGACTGGCGCTATATAAATGTTTATAATAATAGTAATATAATAATAACCAAGCAGTGCCCAGAAACACAGGCTATCATAACTGGGACAATCGCTCAAGAAGTCAAACCCACAAAAGGGCAACTGAGGGCAGCAGCAGCAGCAGCAGCAGCAGCAGCAGCAGCAGCAGCAGCAGCAACAGCAACAGCAACAACAACAACAACAACAACAAAAACCAGCCCAGCAAACATAATAATACCACCCACAAGAAAGAAATCAGAGCTCCACCCACCCACACAAACACACACAAAAGCCTCCATTGTGCCTGCTCAGTGCCCACCTATGCAAGGTAAGCCCCCTCCCCACGCAGCATATTATTGTAACAAGAAAGAAAGTATATATCCCCTGCTACCCAGTTTTCGGTCACATCTTGGCAAATTTGAACCCTCAAAGTACAGTCACAGCGCCCACAAAAAACACAGCAAAAATGATCCCTCTCTGGCCTCTAAGGTGCTGCCAACGTGCTGACAGGCAGTGCAAGCAATAGCAGCACCTAAACTTTAAGTATATTTGGTACTGGTGACAATCCCCAGCATTGCCCCTAGTATACAGACAGCCCAGGCCAGGGGAAGTGAAGCAAGGTAGAGATCCCTCTGGCCTCCATGGTGCCAAGCAGCAAGCAGCAGCAGTGTGGCACCCACTTATTTATTTATTTATTTAAAATCACAGCATGGTGGAAACAACTAACCTCCGTCCCCTAGCCTTGCCCCTATGAACAGGACAGACGCACATACACACACACCCAAGCCAATTACTTACAGTTCATCAGGGTAGCGCACATTGCCAAATTCAGTAGAGAATGGGAAATGAAATGACTGTACAGCCAGCCAATTAAAACATGCCATCCGGCTTATCCATCACTCAACTGTCCCCTCCCATAACCCCCCTACCTACCAAATATGGCACTAAATTTCATTTCCTAGCTCAGATAAGCTAGGGGGTCAAGCGTCTGGATCACCCAGTCAAGCGTCTGGATCACCCAGTCAAGTCACTGAGGCGTCTGACATTTTCCAAAGTTTTCCGAGGGCCAAGGCTTCAGACTTCAGAAATTTGGAACCGAGTACCGGAATTACTGGTGGATTCCAAAGTTTTACAAGGACCGAGTTTCAACTCTATTAATAATCCTGACTAGTTTAATATAGCATCCTACTCTTTAGCAACAGCTATTGGTTTGTATCAAAAGACTTGCCCATCTATTCATTACTCTAGGAAGTTATTTCACCTCAACATTGTGAGGTTGCCATTAAGTAAGAATGTGAGTTTGGACGACTGTATCTGCTGCAGGTGAAAATGAAAGATGCATTAAGTGTCGGAGTGCATTATTGAGAGAGCACTGATGAATACACGAATGGAAAGGATGACTCCCTCCAGCCTACATTTCCTTGCTTTGAAGTGTGCAAGTTGGCAGTGCATGGGTCAGGAATGCACTGGATCTGGAAGGTTGGTGCAGGATCAAATCTAGGTTCAGTAGGGTCAGTAGTGCCGAATCAGGCCCAAAGGTCCAGGGAATGAGGCGCTAGCACACAAACTAAGGGACAGAAAAGAGAAACAGAGAGGCAGGTAAGAGAATAGAAAGACCGCTTTCAAGGTTGGGCAGAAAGACTGGTTTCCAAACAGAGGCAAACAGAGTCCAAAACAAGGGTCAGAGCCCTTGGACAGAGCCATTCCAAGGGTGACCAGAGGAAGGTCTGGGAGAAGAAGAGTTGTCCCAAGTAAAGCAGAATTGGGCAGCTCATTTGCTACCCATGGGCAACCTCTGCATTTTCAAGTAGTCTATCCAGAGAGAGTGTGCTTGCCAGGTTGGTCCCAAGTGACAGAGATGGAGACAAAGTATCTTTTATTGGGGACCAACTGTTGTGGGTGGAAATGTGCAAGCTTTTTCGTACCTCACAGAGCCCTTCCTCCGGTAAGTAGGAGCCAGAATTGATGGGTGCCTGATGAGCGCCTGAAAACCAAGTCAGGCAACTGATTGCCTGAAGTATCTTTGTGACATAGTTATTGTTTACCATTTTACCAATTGGTAAACAGTACATTGGTACCACAACCAGAAAAAAAAGGGATAGGAAGTCAGTAAAACAGTACTGGAAGTTGGAAAATTGTGATAAAAGCAGTAACTCCAATTTGTAAACAAAGTTACTGTGTCAGAAGTACCACAATTCCAACAGGTATGGCCCCTCTGGGGATGATCCTAAGCCCTGCAGATTGGCATGCACTGCACACATGGTATGTGCAGATAGGTGTATGCAAATTGCATGCACCCCCAGCACAGGGCCATTGGTCCGCAGCCTGCCACAGCTCTCACAGGGGTTGGGATTGCTGCCATCGTTCCAGGTACTTGATCTAGCTCCAGATGCAAGACAAGCAAGTTTGATCTAGGGCTGAAACGGCAAGCCGCCATGGTAGCTGTTTCCGACAGAAAGAGCTCTTTCGCAATGAGTGGCAGGGTGCAATAGAAACATTAATTCCACTACTTTTGTCTGCAATCTTCCGCAATTTCCATTGGCACTTTGTGACATGCGGACACTGTGTGAAAGTAGCAGAACAATGTTTCTTACAACACTTTCCGAGATTATTCTGACACTTTCTGACTCTTTCCAATAATCTGATAATCATAATTCCAATGTCGAAAAGGAAAGGGCACGGAATTAGCGAAATGCCAGCAGAAAAGCTGTAGAAAGTTGCGGGCAATTCCGAAATGGCAGAATGAAATTTTGGCACAGAAGAAGGAGTTGCCGCTTCAGCTCTAGGATCAAATAAAACAGGAAAGGGGAAACAAAAAACAGATAATCCACCAGTTTCCTGTGGTTTCACGCTGGTCTTGAATAAATGCCAGCAGCCGACGAGGAAGCTGAGGTCATGGAGTAATGCTGAGGGTGGGGCATGGCATCACCAGCTCTCGGAGGCTCTTCAGAGAACTCCCAGGTCCCTGGATAGAGTGCACTGATAGAGGAGAGGAGTCAGTCACCATCCCAAGGGGCCGAAGGTTACTGGTTCATGTCCCCATCCCTTAAATGTGTGGACGAATACAATTTTAATTTGCATTAAACTTAGCTATGGTCCAATGCAAATTATCCCTCAGCTCATAATGCTCCACACTTTTGGGTGAAGTAGAGGGCTAAACCAATGGGAACTTAGCAGGTATGCCCATCCAATGTGAACATCTTGTACAGCTATTCGTCTATTAGTAGCCCTGTGTTCTCTCTGTGTGGCTTTGCCTTAGAAAATGGGGTGGGACCAGATGATCCTTGAAGGACCTTTCAACCCTATGATTTGATGATAATGCATAATATCTCTGTCTTGGGTTCCTTGAAATGAAAACAAAGATTGAGGGTGAAAACAGATGTGGCGCTGGTCTGCTATGACTCAACTGAGCTGTGGACTCACCTGCACGTCTGTTAGACTGCAGATGCTCTGATAGGTGACTGACCTGAAATGCATCCTATGGAAGATCCCAGACGCCCATTCTGGGCCAATGTCTGCCCACCCAGGCCAATGCGGGCCACAGTGGGCCAACGTATCTGTTTGGCTAGGGGTGGGAATTCTGTTTCTCTTGAGAATTGATATTGCCAGTATTTGGGTGTATCAGGTTAATCTGATACATCTGATATTTACCTGTACTGGCATACCGGATCTTTCACATTGGGCACTTTACCGTTTTTTTTACATTGCGGCCATTGAGATAAATGACTGTAATGTAAAAAAAACGGTAAATGCCCAGTGTTAAAGATCCAGTATGCCGATACTGGTAAATCCAGTACTGGGGAGATCTGATACCGGTAAATCAGATATCCTGTATTCTCCCCAGCCCTATGTTCGGTCCCACCATCCCCATCACAAAGCAGGGGCCACCATGGCTATGCATTGTGGTGGGGGCAGGGCACTGGATGCGAGGTGGGGGTGAGGGGAGTGGGGCCATCTACCTGCACATTTGTTGTGTTTTCCTTCCCTACCCTGGGTGGGTGGGACAGCTCTCCGGTTACCTGGGTCTCAGACATGTCTGTACCATGCCACCCCCTGACCCAGAGAGTAGCAGCCACTGGGTATTTTCAGACATGACGAGATCACGCTCAACCACAGTGAATCACGGTCAATCCTGCAGCGGAGCCAAAGCGCCCTGAACGCCTGTTTGGCGGCCACCAGATGTTCATCACGGTCAATACCCACATGGGGTCAATTTTAACCACGCTTCCAGGGCACCCCTTGGGACAATCCCCGGAAGCGTGGTCAAAGAGATTCCCGATGAGAACCAACAAAAAGTAACATCTGGCTGGCAACCACCGGCTGGCATCAAAGGAAATGATTCCCAGCCAGGGACAAAGCATGCAGCGTTGCTGCTAGGCAACAAGTGACAACACAGGCCAGGGAGGGAGATTTAAAGGGCACACGGGAGCAGCTGGGACGAGCCGCCCTGGCACCTTCTGGGTGCTTTGACCATGGTCCAGCCCGGAATTGGCGTAACGTCTGTTGTGCTGCCCCAGACCGTGATCTGTCGGCCCGATTCCCTGCCATGGTCCCGGTCCCGTCACCTCTGTTTCGGGCTTTTTTTTTACCACGGGGGTGGTTGTTCGGTTCACCCCCACCGGGGATCCTCTGTGGTGAATCGGGACCGTGTAACGTCTGAAAATACCCACTGTTTCATGCCCTGGGCTACAAAACAGTGGGCGAGCCACCCGCACATCTGTTTTTACCCTATGATACAGTTAAACTCCTGTTTATAGAAATCAAGAACAATTTCTATCAATTGCATGTTACCAAAACCCATTTTTAAATGTATTATTATTATTATTATTATTATTATTAATTTTTGCATTTGTATCTGACCCTTTCCCAAAATGGACTCAGGAAGACATTCAAGAAATTCATCATATGAATAATGTGGTATCAAAGTATAAAAGGTATTCCCACTGCCCATTCTGATGAGTCGGACACAAAGTATTCAATGGGTTTACCCAATGGGCTAGATGCCCATTTCCACTCTAATTTGGTATTCCTGATAGTCATTTAACTACAGTGGTTTGTGGGTACCAATTGGTTAACCAATATGATATCCGGAATTACAATTACTGGCCACCGTTATGGAATTTGCTATCCATTTAATCTCTACAGTCAATGGGTGCTTTTAGACAGACTGCAACTCCAGTTCTACACATGCCAGCCCACTTCACCCTTGGACTGGCTGACCTGTTTAAAAGCACCCCACTAGGCCTGGAAGTGGGGCAATCTGTGCCTGCTTTGGAGCAGCCCAGATTGTGGTGCTCTGGAACATCTGAAGCACCTGTAGCAAACCCAGGCCACCAGCGCAAAGTGGACCTGCTGTCCATCTCCTCAGAGGACTCACACTGAAGCTCTGCTTTTGGTCAGTCATTGCCCTCGGCAACACTATAGTGTTGTAGGCACCAGCCTAGAGCGTCTGACAATCCACCCACTACTCTATGGTTCAGGGGAGGTGCCATGCAGGCAAACCTCAGGCCAGGGAAAATGCTGGGTCTGTCTAAAATATACCCTGATGGGGTTGTAAGTGAGTGGATGTGGGAGCGCAGCCCAATGTCCCAACCACTGGACTACCCTTCGTCTAAGAAGCTTTGCTATTCAGAGATGAAAGGACTACATGAACATTTAGTAACATTATGGTTAATAAAAGCACTTTTTCAGTAAGTTTTATGACAGGAAGATAATTCAATCATTGTCCCTGTGTTTTCATGAATTATCATACATTAGCCTTTGTGTGTATTCCTGTCTGATTCTTCAAGCAATTCTGAGGAAAACGGCTTTCTCATAGAGTCAAGACAAAGCCAACATCAGTAGAGCTTTTGATCTCCAGGCATAGGTGAAATATCGCCCAACTAACAATCTGTCCCTGTTTTATAACAACAGACATATTGTTTATCTCAAAGGCAAACATGATTATACATTGGAAATGCTGCCTAGAGATGCTGAGCATTTTCAAGTCTTGGGGAATGTTTATGATGTCTTTTATTCTTGACACGTATGATGCCTACAGCTAAAATAAATGGGCTTTGACAATCATCCTGAGCCAGTAACTCCTTTTAAAAAAAACCTAAAACCCTACAATCCTGACTTTTCAGGAGTCTCTGGCAGTAGACGACAGTGTTCCCTTTAGGCTACCTGCCTCTCTTCTCCTAAATAAATGTTACGACACCCTGAGAAACAACATGGCCTCTTGTCTCTCATTATTTCCGACTGAGTCCCTTTGTAATGAATAATTGACGGCTTTCCCTGCGTGCAAGTTTCTTGGAATGAAAGAAAAGTCTCTGAATTTCAGTAAATGAGGACTTCTATCCAAAATGGTCCTCAGGAGAAATCTTCTCCTGCCCTCCAGGGAGAGTTTTTGTTTTTTTAGTTTGTCTAATTAATATATTTCTTTTTCTTAAATATTCTTGGAAGGAAGAACCTTCCATCAAAAAGTCCCTCTCCGACATGTATTACCAAAACAGGGTCAAATTACCTGTTTCAAACAGGTATCAAACAACCTGTTTATAGTCATCAGTTTCCCCATGAGTTTGTTTCACCCTCTGTGTTTGCTCAGGGTAAAACTGCTGACATTTACACAACTGAGTCTATGTTTCTGAGACAACACCATCAGCAAATGTCACAGCCGTCTTTACAGTGGCAAGAAGCCAAAAGCAGCATGGCTTGACTTTATGCCAGTGGCAAGACTTCCAAAATGGTCGCGGTTAGAACTACCCAAACATTCCGGAGAACATCAGAGCTATTTCATGCTTGAGCCATGCTCACCTGTCATTTACTCACCAGTCAAACTGATGCATTATTTCAATTGCTTATAGTGGTTCTCAAACTCAGCCTTAAAAAACAAGCTGTTCCATGTATGCAAACAATTCAGTAAGATTTTTTTTTTTTTAAATCAACAAAAATCTATGAGATCGGAAATGGGTACTACATTTAGTACCCATGAGTAAAACCAGAATTTTGGAGTAACACATCAGGTACCCAACAGGTTACATGGGTACAGATTGGTTACTGGATACCTGACAAAAATCAGGAACTTCTGGTACTGATTTTTTGATTTACTGATTCCTGATCAGTATATCGGTATACCAATCGGTATATTGAATTGGAAAAGGGGGAAATTTGCACATTTGGGTTTTTTTTCAGTGACCAGAAGTAGTTTTCTGGGATCAGAAGTTGACTTCCCAGGACCAGAAAATTCATTTTCTGGAAAAGAAACCCCATCTCTGCCGGCGAGGAAGGGGTCCCTGTGCCGCCGTCGCTCACCTTGCTGGACCTACAGGGAAAGAAAAAAGAACTGTGTGAGTGTCTGGGGGGAGGGAACGTAGAAGCCGGTTGTGAGAGTCGGCTTGTCCCCTCCCCCAACCGGAAATAGCCGGGGCTTTAAAGCCCAGCGGCCAGTGACTTGTTCCGCAAGCCACAGGCCACGAGCCAAAGGTCCATGGTCAAAGGGCGCAGCGCTTTGGGGCGCTTCGGGGCCGCAGGGGGTGGCAGGGGGATGTTTTGTTTTTGTGGGATTCTTTCTGGTCAGGGCTAGGGAGGTGGGGTGGGGGTGTAGGAGGGGTGGTTG
>QEPC01011454.1:208487-230484 GCA_003113815.1 Sphenodon punctatus
GAACTGGTTGGTCCAACTTTGGCCGATCTCAGTCCCACACGGATGGCCGGGGAGGTGGTGTAGTGATTGTTTTTAGAGAGGACTGGCCTATTAGGAGGTATCCAGTCCAGGAGATTGTGGGTATCCAGGCCCTCCATGTGGTGTTCGATTTGGCTGGGGGCAAGCTAGGGGTGCTGCTGGTATACCGGACCCCTTCCTGTCCGGCGGCATCCCTTACCGCTCTAGCAGAGAAAGCCTCAGAGGTGGTGTTGGGCTCCTCTAGGACCTTCGTCTTCGGGGACTTCAACATTCATGCCGATGCTGGCATTGTTGGGGCAGAGCGAGAATTCATGGCCGCCATGGCAACCATGGATTTGTCCCAGGAGGTTATCTGCCCGACCCACGTAGGGGGGGTATACCCTCGACCTGATCTTCAGTTCTGGCCTTGAGGCGGGAGGTCCAGCGGTGGGGAAGGTTAGGACAGTGCCCTTGTCATGGACGGACCATTATCTCCTGCAGGCCAGTCTCCCAGCGCACCCCCTCCAGAAGGGGAAGGGACCAGTTAGGATGGTCCGCCCTCGGAGGTTGATGGAACCCCAGCGGTTCCAGGAGGTCCTCAGGGTGTTAACCTTGGACCTGGATGGTCACTCTGTCGATGAGCTGGTCCAGCGTTGGAATAGCTTGCTGGAGGAGGCCATCGACAGGGTGACTCTGAGACGCCCTCTGCCTCGGTCTTGTCACCACAGGGTCCCTTGGTTTACTGAGGGGCTGTGGTGTCTGAAACGAGTAGGCAGGAGGCTGGAGCAATGCTGGCGTCGGATTCAATCTGACTCCGACCGACTTCTCCATAGGGCCCATTTGCGGTCCTGTGTTGAGGCTGTGAGGACAGCAAGGAAGGAGTTCCTTGCTGTCCTCATAGCATCTGTGAAGTCACGCCCAGCAGAGCTGTTTTGGGTGGTGTGGGAACTGGTCAGTCTGGCCTCCCTCCGCCTGAATGGGGACTTGTCCCAGGCCTGCTGTGAGGAGTTTGTCATCTATTTTGCAGACAAGATCGCTTGGATTCAGAGCGATTTTGATGCTGGATTAGGGGAAGTAGGTGGAGAGTGAGAGGTGATGGAGGCCCCATCTGGTCCAGCTTTGTGGGGGGAGTTTCAGGAAGTGACGCCGGCTGATGCAGTGGATGTCTTGGGGTCTGTGAGGGCCACTTGTTGTGAACTCGATCCATGCCCATCCTGGTTGGTGAAAGCCTCCAGGGAGACGTTGGGGACGGTGTTGGCGAGGGTGGTGAATGCGTCCTTGCAGCAGGGGAGGTTGTTGCCTAGCGTTAAGGAGACTGTGGTGCATCCCCTGCAGAAGAAACCATCCTTGGACGTGGACGCACTCACCAGTTACCGACCTGTCTCTAACCTTCTCTTTTTAGGGTAGGTTATTGAACAGGCAGTGGCGCTCCAGCTCCAGGCGCATCTAGATGGCATCGGTTTCCTGGACCTGTTTCAATCTGGGTTCCATGCCGGCTATGGCACTGGGATGGTGCTGGTGGCCTTGGTTGATGACCTCTGCCGGGAGATGGACACACAATGTTCAACATTTCTCATCCTGCTAGATCTCTCGGCCGCTTTTGATACCGTGGACTATGGGCTGCTGTTGAGACGGCTGCGTGACCTGGGGAGTTCTGGACGGGACTGTTCTTGAATGGTTCCGCTCATTCCTCTCAGGAAGAAGCCAGCGGGTGGTGCTGGGGGAGGAGACATCTTTCCCCCCGTGCTTTATCATGCGGCATTCCGCAGGGTTCTATTCTGTCTCCATTATTATTTAATGTATATATGCAGCCCTTGGGGTAGGTTGTGAGAGGGTTCAGGGTGCGATGTCACCAATATGCTGATGATGCTCAGCTGTACCTCTCTTTTTCAACTGACCCAGACCCTGCTGTCTCGATGCTATCCCAGTGTTTGGAGGGCGTGGCGGAATGGATGTGGCAGAGCAGACTGAAGCTCAACCCCGATAAGACGGAGGTGATGTTGGTGGGGAGAGCGAGGGAGGTAGTGGCCCCCTATACACATCTAGATGTGTATAAGAGACAGGGGTGCGATGTCACCAATATGCTGATGATGCTCAGCTGTACCTCTCTTTTTCAACTGACCCAGACCCTGCTGTCTCGATGCTATCCCAGTGTTTGGAGGGCGTGGCGGAATGGATGTGGCAGAGCAGACTGAAGCTCAACCCCGATAAGACGGAGGTGATGGTGGTGGGGAGAGCGAGGGAGGTGTCGGCCCCCCTGATTCTGTCTCTTATACACATCTAGATGTGTATAAGAGACAGGCCCTACACGGTCTGGGCCCCTCATACCTCAGGGACCGCCTCGCCCTCCGTGCCCCAGAGCGGCTCCTTCGGTCTGTCGGGGGTGCCTTCTTGGAGGACCCCTGCGTTAAGCGGTGGACCACAATGGAGAGGGCATTCTTGGTGGCCGCACCGCACCTTTGGAACTCCCTTCCAGAGGAAACCCGTCTGGACCCAAGCCTGTTGACATTCCGGTGAAGTTGTAAAACCTGGCTGTTCGCCCAGGCCTTTGGGGAGGGGGGGAGGGTTTTAGCTCCCCTACCTTATTTATTGTTTTAATTGAGGTCCAGGGCCCTGTTTTAATATATGATTGTTATTATTGATTGTTTTAAATTGTTTTTATGTATTATATATTTATTTTTGGAAGCCGCCCCGAGCTGTTTGCAGGAGGGGCGGGGTAGAAATCTATAAAACAAATAAATATATAAAAATAAATAAATAAGTGTTTTAAAAAGAAAAATCAGAGACAAAAAAAAAAGTTTTAAAAAAATATGGAACTGGAAGTAGGTTTCTGGGACAAGAAGTTGCTGAATAATTGTTGGAATTTGACAGAAACCAAATAAATCGATGTCATAATTCAGTCTATCAGCAAAAAAGTGACCTCTGGCAGGGAAAAGGTTCCTAATTTTTGATGTAAAACAACAGGATTTGGGTTTTGTTTGGGCTTTGTTGTTGTTGCTACAATGGGATTTTGGTGGTATACAAAAGAGGCCATGTCTTACCTCCTGTTGAATCTGCTGTTGCAAAATCTAGAGTTCTAACTTAACTTTGGGCCTTATACACTTCTACCCAGGCCCACAGGATCCAAAATTATCTTCCTTCTAAAAGGAACCCGGGTAACAGATAGTTTCTTTCATATCCCTGATCCAAGGACATTTTCTTGACTTCAGTCCATATGATGCCCAATTGGGCAAGGTTTGTTCACTGTGATGTACCATCTGAGGTGTGTACATCATGTTTTCCATGATTTCTACATACAGGGTTAGGGTTAGGGTTAGGGTTCTCAGCCCGTGAGTTTGAGGGGCCCACATGCATGTAGAATGCCTATGCCCACTGGAAGGGAATGCCCCAGTAGGGGTCCCACCAAGCTACACCTCTGTCCACATCCTAGCCTGAACTGCCAATCTTCTGGATGGCTCCATTTTATTCAGATGCCCAAGCCAGGTGAGCTTTCTCATCCTGATAAACTCAGATGCTATAGGCTGATAGGTTTGTTGTCAGAAGCTATTGTTCATTAGCTTATCCTGCCAGAATTTGGGTGGCCATTGTGCGCACGTGGAGTGATTTCTTAAAATTGTATTTGGAATTGAAATAAATAAATAAATCACAGGACATGCACAAAATGGCCACCTGGGCGAGTCTGCACATGCGCATCATTTTCCAAAATGACACCGGCAGCATTAGGAAAGGGGGCTCTAGCAGTGTGGAAAGGGGTGCAAAAGGGGCCATTTTGCATGTACGTTGTATTATTAATTTTTTTTTAAATGACAATGGATGAAAACAAACAATAATTGTTTGTTTATTCATTTATTTTTGTAACATTAGTTATGAACATGAATGGAGCTCCATTCATGTTTGTAACTAACTAATAGAAATCGTTAGGGATGCACCCCTAACAGTTGGGAATGCTAGCACGGTGCCCCTCCTAACATAGGATTGTATGATGGATACATATTGATCTGTTCATTATGAAAAGGAAAATGCTCCCATAATTATTTTTTTATATACTTGGTTAAGCATACAAACCAATTTTTTAGCCAGGTCCGGCTTCCCTGCATTGAAGGATTCGGTTACACATATGTTGTTATTTTTAGTTTATTCATGTTGGGAGCCTCTATCCTGAATCAACATGGTTCCTCCATGGGCCGGGGAGTCCTGTGCTTGAGAGCCAGTGGTCCCATATTTTACATCAGTGCCCCTTGTATTCTTGTCATTTATTTCAGTTTTATTCATGGACCCCAAGAATTGGGAAACCCTGTGGGGCCCCCAACACATGGATTCAGGCTGTCATGAAACAGCCCTTCTGTTTTTGTGGACCTGCTCTGCGAAAACGGAATGGCTGTCAAAATTCCACTTGGAATTCCTACTAATTGGAATTTTCAATCAAAAATCAAAAATCTGATCAGCCATTTGTGCATGTACAGATTGCATGAATACAAAAAAAAATCGCTATTTTTTGTATCCACAAAATGAACCGAAATTTTTTGATCGGTTCTCTGAACTATAATCAGAATGATCATCCTTTCCAATTTTCCTTTGATCTGATCGAACCAACTGAATCGGTCAAAAATGAAATCCAGTTGGAAATGGACTTTGTGCAATCATGCAGTCTGACACTCAGATATCTCTCTATTCTTTATCCGACTCAGGCCCGGCAGTCTCGGTGCTTACCCGGTATTTGGTGGCTGAGGGGGATTGGATGAGGGTGAGCTGCCTGAAATTAAATCCTGATAAGATGGAAGTGATGGTGGTGGAGAAGGCTGGGGGAGTGGTGGCCCCCATCATTGATGGAGTCCATCCTGCCCTGGTATCTTAGGTTCGGACTCTGGGGGTGCTCCTGGACCCGCAACTCCGCCTGGATAGCCAGGTGGCGGCGCCGCAGCTGTGGCGAAGGGGGAATTTCGCCAGTTATATCTGGTACATGGGCTTCAGCCCTATGTCTTGGACACTAATCTGGCCACGATCGTCCATGCTTTTATTACCTCGAGACTGGACTACTGTAACACACTCTACATGGGGCTACCCTTGGTGCTGGTTTGGAGACTGTAGCTGGTGCAGAACGTGGCAGCTCATCTCCTAATGCGGACAGGCTGACATGCACACATTACACTAGTGCTTCATTCTCTGCACTGGCTGCCGATAGTCTTCCGGGCCCAATTCAAGGTGTTGGTGCTGACCTTTAAAGCCCCAAACAGCTTAGGCCCCACCTACCTGCAGGATCGCCTCACCCTCCGGATCCTGGATCAGCTCTTGCAGTCGGCTGGGGGCGCTTTCCTCAAGGTCCCCCGGGTTTCTCGAGTATCGACCTTGCAGAGGGTGATCTTTGTGATGGTGCCGCAGCTGTGGATCTCTCTCCCACCAGAAGTCCACCTAGCCACCGACCTCCCCTCTTTCCATAGACAATATAAAACCTGGCTATTCCGCTATGCCTTTCCTGAGGGAGATGGGGTGGGGTGGGGTGGGTTAGGGTGGGATAGGGGGGAACTTTTTGTTATTGTGGTTTTTTAACTGTATTGTTGTTGTTTATTTTAATCTGTTTTAATATGTTGTTAGCCGCCCCGAGATGCTTTTAGCAGGAGGGGGTGGCATACCAATTTTATAATAAATAAATAAATAAATAAATAAATAAATAAATTTGTCTGGATCTGGCCCTTCTCTTTACTTAAGGTTTGACACAGCAAGAGCTAAGAGTAGAACAGCAAGGACTTGTTGCTGAACTTGAGAGCATAGTCCATTACTCTAGTGTATTTGCTGGAATATTTTGAGTTCTCCTGATCATATTTCATAGAGCTCTGGCATTAGTTTCCTCTCCAGTTAAAGCAGACATATTTTCTATAATGGAAGAATGCTCCACATAAATTCAAATCCATTGATTTCTAGCGGAATATGCATGATTCATACTAATCCCCTCCATTTCAAATAACGTCTGTAGATCAAATTAAACCTGCTCTTGGATATTGTATTTTTTTTCTATTCTAAGTAAGATCTTGGTTTCCTCAGCCAAGCTCCATAAATTAAATGTCACTTTTATCTATAGCTTGGATCAATTTGCAGTAAAGTGGGTGATACGGAACAACGTTAAATTAACCTAATTTATTATTATCCTATTTTTGTTAAATTTATTGTTTGGTTTCATGAGAAATTCCATCAAGGGCCCGTTGCAAAATCAGCTTTGATTTGGAAATGACCTCAATGTGCAGACATCTCATCTTTCTAACTTGCACCCTCCTTCAGTGGATCCTCCAGCACTGAAATCTGCCCTGGTACAAAGCTTGTTGAAATGCAGTGCTCAAATTGCCTTGACATACTATCTCTTGCATGCTTTTAAAGTACAATTGGATTTAATCAACAAAACTGGCACATGCCTTGTAAAAAAAATCTGTCATAATAAGACCCTGGGTTATAAAGCCTGTGCTAGTTGGCAGTGCAACTTTGGCTTCCAGATTCATTAAGTGCACTCATAATTACCCTGTTTAGAATCCATATCGCTTTCTCTGCATCAGAATCCGCACACGCTCTCAGGCTAAAGTTTACCTTTCCATAATTTGAGCATTTTGGAATTGGCATGAAGGAAAGAGAGACAATGAATTTGTAACCAAAGCAGTGTTTTTAACAATGTATTGATCTCCTCTTGTAATGATGAGAGGCTGCCATAGACATCTGTAGCTCACAGTTTAGGCCTCCAAAATCATTTCAACTGAGAATTTCTTTCAGCTGACAATTACATCGGAGAACAAAAGTCTCTCTTCTTCTACTTTTTTTTTGTGGTAATTTCCTCATTGTTTAATAATAATAAAAAAGGATAGAGCTAAAGAGGAACAGGATTATGCCCCATCCTTTAAGCTCTTCCAGTAATTAATCTACTGTGAAAGGCGAGGCAAAGCTTTTGTACTTACAACAGATTGAACACAAAGATTGGTTTAATGTCATCAACTTACTGCCTCCACCAACCCCCATTGAAGTTAACAGAAAGTCTCTTTTTGGGATCAAGGTGCATTTCGTCAGGTCTTTAGCCAGCTTCTTTAGGTCAACACTCATCATTTTGGCCTATGAAGACAGTGTGGTATTTTTTATTTTATTTTTTAGGATTACAATATCTTGAAAAAAATTCTCCCTTCCCTATGTCAGTGCATTTAAAGGTTTTATTTGATTTAGGGATTTCTTTCCCAATCTTCCTTGAAGGTTCAGGGCCGCTAACAAATCTAAAATAGACAGAAATGAACACAAACACAAACAGAAATTTAAAAACAGCAACATATAATATAAGCTCTAGAAATATATAAAACATTTAAATCCATCTTCTGTCTCAAGGTATTTTCCTACCCCAGAGGCACATCTTTTGCATGTTAGTGGCTCTCCAACTTTGCACTTTTAGGATGGTGGGGCCAATCCCATAGCCTGTGGAACCGTCTCACGTCCATAGAAGAGACATAGGGTGTTTTCAGACATGACGGGGCCACTTGGCCCCGTCACGAAATCAATGTATTCATCCCCCGCTGGGACGACCCCATCATGCCCTAACAGATGTGCCAGGGGATCCCGGCGGGGAATCGGGGAGGGGGCGGGGCCGCGGGGCGCAACGTGCAGCCGCACGGCCCCGCCCCTCCATGCTCCCCGTCGCCCGCCCTCTGGGGAGACGGGCGGGCGGCGGGGCCAATGCGGCCGCCGCGTCGGGCCGGATGCACCACGGCCCGGAATCCCGCCGGGGATTCCGGGCCGTGATAGCCGACCAGACATTACTTTTTTTTTATGCTTGCCTGGAATCCCTTTCACTATACTTCAGCCAATTTTCGCGCCGGTAACCTGGAAAGCGTGGTTGAAATTGACCCCATGTGTGTATTCAGTGTGGTGAAATCTGGCGGCCGCCGAACAGACGTGCAGGGCACAGTGATCACATGTAGGTATTCAGCGTGGTTCACTGTGATCTCATCACATCTGAAAACACCCATAGTGCCAAGTGGAATCTACATGGATCCCACACAAATCCCATGTGAATCCGGCGCAGACAGGGTTTGGGATTGCGGCAATTGTCACTTGCACACAGGTGAGGCCAGTGTGGTGTAGTGGATAAGGTATTTGACTTGTACCTGGGAAGCCAGAGTTCAAATCCTGTTCTTGCCATGAGCTCACTGGGAGATCTTGGGCAAATCTCAGCCTCAGTTCTCCATTTGTAAAATGAGTGTGTGTGTGTCTTTCTGTCCCTTTGTTCCCATCACCCATGTCCATCTTAGATTGTAAGCGCACTGGGCAGGGACCTGTCTTCAAAAATCTGTGACTGTTCGGAATGGGCAAACGCGGTTCGGAGTTTGGACCGAACTCAGTCTGTTCGGCTGTCCGAACCGAACTCTCGAACGACCAAACAGTTCGGATGAGTTTGGGAGCAGGAAAAACTTCTTTTCAGGGCAAAAAAAGCAAGTTTCAGTTTTGGCCAAGTTTCGGTTTCGGCCAAGTTTCGGTTTCGGCCAAGTTTCGGTTTCTGTTTCGGTTTCAGTTTCGACAGTGCTGTTTTTGACTGTTTGGCCAAGTTTGGCCAACCCGAACTCGGCTTAACCAAACCATCGAACCCAAACTCGAGTTTCGAACCAAACAACCAAACATCCTAACATCCGAACTGCATTCTGTTTGCCCATCCCTAGTAACTGTAAAGCACTGCATACACCTAGTAGAGCTATAGAAGTTATTATTAGTAGGAATGCTAGATACACCATACCCACAAAGGAAAGTTGGTTAACATTAAGCGTTAGTTGTTGTTTTGAACAAAAAAGCCCTGGGGTAGAAATCTACCCCAATGCGTTTTACCATAGGGTAAAACCAAAGTAATGTCTGGGGGTTTTTTCAACACAGAAGATGGGTGTTAAGGTCTTTGGAAATCTTTGGGATTCAGCAAATATTACAGTATTCAGTTTGGAAAGACTGAATTCTGAAGTTCCAAGGACCAAGGCCATTATTTGGAAAACGTCGGAAACTTCAGAAACCAATTTACGCATGGTGGGCTGGTGGACAGTAGAGCTTCTTCTGGAAATGAAACTTACTGACATATTTGGTAGGTCGAGGGTATGGGAGGGGACTGTTGAGTGATGGTAAGCCAGATAGCAAATTTTGATTGGCTGGCCAAGTCAGATGGCAAGATTTTGATTTGCTGGCAGGGCAAAATAAAAGTGGCTGCAGCCTTTTTGTTCATTTTCTTTAGTGAATTTTGATGTGTGCTACCATGCTGCTGGATCCGTAAGTAATCGGATGGGGGGAGGGAGGGTTGCCTCTCCTCTCCTCTCCTCTCCTGTCCTGGTATCGTATGGTATGGTTTGGCCTGTCCTGTCCTGTCCATAGGGCCAATGCTGAGGGCATGGGGGCTACATTTACCTTTACCATGCCATGCAGTGATTTTTTTTTTAATAATATTAATAATAATAATAATAATAATAATAATTAATAAATAAGGTGCCACATTGCTTCTATTTCTGCCTGCTGCTTGGTTGGCACTTGGCACCATGAGGACATAGGGATCTCTTTGTCTGGCTCCACTTGCCTTTGCCTGGTCTGTTCAAATTACCAATGCCACAGTACCAAACCCATGCCAAGAGGGTGCCCATGGGGGTGGGGTATGAATGTCTGGTTTCCTTAATGGTTTGCTGCTGGGAGTCTGTTTGCTGCTGGGAGGGCAATGAGGACCATGTGTTCTCCAGCTCGCTCACCCACCCACCCCAGGGTCTCCCAGACCCAGACTAGAGTGACCTTGCATGGGAACATGGGTGGGGGTCTTTTCAAGTTTCCGGTGTGTGTCTGGTCTACCCAAGTTACCACCAGTGTCACCGTAGCAATGCCATGCCAAGAGGGTGCCCATGGTGTGTGTGTGTGTGTGCATGTCTGGTTTCCTTCTTGTGGGTGTTATAAGGCTGTCTGTCTTTTGGTGGATTTCTCCACATTTTGGGGTTGTTATATTCTTCTTGAGTGAATGTCCCATTTGTGCTAGTCTGTTGTGTTTTTTTGTGTCCTGCTTGGTTGGCGTACTGATTTTACAGTGGGTGCACTACTGTTGGTTTGTTAGTTTTCATTTCTTTTCTTCTGCACACAGTTGCACTTTTGTGGGATTGTGTGGTTTCTTGTGTGTGTGTGTATGTGTGTTTGTGTGTGTTATAGCTGCTGGTCTGGCTGGTGGCATCCACGAGGTCACGCACGGACCAAAAAGGCTTGTTGAAATTTGATTGCTCAATTTGATTTGCTTGCTATTGTAGTCTTTGGTCTTTCTCTGGTGGGTTGTTGTGCACATTGTACACACCCTGATTGGCTAGGCAATTAAATGGCTGCAGCTGCTGCACATGGCAACACCTGCTGAGGTGCCAAGCTGATGCTGAAGAGCTCCAAAGTTGCCAAAGTTTTCTGAAGTTTTCCAAAGTTTCTGAACTTTCCAAATTTTTCTGACATCCCAGACTTTGGTCTCCAAAGTCCAGGGCTTTGGAAAGAGTACCAAAATGTCTCCAAGTACCCAGACCAACTAGTCAGAATTTCAGAATTCAGTCTGAGTCCCTGGAAGTAGTATTCAGTTAAGCCTTAGTTAAAACAAATCCCTGGACTTATGTCCTTCTTCTAAAAGCCTCTCCAAATCAATGAGTCTTACAGAAAATGCTCAGACTATGGGAGCGTCTAGAGGACGGGAGATCCAGAGTTCTGGAGCAGACCCCAAAAGGCCTGTTTGCAAGTTCTTACCGTAGGGCTTGGTGCAGTGATGGAACTCACACAGGAAGGCATCTCAGGTTGGTCGTAGGAAACATAGAACATAGGTCAGGAGGCAAATGTGTAGGGTAGAGCTAGTCAAAATCAGAAAATCGATAAAGAGTCAATTGGCATTAACGGCAGTGCAAATCACTCAGTTACTAGTGGTAAGCAGTGCTGAAGTGAATCAGCTCCTTTTCCCTTGCAGAGTAAATTTAGGGTCAGCAGCAGTGCGCCCCCTAGGATGTCAGGGGAAATGCCCCTCCTGGCCCCTTGAGGACTCCCCAAATGGTGACGACTTTAAAAAAAAATCACCTCCCCTCCAGTCACGAGCATGGGGGCACGCAACATATGAGATTATGTTCAGAGACATCTCGAAGAACCTTGTTTTAGAGGCTCTGATCTTCTTGACAAGAAGGTTCAGTGCCTCTAAACAAGGTTCTTCGAGATGGCTCCGAACATAATCACACTGGTTGTCTGTGCGCACGCGGACACAACCGGTGAGAATCACCCCCCCCCCCCGAAGGCTTCCTCTAAGGAAACCTTCAGGGACAAAAGAGAGGCGTTCTGTCCCTTTATGTGGAATGGCAGCTAGAAGCACCATCAATTCCGAATAAAGGGAGCCTGCAATGAAATAGTGCCACAGGGGGCACTATTTCATTTCAGGGGGTAGGCCAGCCTGAATGTCCATACCCGGGCAGCTCACAGTAGAAGCCCAGGTTAGACTAATGTGGGCTGTGCAGGCCTCCCTCCCTCCTTCCTTCTAGTGAATCAAACTTTGACTCGACTCTGGAAGGGGGTGGGGAGTCTTAAGGTGCTGCGAGGCAGCTCCCAGGCCCAAGAAATACTGAACAACGGTGCATGGAGGAGCAAGCCAGCCGGAAGTGAGTAAATTGCAGGGCCAGAGAGGCCTGTGTGGAGAGACTGGGGGGTGGGGTACTTTGGACTGGGAGAGACTGGGGAATTGGGGAGGGGTGGATGGGGACAGACTGGGAGAGATTGGGAATGGGGGATTGGTGGGCGGATGGGCACATGTGGGGGTACACAGGGACATGGTGGGGGGAGTGGGGGCACACGGGGATGAGTGGGGGCACATGGGGATATGGTGGGGGGCACATCAGGACATGCGGGGGTGAGTGGGGACACATGGGGAGATGGGGGGGGTCTCTGGATGCTTTTGGAGGCTTGTGGGAATAGTTTGGTTTATGTGTGGTTTTCTGATTTTTATAAGGAATTGTTTGGTTTATGTGTGGTTTACTGATTTTTATATGGATTGGTTTGCTTTAAGTGTGGTTTTCTGGTTTTTATATATCTGTGCATGATGATAGGGCCCTGGGAATAAATTGGTGCAGATTAGGGGAAAGCTTTGTGTCCTGTGGATCTCTGCTAAAACTGTTTGTCAGTGAGGTTTAAGGTTGTGACTTGTCTGTCTGCTTTTAAACCAGGAGTTGAATAGCCGCCTAAATGAAATTGCTGGAAACGCTGCACTTGTTGTTCACAGGTGTGACAAGTGGGGGACAAATTTTAACCTGTGAATATAACCTGCCTAAATTAAGGTGCCTCATTATAGCTTGGTTTCTGGTTTACGTGTGGTTTTTGGGGAAAGCTTTGTCTGTTCTGTGGATCTTTGCTAAAACTGCTTGTAAGTGAGGTTTAAGGTTGTGACTTGTCTGTCTGCTTTTAAACCAGGAGTTGAATAGCCGCCTAAACGAAATTGCTGGAAACGCTGCACTTGTTGTTTACAGGTGTGACAACAATTTTGTAAAGGTTCTTTGTTAATAAACAAGTCTGGAAAGAAGAGAGAGACTAGTGGCTAGTCTGTGGTGAGGCTCCAAGATTTGAATCAGATAGAGAATTCTTCTGCTGAGAAAGATGCAATTCAGTAAATTTCTGTCTATGTGGAAAAATGAACTTGAATTGACTAAGGGCAGAGACAGTGTTCACTGTATTGTCTTCATTAGCTGCAATGGGGAAACCACAGTGAACATGGGTCCCTGACTAAGGGGATGAATTTAATTCCAATTAATCCCCTCTCTACACACTTGCACAAGACCGTAATCTCTTATCTTTATCAGAATTCATACCTTACCCTTCCCCAAAGGCTCAAGGTGGTTTACAGAAACAAAAGCACAAAGAGAAAAATTGTAAAAATACAAAACAATACACTAAAATCCCCTAAAAACCCCTACCCACACCCCAAAAACCCACCCAACCTCTATCCTCACCTGCTAAATGCTCTGCCAATAAGGGGGTTCTCTCCCCCGGTGGCAGTGCGTCACACAGCAGCGTTCCCAGCATTAGATAATGTAATGTCCATCCAAAGGAGCTTGGAAGCAAAAGGGAGGAGCAAGACAGGACGGTAATTAGAGGGTTCAGAGGGATCCAGGGTGGACTTTTTGAGGATGGGGGAAACAGTGGCATGTTTAAAGGCAGAGGGGAAGGAGCCAGTAGAGAGGGAGAGGTTGATGATGTGCAGGAGGGGAGGGGCGATAGTGGAGGCCGCTGCCTGTGAGTGTGCTCTGTTTACTGGTCATGGGGAACTCGCTACAGTCAAGCCTAGAAGGGGAGGGGGGAAGAGCTGCTACCCTGTGAACTCTGTGTCCCCTTAACATCGCTGCTGGGGCTGACTTGTTTCTTATTAGCAGGTGTTCTGTTCTGCCTGTACCTGCAATGTGTTAGCAGGAATTGACTCTGTCCGCTCGAACTGTCAGCTGATTGGTGCTGCGAGGAGCAGAGTGCCACCTCGGGATGCTAAGAGTGCTGCCGCCTGCGGCTGCGCCACGGGCCGGATCAAATATAGACTAGATCAAGGGGAAAAAGACCACAAACAACACCAGCCCGCCCCAGGCCCGTGCCCCAGGCCGCGCACACAAGGCCACACCCTTGCACATGGTGCCCTTAGGCGCACTGTCCGGTGGCGTAATATATCTCTTGGCTGCTCTTGGCTCGCAATATTATTTTGGGCTCTCCATAAGGAATTTGGGTTTATCTGGTTGACGAGGGTCTCTTTTGTTTATTATATCCTCATTAAAATGCCCTCGGGCCGATGCGGTTGTGATTTCTCCTTCCCCTTCACGGGACCCTAAACAATGGAAAATGTATCGTTTTTTTTGTGCCATCTAAAAATACCTCACTGCCTTCTGATAGCGCAACCTATAATGTCCCAGTGACTAATTCCTTTGCCCCCTTGGTAGAACTTCCGCCTGGTGATAATGTCAATTTGGTTTCTCAATTATCTTTTATTTCTAATATCCTCTCTGAGGCAGTTTGTTATTCACCTACTCATTTGTTGGATATATAGGATTGTGACTCTCAGAATTCCCCCTCTTATTTAGCACAGCATGTTTCGTTAACCACTAAGATGGTTTATTATTTGTTCCAACAATCTAACGCTATGCATTCTGAAATAATGGTGTTAAATGTATTAGTTCATTCGATGCTCCCCCGGGGAGGGCAGCAGTCGATTGCTACCCCTCCGTTTGTAACACGGGAGCTATTGGATGATGGTCTTCCACTTCAGCAAGAATTTATCACGCCTCAGCCCCTTCCTGCTGGAATTTGGGAGTCCCACCGTGTGTTCCTCAGGTGGTCTTGAGAGCGGAGGTGGCTACGAAACCTATAAGGGTTCTTGCGTTATTGGCCATTCTCAAACTATGGCTAACGGTTAAAATTTTCTCTCCAACCTCAAATTCTCTCTTGCCTCTTCTTTCAGACTCTGAGAATAGCTGGAGCTGGGCAGCAGAGGCTGAGCTCCTTAAATTGGGTATCCCAAGAAAGGCCTTGAGTCCGTTGGGTTATAAGCAAGCAGATTTACTGATAAAACAAAGAATTACTGAACAAGTACTCCAGACCAAAAGTAGTGCTTTATCTAACCAGAAGATTGCGCCGGGTTACTGCCATCAGAGTTCTGTCACTTCACCTGCCGGATATCTAGTTAACTGGCCAGCTGGGCCCCTTAGGAGGGCTCTTTTACTAAAGCGATGTAATGTATTCCCCTCGGCCTTTTCAGAGGGTAGATATCATGGGATTCCCAAGGAAGAAAGGCTATGTCCACACTGTGTTACGGCAGTACCCGAAACAAGAGAACCTATCATTCTGCATTGCAGAGCTTATGAAAACTGGAGGAGTAAATATTTGGTACCGGTAGTGAGCAGTTTTCCTGAGGGGTTGCAGTCTGAATTTATATTGCAACTGCTATAACTGATAGGGACTCTCCAACCTCTAGAGCGGTGGCAGCCTTGTGCGCACGAATGCTCTACTGGAAACAGAACTGTGCAATTTCCTCTTAAATTTTGTGGGAAACATGTGTCAAATTGCCATTGGCAATGTGCTAAGTTTGGGAATATAGGTGCGATGAGTAGATCCACACATATATTGTGGTAATCTTAACTGTTTAATTGTATATAATTTATTATATGTTTACTTGTTTTATATTTATATTTGTGGTTTTTTGGCTCTTGTTCTATTTTTATAAATATTGTTATAGCCTATGGGCTGACAATAAAATTTATTATTACATGTCTATCCAATGTTACTAACCCTAACCCTAACCCTGGGAACTCCTTGCTGCTGGGTAAAGCCATGCCACTGGCCTACCGTTGCCTTGGCTCCACCTACCACTTCCCTGGCTCTGCCTACCATTGCCCTGGCTCCGCCCCTAGGCTCGCCTGCCTTACTGCCCCTCCAACCTCAAAACCCACCAGTCACCCCTATTTAGGTTTGAAACAAGAAGCCCTTTATCTTTAAACCGAGCCTGAGAACTCTCCAAGATCTTGCCCCCAGTATGAGATCTTGTGAGTTATCATACACAAGTTAATAATAAAGAAGAATAAATCTTTTAATGTATAATTGCAGCTTTAAAGTATAATTGGATTTAACCAACAACAAAATGGGTACATGCAACATAAAAAAACCTTTCATTATAAGACCATGGCTTATAAAGTCTGTGATACTAGGCGGTGCAACTTTGGCTACCGGATTCATTGACCACACTCATAATTGCCCTGTTTAGAATCCATATCTCTTTCTGCACATCGGAAGATGCACACACCCTCCAGCTAAAGTTTACATTCCCATAATTTATTTATTTTTAAAATAAAATGTAAAAAATAATTAAATAATCACTGTGCATAGACAAAATGGCTGCTGGGACTGTTCTGCACATGGGTAGCCCTTTTCCAAAATGGCGACCCCAGTCTGTGGTGAAGGGCTGTTCTTTTGAGGAACTTAATAATCAGAATATTTTAACAAGGACATTTCCTTATTCCTTCGTCACCGGAAAGCTCTGATGCTAAGCTTTCTTCGGTGGTTTCCTGGGAAAGATCAAAATAATCTTTTTTCCTTATAGATTTCCCCCTTCCTTTTCAAGGATGCTGGCCAGATCCATACCTGGAAATCACAAAAATTATGCAGAACTATTGACGCCACCCTCAGAGGGACAGCTAAGGTATATCCTTGGAAGTCCTTCTTCCTAATGATTGGCTACTACTACTAATGATAATATTAATAATAATTTCTATTGTACTACTAGTTGTACAGATAGTAACATTTCTGTGGACATCTTTAAATATAACGTTGATTGGGTGGCAAATGGCCCCAACACGTATTTGTGTGCTGCATGTAAGCAGCCTAATGATTTGAACATTGTCTTGTCCACATGTTTGGCTCCTGGCAAACCCGGGATGTGAGCACAATTCCATTGCTATGTCAAGTCACACGATCCCCGCAAACACATTGGGAGCGTTACATTTAAATATATTGAATGGTATGTTTACATCAACTTCTGTTTATCGGATCAATAGAGTCCTCTGGGCGTCTTTAGACATAAAAAACATCAGGTGTCAAAACCCCGAAGCATGTGATCAGGGACCCGAGTTCACTGCACCAAAAAATCTTCAATTCTGCAACCAGTGAAGCCAAATTCTGCAAATTCAGCATGAGCATTAATATTTGCATAATTAACTTGATTTGCATAACTAGGCATGCTGGGAAGTAAATTTGCAACAGGTTTGACATAGAATCACAACTTTGCTAATCAAACACAACTCAAATCCTCTGGAATTTCAGCCCCCCAGAATTCCCACCTCATATTAAAACCCCAGACGTCCCTCACCCAAACATAGGGCCTTCATACCCCATCCACCCACCTGTGCTCCGTGCTCTGCACTGGTTCCCAATAGCGTGCTGAGCCAGGTTCAAGTTTTTGGTGTTGATCGATAAGGCCCTTCACGGTCTGGGCCCCTCGTACCTCAGGGACCACCGTGCCCTCTGTGCCCCAGAGTGGCTCCTTCGATCCGCTGGGGGTGCCTCCTTGGAGGTCCCCTGCATTAAGCGGGGGGCACAATGGAGCGAGCATTCTCGGTGGCCGGCCCACACCTTTGGAACTCCCTCCCGGAGGAAGCTCACCTGGCCCCAAACCTTTTGACATTCCGGCGAAGTTGCAAAACCTGGCTGTTCGCCCAGGCCTTTGGGGGGGGGGGAGAAGGGGTTAGAGGGGTTTATCTCCCCTACCCTATTTATTGTTTTATTGAGTTCCCGGGCCTTGTTTTAATATTTGAAATTGTAATTGATATGTTTTAATTGTTTTTAGATATATTTTATATGCATTGTTTTTTTGTTGATGTAAGCCGCCTCGAACTGTTTTTAGGAGGGCTGGGGTAAAAATCTAATAAATGAAATGAATGAAATGAATTCATCTCCCAGGGGCCTATTTACCCTCGGGTCATGGTCACACCTCCCGGACAGACGGCAGCTGCAGCAGCAGTTTAAGTTTAGGGCCAGGTGACAAGTTTATGCCTGAGCCAGGATTTAAAGATCCTGCAGGCAGCCCCCACTGCAGTGTCACTGCAATTTCAGCATCGCACTGCGAGGATTGGCTGATACAGCAAAAATCACTGCAAATTGCAGCAGCACAGTCAACACAGGTCCCCGCATGTGACTGGCCGTTGTGTGTAAGCACCATAACAATCCCAACACCAATTTGGCCACCCGCTGAACATCTGTACAACACGTGATGTGACTGCCATTGCTTCATAAGGACAATTTGCGTGCTCCAGCTCAACACGTGGCCAACGTTATGTCTAATGATATTATGTGGTGTGTTAATAGGTACAATATGGGGAACGAGGCGGCAGCACTTGAATGCTGAGATCGGGTGGCGAGCAAATCTCCAATTTGCCCCAAGATGGGCTGTGTGTCCAAGCAGCCCCACATGGTGAACACAGGGCCAAACCGGTGTTCATATCAAGGTCAGAACACACATCAAGGTCAGAACACACCTGTTGACATTGTCTAAAGATACCCTGTGTTTTCTGGAGGGGAAATGAAGTCCCGCTGCAATGCTATTTGCATTTCCTGTGCAGTGACAACCTCTGCAAGGAACATTAGCATCTATTCCGCAAGACAAAGCACAGAAGAAAGTGCTTTTTCAGCTTAGAAATGCCATCCGTCAGAGTCTGTGCCTGCATTCTGAGGATAGGTAGGGACGGGAACACGCGTTGCCTCCGTAATTGGGTGTTGCCTAAACACGGGGCACTTTTGAACATTGGCTCTACCAACGCCATGTCAATATCCCAACACAGTTTGAGACGTGCTTTAACGTTATGTTTAAAGACCCTCTATGTCTCCCCCTCACCGGTGGCTGTCATGGGAATAGTTAATCTAGATGAGACCCGTAGCTTTTGGAGAGGCCACCATCCAGTACTTCACAGAAAGGTGGAAGTTTAATGTGATAAATCAATGCAGGATAATCTGCTCCCGAGGAAATCAGAAACCTCATGAGGTTTTGTAAACCCTTTAAAAAACTTAATTCGTAATTAATTATAAGTTGCTTGCCAGATCCTCAAATGCTGAACGTGAGACCTGAGTTCTGTATAAATTCTGTTTTAAGGTTTCCTTAAATTGTTGCCTCTGACCTCCATGTTGGTGGTTGTCTGAGCAACCAAATTTTGACAAATTTAGTTTTTTTGTTAATTTTCAGTTTTTGTTTTTTTCCATTTTTGTTCATTTCTGTCAGAAACAATGAAAATGGGTGAAGTAAAAACTAAAACCAGGCAAATTATCACCTGAAATGACCAGTCAAGTGCCTCTAGGGATTGGGATCCGTGATCCACAGGAGTCTATGCTCCAGATACAATTGTGAAGGATTGGGTCCAGGTCCAGGAGGATTGGTGCAGATTTGGGTCCAAGGAGCAAGCAGGGAATCAGCAACAAGTGAAAGCAGGTGAGTGAATCTTAGGATGGGCACACGGACAAAGTCAGAAAGCTTATTTGAGCGTGGGGGTGTGATAGAGTGGCCTCTAGCCAGTCCAAGGCACAAAGAAGGTCTAGGGGAAACAGCGTCAGTTGAAAGAATTTGAAAACAGGAGGGAGGAGATACACACGAAGGTGATTAGGATCCAGAAAGTGACTGGTCTTGACAAGGGGTGTTTTCAGATGTGACTCTACCACATATAACCACATATCCCCATACTCCTGGGGGCAGGACTCACTGTCATGTGTGTTTGGCGGCATCCAGACATCTGCCAGACATTACCCTGTTGCCACCCCAATCCATGGTAGCACCTACCATGGTTCAGGCGGTCAGAAAACCAAGGAGGAACAACCTATGGCTTCCAGGACCGTTCTGCACATGCACGCCCTTTTCCAAAATGGTGCCAGCAGCATCGCTGCCATTTAGGAAATGATCAAATTAAATTTATTTAAGATGTAACCGTCAGGTTATAGCCAACTCTTATACATAAAAGAAATTAATTACAAAAACATACAGAGCCCCATTCATTTTCATAACTAAGGTAACACAAATGAATGACTAAGTGAATGACTTTGTTTGAGTTCATTCATTTTTCTTTTGATTTTCTTGCTTAATTTTGTTAAATGGCCCCGGCAGTCACTTTCTGCATGCGCAGTGATTTAATTTTAAAAAATAAATAAAATAAAGCAAAAAGAATCAATGAAAACAAATAATAATAAATTTAAAAAGCAAATAAATGTCCTTTACGAACCCCCTTCCCAGTAATGAAGTTTTTGTAAATAAAAACTAAAACTAAAACTAACAATGTGTCTTCTGCACATCCATACTGAATAACTGAAACAAAATACTAGGGATGTGTGAACAGATCGCGGTTCGGATGTTCTGCCGTTTCGTCGTTCGGTTCGAAAACCGAATTCAGGTTCGGTTGTTTGGTTGTATCGGTTGTATTGGTTGTATCGGTTGTACCGATATCAATCCCAAATTTGAAGATTTGTTTTTGGTATCGGTATCGTTTGGCCCTGAGACCACCCCTGGTCTCCACCCCTGGTGCCAGGAAGTCCACTCCTTATCTGCCTCCCCCTTCCAGTCACGTTTTTCCTGCCCGAATGGACCTTCCAGTCACGTTTTTCCCACCCCGAACTTATCCGAATTCACCCAAACATGACTGAACTGTTCGTCCGTTTTCAAGTTCGGTTCGGATGTTCGGTTCGGTCATCCGAACAGAGAGAGTTCAGTCCGAACTCCGAATATCCAAACCGCATTTGCACATCCCTACAAAATACCTGAAGTGGATATTCATTTCCAAAAACAAATCAGAAAACAGTTAATCTTTTGCATCTGCTTTGGCAGAATAAATCTGAAGCAGGAAAATTAGCCAGAGATGGTATTTGCTACAGATATTAATTTCCATCCTAGATGCTTCAGCTGGGGATTCAAATCGGGGCTTCCAATTCCAAGCTTGAGCTATTGGGCTGTGCAGCTGGACGCTTACAGACTCACATAGAACAGCCATGCATAGACTTTTGGCAACCTCTTTGAACAGCATTTAATTTCACTCCTAAATGTGGATTTCACAGGTGTCAGACTCTGTGATTAGGAGGATGACATCCTTTCTACACCTCTGCAGAAAGCCATGCTTTAATATGTTGCAGCACTGTGCATGACACAGTATCATGTTTAGAGCACCTATAATTGCACGCTCTACAGTGCCGGAAACAATTTGTTTCTCCCTTATTTTTCCCCAAACTGAAATTACTACCTGGCAAAAGAAAGCACCTCGGAGATCAGACAGATTCTGTCCTCGACTGCTGAAATGAGAGGCTGAACTTATTAAGGAATAAACTGCAGCAAACACAGTAGCCAATTAACTGGCTCCTTGCAGTCGGTAAAATAGCCCTTGGTGACACAGAAGTTAATGAGACCTTTACTGTCAACTTTACGGGGTGATCCCGCAGTGTCACAAATTGCACTGAACATATAAAGCACTTCCGTTGTCATTTTCCAACCATTTCCCAGCCCATTGCCTATCATAAAGCCTAACGATGTGCCGATGAAGGCAGTGTTTAAAATGTCATGGCTTAGAAAGTTTATGTTCATAGGCAGAGTCTGACCAGCCCTTGGAGGCTCTATACCACACCAAAATACCATGGTTTCTGTCACAGGATCGCATGTATCCGACCTCTCAACCTACTGATTGGCTCCTATCAGGGTGGAGGAGGAAGAGGCTTCAACATCTTGAACCAATCGGTTGGTCTGGTGGCGGAGGCATCAGCTGAAGCTGGAGGCCATGATCCAGTCCTCATTTCAAAAACTGTTGATCAGCACTGGGGTAGAAAGGTGAGAAAAAGTAGAACTGAAACTAATACTTTTGTCGGGTACCAGATTCAACGATCGTGGGCTATTTGTTTTGTCTGACATGAAGCGGATACAAAGAGCAATTCACTTCACTGTTTTGTTCACCAAAATGAATATCAATTTTAGACAGGTATTTATTATTATTATTATTATTATTATTATTATTATTATTTTATTTTATTAAACACTAATAATAATAATAAATTATTATTATTAGCATTTATATAGCACCAGCGATGTACCTGGCACTTTACAAAGAGTAAGATAGACACGGTCCCTGCCCGAGAGCTTACAATCTAAAGACAGGGGAGGGGAGACAGGGAAGGGGGGAAAGAGGGGGAGAGGGGGAGAGAGGAGAGGGGGAGAGGTGCACGTTCTTGGCTTGGTTGCAGTAAGTTGGAAGTTTGCAGATAACAGGTAGGGGATAATCCTGGGTGGGAATGCTTAGCAGGAGTTAGGAAGGGCAGAGAGGAAGAGGTGGGTTTTGCAGAGGGACTTGAAGGTGTGGAGGGTGGGGGCAAGGCAGATAAGGGCAGGGAGGGAGTTCCAGGCATGCGGGGCAGCAAGGGAGAAGGGACGAAGGCGGTTGGGGGAGCAGGTGAGGCGTGGGAGGGTGAGGGATGGGATGGAAGAGGAGCAGAGTGC
>QEPC01011454.1:231743-278237 GCA_003113815.1 Sphenodon punctatus
TTTATGGTTTAAGTTTCATTTCATTACAAAACTGAAATGAAACTTAAAGCAATCTAAAAATCCTACTCAACGCCTGCTGTTCAGGAACAGTGACTAGCTCAGAAGCTGTTGGGAAGGGGGGAGGCAGATAATTAGTTTCATTTCTTGCAAGCCTCTCCACCCCTGGTGCCTGGAAGTCAGCAGACTGACACCTCCCTGTCATGTTTGACCTTCCAGTGAACCTTTTTTTGCCACCCGAACTCACCCGAACGCGATTCGAACTGACCAAACTGTTCGGCCATTTCGCCGTTCGGTGTTTGGTATGTTCACATTCGGGTTCGGGTTCGAGTTTGGTCATCCGAGCAGGCCGAGTTTGGGTCGAACTCCGAACTACCAAACCGCGTTTGCCCATCCCTACCTGTCAATGGTAATTGACAGGGAAGATGGAGAGGAAGGATTGGGATGGAAGATCAGGAGCTCAGTTTTCACCATGTTCAGTTTGAATTGGTGTTGAGACATCCAGGCGGAGATATCAGACAGACAGTTGGTGAGATGAGCTTGAACAGAGGGGGAGAGGGAAGGAGTGGAGAGATAGAGTTGAGTGTCATTAGCATATAGGTGGTATTGGAAACCGTGGGAGGCAATGATTTTGCCTAGGGATTGAGTGTAGATAGAGAAGAGGAGAGGGCCAAGGATGGAGCCTTGAGGAACCCCTACTGAGAGGGGGGAAGGAGGAGGAGGGGGAGGAGTTAGGAAGAGATACATTGAAGGAACGGTCAGAAAGGTAGGAGGAGAACCACTCAAGGACAGAGTCCCGGAATCCCAAGGGAGTGGAGTGATTCAAGCAGGAGGGACTGGCCAACAGTGTCAAAGACAGCAGAGAGATCACGGAGGACAAGAATAGAATAAAGGTGATTGGATTTAGCCACAAGAAAATTGTTGGTGATCATAGCCAGAGTGGTTTCAGTGGAGTGAAGGGGGCGGAAGCCAGATTGGAGGGGGTCAAGGGTGGAGTTGGCGAAGAGGAGGTCGAGGCAACGGTATTGACAACCTATTCAAGGAGCTTGGAAACAAAAGGGAGGAGTGAGACACAATGGTAATTAGAGGGTTCAGAAGGATCCAGAGTGGAATTTTTGAGGATAGGGGAGAGAGTGGCACGTTTAAAGCCAGAGGGGAAGGACCCGTTAGAGAGGGAGAAGTTGATGATGTGCAGGAGGAGAGGCGCAATGGTGGAGGCAATGGAGGTCAAGAGGCAGGAAGGATTGGGGTCCAGGGGGCAAGTAGTAAGGATGTGCAAATGTAGTTCGGATGTTTGGAGTTTGGACCGAACTCAGTCTGTTCGGACGACCAAACCGAATGTCCGAACCGAACTCGAAAACAACCGAACAGTTTGGTCATGTTCAGGTGAGTTCGAATGAGTTCAGGGTGGGGAAAACATGACTGGAGGGTTCATTCAGGCAGGGAAAATGTGACTGGAAGGGGGAGGCAGCTGAGGAGCAGACTTCCTGGCACCAGGGGTGAAGACAAGGGGTGTTCTGAGGGCCAAATGATACCGATACCGAAAAAATCTTTGAATTCGGTATTGATATCGGTATTTCAAATGTTCTTCAATGTTCGACCGATCCGAACAACCGAACCGAAACTTGGTTTTTGAACCGAATGACCGAATGGCCGAACGTCCGAACCGCATTCTATTTGCACATCCCTAGCAAGTGGAGGGGTTGGAGGAGGAGAGTAGGGAGGATACTTCCTCAAGGGAGGCAGGAGGGAAAGAGGACAGGAGGGGAGGGGAGGAGGGAAGGGGTAGCAGGGGGAGAGGACTTGGAAGCAATATCCAGGTGGATCTTGTCAATCTTAGAGGTGAAAAAGAGAGCAAGTTCCTGAGCAGAGAGAGAAGAGCAGGGAGGAGGACAGGGGGGATTTGAAGCATTTATATAGCGCCACCAAGTTACCTGGTGCTTCATTTTCATTCAGAACATTTTTTCGTTATTTTTTCGATGCTGGTATTTCATTTGGTGTATTTTGGTTTATTAGCTGAATCATTATTTGGCCACATTACTTACTGCCAGGACTGTAATAATAATAATAATAATAATAATAATAATAATAATAATATTAATAATAATGAATAAATTTGCTGATTTGCTACTTTGATTTATTATTTTGTTATTTTATTAATTTATTGATTTAGATTTATTGGTTTAGTTATATAGTGCCAGCAATGTATCTGGCACTGTACAATCATTAATTAGAGTCTGGTCTCTGCCCCAAAGGGCTTACAATCTAGGAAAGACAAGGAATGGGTGTGTGATCGGTGTCCGTCCGTACAAACAGCACAGGAGGTGGGTGGAGTGCATGCGTGCCCCTGACACACACCCATCTCCACCCATCACCCGCCAATGGAACCATATGGAAAAGCGGAGGAGGGTCTGTGGGTGGAGGCTCAGTGTAAACGGATGCACACCCACCATGGCCGCACACCCATCCCCCCACCCACCGCTGCCAATGCAAAAAGGGCCAGTGACAAGTCTGTTGGGATGAGGAGCTAGGGAAAGGCGGATAGAAGAGGTTGGTTTTCAGGAAGGATTGGAAGGTTGGTAGGGAAGGGAAGGCTCAGAGAGAATGGGGGCAACAAGGGAGAATGTATAAGATGCCAGAGTTCACTGCTGGAGAGCTAGGACATTTCAAACAGTTATCCGATGAAATGCAGACTGAATCGCAGTCTGTTTTATGTTTCATCAGATCCAGATTAGAGTGGGTAGTTCTGCTGGAGACGAAACCAATCCAAATAATATGTTTCTACATTACCTAGGCTATGACACATAGTGGAGGAGAATCTCAAATAGAGCCATGATTTCATAGGATTTCTGTAGTAAGCATTAGAAAGCTGTGAAAACAATTGTGAGCCAAATTTTGCTTATGATATTAAAAAGGAATGGAGAAGTTCTTGGAGGGTAGGTCTATTAATGGCTATTACCCAAGTAGGTCAGGAGATGTGACCTCTTACTGTCGGGAGCTGAGAGTGAACAGAATGGAATAGATTGCCCCATTATGACTTGTTGGGTACTTCTCCCAAGCGACTGAGATTGGCCACTGTTGGAGAAAGGATGCTGGGCTCATGGGCCATTGGTTTGACCCATTACTTATGTTTTTATGTAAGATTTCTAGGGCTGCACTGAAAAGGCAAAAAAAATGTGTGAGGGTTTCCGAGTTTCCGACAGTCGGCTCAGAGTGTTCAGCCAGTCCTTTGTAATTCGGCCAAATACTCAATATCTGAGTGCTAATTGTGGAACTTCTGCCCAATGGTAATCCACTTGACCTAGAACAGTTGCCTCTTTCCGAAGACAGTGTAAGACCTGGCTGTTCCGCCAGTCTTTTGGTGAGGGAGACAGGTGATGGGTGGAGGCTTAGGGAATGGGGTGGGGTTGTTTTTTTGGCTTTATATTGTTATTGTATTTTGATTATTTATTTATTGTTATTTATGTTTTTTTATATATGTTATTTATATATATGGTTTAAACATGTTGTGAGGCTATGGCAGGAGGGGGCAGCCAAGAAACTGAAGGAAATAAATAAATCAAATAAATAAATACTGAGTACCAGGTTCACTTTATACATGAGAGGACCAAGAAAATCCCCGTATCATTTCAATTTTCATTTCATTTAATTACATTATTTCTATACCACCCCTCTCGCTGATCACGACTCGAGGTGGTTTACAAAACATTTTAAATATAAAATACAATAAATTAAATAACATATTGCATCAATTAAATACATAATCGATAACAGTTCCATCAACACATCTAAATACATTAGCCCTAGGACAGAAAAATACATCACCATAATCCTATGTCCACCCCACCCTATACCTCCTCCCCCCCGGTCCTCTCTCTCACCAAGATACCATTCCACCCCCTCCCCAAACATCTTGTACCCCTCTCTCACCAGGGGTACCAAGACCCCCTCCCTAACCCATTCCCACTTCACTCCCTGCTCTCACCAGGGAATGAAAACTATCTCCTCATAACCCACTCACCAGTTCCTAAGGTTACTAATTGCCCAACCAAAAACACCCGCTAACAAACATTGCTGCCTCCCATCAAAACCTCCCCCACAATCCTCAGTCCTCAAGCCCCCTCCAAAGGGCCGCTCCAAAGGTCATGCCTCTTTTGATGCCCCCATTCAGAGGGGCCCACCGCAGCCCAGTCCTGTGGCATGGCAACAGCGTCTTCTGCTCTTCATCCTTATTGGTCATCTGTCCTGAGCCATCCGAGAAGGGTGGGGTAGAAATGTGTTTAGCCTCACAGGAAGGGGGCTAACAGCCCCTCTCGGCCCCGAACGGTCACCAAATGGCCTGTTGCCCTTTGAGTTCTGCCCTTGGCAGCCTCTGACGCTTCTAGAGGTGAGCCAGGAGATGTTACCTAGGAAGGGGAAAACACAATAGGAAAAGCCCTTTACATCACCCATCCGAGGGTTTACCGGAATACCAAGTACTGAACTGAGTACCAGGCCAATTCCTTCGTTACTCAGTACTTGGTAAAACCAAGCTGAATACTGGATACTCTGTGAAAAACAAGTCATTTTGAATACTGAGTTTCAGCACTAAAGATTTCCATAAGCCTAAAGCAGGTGTAGCTTTTTTATCATCAATAATTTACTGACAGCAACTTATTAGCCCATGTAACCCATGGCAAATATCCACAACAAACAGCTTTCATCGACAAATTCCTCCCACATTTTTGCATAACAGGTACTAAATTAGGTCCCGTTTCAGATTTAGTTCTGAGATTCTGGATTACCATGCCGATTGATAACCCTGGTTTACAGAGAAGAAAGAACATTGCTGTCATGTTTTAAATTCAAAGTCAATTGTTATTTACAACTGAAGTTGAAACGAAGAGTAGATTTTGTATTCACAGAAATTATTTACATTTTTTTTCAGATAGGTATCTGAATTTCCAAAGGATATTTTCAGCCAAAATTGATATTTGACGATCTGCTAATTCAGTTAATTCTGCTCATTTCATTTATTTCAGTATTTTAAGTATTTTGGCTCAGTTATTTCAATCTGTGGAAATTTCCCCCATCTGACATTTTGCATGGGGTCTGGGACTCAATACCCCCCATAACCCACCCAAATTTCTCTGCAGTGTGCGGCTTGAAAACAAGTTCTTTAGTTCTCTTTGCTGCAGAGCTCCTAGCTGAAACAAATGCTCAATTTGTTTACTATAGTTAACTGATATTCTGGGTAGCAAACCAGCTGATCAGTAATTAAATACGGGGATGGTAAACTAACTGTGCAAAATACTGGTTAATACTAGGGATGGGCAAAAATTGGATTTATTATTATTATTATTATTATTATTATTATTATTAGTATTAGTAGTCGTAGTAGTAGTAGTAGTAGTAGTATTCAGCTCCCCCAAAATTTCAATTCTCAATTCAGTTTTGGATTCAGGTTTTTTGCATTTAATTTCTTTTTGGTGCGGGGGTTTGCATTGAAAAAAAACAAAAAACAAATCAATGCAAAAAAACTGAAATTAAATTGAGAACTGAAATTTTGGGAGAACTGAATTGGCCATTTTGGGGTTAATTCGGTTCTAACCAAATCCAAAATTCCCATCCCTAAAGACCATTATTGGTTAAATGACTTTCCAAATAACCTGTCAGAGGGGCTGATCCTAAGCCCTGTGAATCCCACATGTATGCATGCATGCAGACAATGTGCCCACAATAGAGATCGGGGGAGTTTGAGCACAGGTGCACGTGTGTGAAAGTGTGTGTGGGATCCACGGGGTTTGGGAGTGGCCCCAGAAACCGAGCTGTAGGTGGTCATGCATACTGGTTAGAGCAGAATCAGGGCTGTAGATAACTCACATCAGGAGCAGAGCCAAAAAGGAAGTTCTAGGACATGGTCAGGTACCAGGTGGTGGGTTGAATCTGGGAGTCAGTTTGTACTAGCAGCCATGCTGGGGGGCAGTCCAAATGCAGTGTTGAGTGGAAGCACTGGAGGGGATGTTAAGGGGTGAGCTGTTTGCACAGCGATTGGCTCAGAAATGCAGGGAGGAAAGGAAGTAAAATGGTCCCCGCAACATTGTAGTAAATGGTAAATTAATGGTATGCCATAAACAGTAAATGGTAAGTGGAAAGTATCAAAATGTTGGTAGCCAAATAGTGATCAGAGGCAATGGTCAGTCCACATGGAAATGAGGAATGGGGACCAACCTGAGCAGGAGGGCAGGATAGCTGTGCAGGTAGGCAAGAGGAGTCCAATGGCAGAGACACCTCAGGGTCAAAGTTGAGGATCCGGTGTGGTTGCCAGGATTCCAGAAGAAGGGGGTCAAGGCCGATGGCAAAGCTGAGTCCTGTGCAGCAGGGGGGCCGCCCAGATACAAACAAGATGCACGCAGTCTGAGTCTTACTAACAGCCAGGGAGACACTGACCAGTGCAAAGCGGCCATTTCCTGACACACTTTTATATGGGTGACAGACAGACTGTGTTAACAGGAGACCCCACTCCTACTCGTGAATATTGGGGGGGTTGGTGCCTGACTCTTAAGGGAATTAGCCGAATTGGTTGGACAAGGGGTCCCCGTGTGTTTCCTGGATTAGTCTGAGGTCAGATATGCACTACAGTCAGGAAGAGTAAAGGGGAAAGAGGGAGACAAAATGCTTAATATAAAGGAATATTTATCTAACAGGAATGGGAGGTATCCAAGAAAACCCACAATTAGCTAACACAGTTCCCGGTCTGGCTGGTGGTTTTCAGAGGGAAACACAAGTGGCGGCTGGGAAAATGAATGTAATATGAGAGAGAGAGAGAGAGAGAGAGAGAGAGAGAGAGAGAGAGGGGTGGGGTGGGGCTAGAAGCGAAAGGAGGTTGGAGAAGGGGAACCAGGACCAGCAGCTACCTCTTCTTGCCTGTTGCAGAAGGGGACAGGCAACCCCATGGATCCAGCAAAGTTCGGGAATGCAGGGAAGGGACAGACCAAAGTCTGGGAGACCTCTTAAGAATCAGACACGCACAGAGAGACCTGCACGTGTTTGCCTCCAAAGTTTTCTCAATTTCAGAGGGGAGCGAGGAGTGGTAATAAGTTTTGGGACAAAAGATTTGGGGTCAGCTTAAGTATACTACAGTAGGTGAGATGGGAAGATGTGAGAGATTTCCTGGGTGGGTTTAGGTCTGAGAAAAGGAACATGCCCACAGAGGCAGAGGGGCCAAGAATGCCAATAGGTGCGACGGGAAAGAGGTGCCAGTGTGTCTAGTTACACAAAAGGGAAGAGGCAAAGGGTAAACAAACTGGTGCCACGGAGACAAAGGACACATCAGGGCATAAACAGGGGGAGATTTCTAATCAGTCTGGGGACGGAAGAGAATCATGAGGAGAGTCTGGTGCTGGCGGGCAATTCCTAGGGATGGGCAAACAGAACGCAGTTCGGATGTTTGGATGTTCGGTCGTTCAGTTCAAAACCTGAGTTTGGGCTCGATGGTTCAGTTCAGCCGAGTTCGGTTTGGCTGAACTTGGCCAAACATTCAAAAATAGCGAAATCCAAACTGAAACTGAAACAAAATCGAAACCGAAACCTAATTTTCAGCCCTGGAAAGATGTTTTTCCTGCCTCCAAACTCATCCGAACTCATCTGAACACGACCGAACTGTTCGGTCATTCAAGAGTTCAGTTCGGAGGTTCGGTTCAGATGTCCGAACAGACCGAGTCCGGTCCAAACTCTGAACATCCGAACCGCGTTCGCCCATCCCTAGCAATTCTCACTGATCAGGTGCGGGGGTGCTAAAACATTGGGTGCTGCTAATTGTCCATGCCTTTGGAGTCGTTGCTAATCTAGATTCCATTCACCAGTGATTTCTTTAAACAGGAAGGAGGCCTTATTTTAACTGCCCAAATATTTACTCAGAGCCTCCTCCATCACCTTTTCCAAGGGCAGGCTGGTTTTTGCATGAAAGAACCTTTCCCTTAGGCTACCTTGTTGCTCTACCATGGCTTCGCTCAGACTTTTCCAATGTCCAATGACTCATGTCCCTCACGTCCTTTCCGACCATGGGGGGGGGGGGACTGTCCTTTTTAGGGTGCATTCTGCACCTCTCGCAACAACTGTGTCAATCAGGAGGTGAGGCAGGGCCAAGCTGCCTACAAGCCTCAGCTGTATGTGGGTCTTTCCACTGCAGATAAGAATCAGATGAAGAGTATATCCTAATACTATCAAATGGTACCGATAATAGCAATATCAGTTCATCAGTTTTCAAAAAAGCAGAAGTGCAAATAACTAGTTATTAACTGAGCTAAATATGAAACCAGGTCCTAGGATGGTGCTGAACAGGAAAGGAATTATGTAGGACTGAAACATGACCTCAATTTTCTCATGATTCCCATCAAGAATCATGGATATTGACTTACTTTTTGTGAGAATCAATAATGGAGAAAATCCTGGTTTTTGACACTTTCTCCGTTGAAAATGTTTCTCAATATACTCTTTACCATTAAACAGTAACAGTAAATGGTTGCGGTAAACAGTAAGTGGTAATGGTAATGGGGTAAATGGTATATCAAGAAAAAAAATCAACTGAGATCTCAAGCCATTATCAAAATCTTCCCAAGATCTCGGTAACAGTTCTCGATTCACACTTGATTATTGTGAGAAAGAAATTGATCCTTATTTCAGCCCTAGAATTATGGGCAGATGGGATAATCTAGTTGCCGCCAAATGGGTGAAAAAATAGAAAAGCAGCAACATGGTAAACAGCAAAAACCAGTAATATCGGTAAACCATAATATTTGTAAATTGACTAAACCAGAAATCTTTCCTTGGGCTGAAGTGAGCAACTCAATTGTTGCTTGTAAGACATTTCATCATACTGGGAACCGGGATAGATTTTCAGACCGTTTCCGGATACCAGTGTAATTTCTCAATTCTCGCAATACTGTGAGATACCATCGTAATTTACTGACTTTCCACTTATCATTTACTGTGTACTGCGTACCATTAATTTAGCACTTACCACAATGCTGAGGGCCGTTTTACTTCATTTCTCACCTGCATTTCTGAGCCAATCACTGTACAAACAGCTCATCCCTAAACTTTCCCCCAGTGCCCCTTAACCTCCCCTCGAGTGCCTCTACTCAGAATTTTTCTTCTGTGTTGATTCCTTTGCATTGATCAATTTGCAACCAGATTGCAGATTAGTAAAGGAATCTACATACCAGCGAATGAGTGACGAGGAAATGCAAGGGATAATGGTGTGAAAGAAATGTGGTATTGCATCGGTATTACCTCTCGAGATTTGAAATGGATATCAAAGGGGTAAACAGCAAAGCAGTAAACAGGATCCCAGTAAGCAGAAATTTGGTAAATCAAGAAATGAAATGTCAGTTGAGACATTACTGAGTACCGAGAGGTTCTTGGTTCAAAGGAGACAGTATCAGGAACTCGGATTACATCAAGTTTTCCTTTTTTGGTGAAATCTTGTTTCAGCCCTACTGATTACCAATCAGTTCTTAATTGCTAACTGATAAGTAGGCCTGAAACAAGAAATCTCTGTAATGTCTTCTTCCATCAGAAGTAGGGCATTCAGCAACATTCACAAGAAACAGTTTTCTCGCTATTTCATCAGTTTCCATTATTTTTACAAGTTGAAGAGGGCTAGCATGGGCCGTTTCCAAGCCCCAGCCATGTGTAACTAGCACACACTCCCGGGAGTTGTGGAGAGAAAACTTTGCCTGCTAAGTGTTGGGGAAGTGCTGAAAATTGCCATAAAAGCGCTATAAAAAGGCCGTAAAACTCTTGTAAAATCCCCATAGAGTGATGAAAAAGTGCTAGAAAGTGACAAAAAGTCGTGGAAAGTGATGAAAATATCAAAAAGTCCTGAATAGCGGCAAAAAATGATGAAAAGTCCTAGAAAGTGATGAAAATTATGAAAAATGCTGAATGTGCAGAATCACCGGTAACTGACCAAGTACAAAGGGATGCTGAGAAGCACTCCCGAAAAGTTGGTATTTCCTTTCAGAACGGGAACGCTTTCTCTCATCTTAGCCCTACTCTGATAATAGATTGATTATGGGTATTTTCAGACGTTACGAGATCACGCTCAACTACAGACAATACCCTGTGGTGGGGAATGGTCCCGTAACATCTGTTTGATGCCCACCAGATGTTCACCACAGTGAACCTCTGCAGGAATCAAAATAACCATGCTTTTGAGGCTGGTCCGAGGACCATCACCAAAAGCATGGTTAGTTGAACCACGGCCTGGAATCGGCGGCCAGTAATGTTTGTCACCGGCGCCGATTCCGGTCCATGGCCCAGACCATGGGTCAGAATCGGAAGCAGCAGTCACATTGGCCGCTGCGCCCTCCCGTCTCCCGGATGGCAGGTGGCTGGGGGAGTGTAGGGGGGCGGGGCTGTGCGGCCACACGTTGCGCTGTGCAGTTCCCCCCCCCCGATTCCCCGTTGGGATCAACCAGCATGTCTGCTGGCTGTGACAGGGCAATTCTGGTGGGGAATCAAAAGGGTGATTCCGTGACGGGGCCAGAGACACCCCGTCAGGTCTGAAATCTCCCTAAGTTTCTGCAAATCTGATGGTTACAGATATTCCTGCAGATTATCCTCTCAGGTCTCAGGTCCATCCAGGACTCGCACCTGACTGCAGACTCACTTTACAAAGTCACTTGAAAATGGTCTCCCACACATGTCCAGAGACATTCTCTCCTGGTGAGTCCCTTGTACCTTCTCCAACCCTTCCTATCCTGGAGGTTTCTCTTTACTGCCAGGTTTCTCCAAGGCTTCCCTGGGAATGTTGGTGGGCAAGAACTTTTTCTTCTCCCATGTGTTCAGTTGACTTCCTCAACCCAAGCAGGTCACCCTAAGCTTGCCTCCATTAACTACAGTTGGGGAGGTTTCCTTAACTACAGTTAGGAAGGTTTAGCTGGTAAAGGAAGCAGGGGAATTGAGACCATGAACCCTTGCACAGTCAGTTCACCATGCTGGTCACCAGGTCACTGCACAGTCATTCTGGCATTTCAAGAAGTGCAATAATGTCAAAACAAAGCAACCAGAATATGGAATTGACCCAAATGACTGAACCAAAATATCCAAAACAGGTTTTTGGTGCATAGCTTCTTTCAAAGCAGGCAAATTCATCAGAAACCGTATTTGCTATGGATATTCGTTTCTGCTTTGGTTTAGCTGTGATGATTTGAGGGTGTTGTGCAGTGACCTTCAAAACAACAGGACTGAACAAAAACCAACAGAGTCAAATGAACAAAAACCCAAGAGGCACTCTGTTCTGTAGTTAGGGCAGGTTATGACACCCTTCTCGCCAAAAGAAGGTGCTAGTTAGCATGAATCAAGGGGAGAATAATCAACTGCTTTATTTTCAAAGCAGTTTTTGAGCATCTGAATGGGCCTGGGGGGGAGGTGTGGAAATCACTGTACAAAAGCCAGAGAGATGAGAGAGAAAGTGCTGCTTTATGATGGTTGAAAGAGCATCAGGATGAAGTTGTAAGGAAGCTATAAAATATTTAATTACCTCAGATTCTCATTTTTTTCTAGCTAGTAGAGAGTTATGTTTTCAAGTCCATCTGCCCATATTTCCAGTAATAAAATAATTCAGAAGCCATTTGAGAGAAAATCCTGTGGAAAGCCTGTGTTAAGGTGGGAGGCTTAGTCATGCCACCAATAATTAATTTCCCTCCCCCTCTTTAAATGAACCTGAGCCAAAGATCAAACTGAATCAGAATGAGCACATGCAGAGAAGGACTGGTGAAGAGAATGGGTTCAGAAAAAAGGGAACATCGACCGTGGTCCCAAGCCCTGCGGATCTTGTGCACGCCCATGCAAGCGCATGTCGGCCGTTTCTGCAGGACTCAATGTGCCCGCAATGAGGATCTGTGCAGTTTCCCCCTGTCTGCGCCTCTGTGTGAGATGCACAGGGCTTGGGATTCAATGGCGTTTTTCAGGAATGCTAAAAAATAAGTGAGGATATTCTCTTAGCTGAAATGGCTGCATCTGAGTGGCAGTATTTGTTCCTGGGTTTCCCCCATTTATTCAAATGCTAATACAGCCATACATATATATGAGTTGGGCAGGAGAGGTAAACCTTTCTGCAGGATCACCTCATTCCCCGGGTTCTGGGTCGACCCCTGCGGTTGGGCGGGAACACCCTACTTGAGGTCCCCCGGGTTTCGTGGGTGTCGATGATGAGAAAGGCATTCTCAGTGGCTGCACTGCAGCTGTGGAACTCCCTCCCATTGGAGGTCCACCTGGCCCTAGACCTCCCCTTTTTCCAATGACATTGTACGACCTGGCTGTTCTGCCAGGCCTTTGGTGAGGGAGATAGGTGATGGGTGTGGGGTTGGGTTGGGTAGACAGGTATATTCTCTGTCTCCCCTCCCCCTGTCTTTAGACTGTAAGCTCTCGGGCAGGGACCGTGTCTGTCTTATTCTTTGTAAAGCACCAGGTACATCGCTGGCACTTTGATGATGATAATAATAATAATAATAATAATAATAATAATAATAATAATAATAATAATAATAATAATAATAATAATATATTTTAATTTTAGCTTTACTATCAGTTGCTTTTAATGTTTTTATGTATTTTTGTATATGTTTATATTTTTAAAATGTTGTGAGCTGCCCTGAGCTGCGAAGGCAGGAGGATAAGGCAAAGAAAACTAACTAACTTACTAACTAACTAACTAAATAATAATAATAATAATAATAATAAATGATGACACTGGGTTGGGGGCAGCAGTTGGAGAGTGCTAGGCGAGGTCTCGTCCAACTTTGTGGGGGGAGATTCAGGAAGTGACGCCAGCTGATGCGGTGGATGTCTTGGAGTCTGTGAGAACCACCAGTTGTGAACCTGATCCATGCCCATCCTGGTTGGTGAAAGTCTCCAGGGAGATGGGGGTGATGATGGAGAGGGGGGTCAACGCGTCCCTGCAGCAGGGGAGGTTGTTGCCTGCCTTGCCTCAAGGAGGCTGAAGAAACCATCATTGGATGTGGACGAACTTGCCAGCTACCTACCTGTCTCTAACCTTCCCTTTTTAGGGAAGGTTATTGAACAGGCGGTGGCAATCCAGCTCCAGGTGAATCTAGATGGCATTGGTTTCCTGAACCCTTTTCAATCTGGGTTCCGCCCCGGCTATGGCACAGAGACAGCGCTGGTGGCCTTGGTCAACAATCTCCGCCTGGAGATGGACGCAGAATGTTCGACATTTCTTATCCTGCTAGAGCTCTCAACCGCTTTTGACACCGTGGACCATGGGCTGCTGTTGAGATGACTGCGTGATCTGGGGGTCTGGATGGGACTGTTCTTGAATGGTTCAGCTCATTCCTCTCAGGGAGAAGCCAGCGGGTAGTGTTGGGAGCTGAAACATCTTCCCCCATGCTTTATCCTGTGGCATTCCGCAGGGTTCCATTCTGTCTCCATCATTATTTAATGTTTATATGCAGCCCTTGGGGGAGGTTGTGAGAGTGTCTGGGGTGTGATGTTACCAATATGCTGATGATACTCAGCTGTACCTCTCTTTTTCAGCTGACCCAGACCCTGCTGTCTCGTTGCTCTCCCAGTGTCTGGAGGCCGTGGCGGAATGGATGTGGCAGAGCAGACTGAAGCTCAACCCTCATAAGATGGAGGTGGTGGTGGGGAGAGCAAGGGAGGTGTCGGCCCCCCTGACTGGTTGGGTTTGCCCTGATATAACACAGCAGATTCAGAGTCTGGGGGGGGGGGGTATTGAATGCAGATCTCCACCTGGATCGACATGTGGAGGTGGTGGCGAAGGCTGCCATCTGCCAGTTATATCTGGTGTGGAGGCTGTGCCTGTACATCTCTGGCCTGGACCTGGCCTCCCTCGTCTATGCCTTCTGCAATGCGCTCTATGTGGGGCTTCCCTTGGTCCTGGTTCGGAGGCTGCAGCTAGTGCAGCATGCGGCAGGCTGACTACTGTTGGGGATGTGTCACCGGGATCAAATAACACCTGTGCTCCAGACTCTGCACTGGTTTCCAATAGCGTGCCGAGCCAGATTCAAGGTATTGGTATTGATCTATAAGGCCCTTCATGGTCTGGGTCCCTTGTACCTCAAAGACCACCTTGCCCTCTGCGCCCCAGAGAAGATCCTTCAGACTTCTGTGGGTGCCTTCTTGGAGGTCCCCAGTGTTAAGTGGGGGGCCACAATGAAGAGGGCATTCTCGGTGACTGGGATGCACATTTTGAATTCCCTCCCGGAGGAAGCTCACCTGGCCCCGAGCCTTTTAACATTCTGGTGAGTTTGTAAAACCTGGCTGTTTGCCCAGGCCTTTGGGGAGGGGGAGATGGTGGGTTAGGGGTTTTTAATCTCCTCCTACCCTTATTTATCATTTTATTGTGGCCTAGCCCTGTTTCATTGTTAATATTATTATGATTGATTTAAATTTTATATGGTTGTATTTTGTATGTTTTAAAATTGTTAGCCACCCCAAGCAATTTTCAGGAGGGACGGGATATAAATTGACTAAATAAATAAAAATAAAAATAAAAATAAAAATAAAAATAAAAATAAAAAAAATTTATTTTAAATAAAAATAAAAATAAAAATAAAAATAAAAATAAAAATAAAAATAAAAATAAAAAATATAGAGATAGAGGGTAGGGATGGGTGAACAGATTGCTGTTTGAGTTCTGCCATTCAGTTCGGTCATTCAGTTCGTTTGCCGCGTTCGGGTTGATTCGGTCCTGTTCGGTTTGGTCGTTCAGAAAAAGACTCTCTGTGTGAGGAATGATGGCCCCAGACCCATGATCGTGGGTCCTGGGGCTAGAGTGGCAGCTTCTAGATACATATTAGCCACAGCCCTCCCTGCCAGTAACTTGGCCCCAGAACCCTGATGGTGGGTTCTGGGGCTGGAGTGGCTGTTTCGTGGTGCAGTGGAACACCATCGCCTCTGTGCGAGGAATGATGGCCCCAGATCCATGATGGTGGGTTCTGGGGCAAGAGTGGAAGCTTCTAGGTATTGTCCACAGCCCTCCCTGCCTGTAAATTGGCACCAGAACTCTGACGGTGGATCCTGGGGCTAGAGTGACTTTTTCTTGATGTGATGGAAAGGCATCACCTCTGTGTGAGGAATGATGGCCCCAGACCCATGATGGTGTGTCCTGGGGCTAGAAGAGTGGCAGCTTGTAGATATTGGCCACAACCCTCTCTGCCTGTAACTTGGCCCCAGAACCCTGATGGTGGGTCCTGGGGCTGTGGTGGCTGTTTGTTGATGCAGTTGAACAATGGCTCTCTGCGAGTGGAATGTTGGGCCCCAGAACCCATGGGGGGCATTGGCAGCAGCAGACATTGGATTGCCGGGGTGCAAAACCATGGCACAGACAGCATTGGCAGCATTGGAAGCATTGGCAGCAGACATTGGATTTCCCAGAGGCAGCATTGGCAGCTGGTGCAGACATTGGATTATCCAGCACAGGACCCGTGGCACGGACAGCAGAGGCAGCATTGGCAGTAGCAGCAGCAGCAGACATTGGGTTGCCCGGGCAGAGAACCCGTGTAACAGCAGAGACAGAAGTAGCAGGATTTGCCTGTATACAGCACTCATGGAGCCAGGATGGTTGGATTTTCAAGGGAATAACTCCCATACAGCAGCAGACGGCAGAAGCAGGATTGTGTGGGCACATTTGGATTGGCCAGGGCAGAGCACCCATGGACCAGCAGACAGCAGCGGCAGGATTACTAGACCAGTGGTGCACATCACCCAGGGTTGCCAGGGTAGTCAGATAGGCACTGTGTCATGAGAGGCAGGCAGATTGAGGCAGGCTTTGATCTAGGCTGCCTGGGTGGAAGTGTGGGCATCGTGGCATGAGGGGCAGGCAGACTGAGTCAGGCTTTGATCTAGACCATGATCTAGGGCAGGCGGGCGGGCTGGCAGGCAGGTGATGACACAAGGAGGGGTACAAAACTGAAATGAAACCTAAATCAATCTAATAATCCTACTCTAAATGAATCAAAAAACAGGGGAAGGGGGGGAATCAGGAATGGAATATATGGGAGAGGGAAAAGATTCAATGGAGGGGGGAGTAAGGAAGGAAGATTGAACACATGGAACACAGGGAGGGATAAAAACAAAAAATAACCACTAAATCTATCTAAGCTAAGCTAAATAAATGAGAATATGGAGGTAAATGTGTTGGATGGGTGAAATAGGAGTAGGATGGCAATGGATTAGGTATAGGAAGGAACAAAAACTGCTGGGAGAGAGGGAGCCTTCTGAAACACCTGCTGTGAGGAACAGTGACTAGCTCAGAAGGTGTTGGGAAGGGGGGAGGCAATCTGTTTTGTTTCTTGCTGCGCCTGCCTCACCGCAAGCCCCATTGGCTCCGTTAAGTCTAGCCCGTGGCCAATCGCAGACTGCGAAGTCAGTGGTCTGAGGTGAAAAGGGATGGTGATTGGGCAGGCAGTCTGCTACTCCAAGCCTCTCCACCCCTGGTGCCTGGAAGTCTGCTCTTCAGCTGACTCCCCCTCCCTGCAACGTTTGGCTTTCCAAGTGACACCATGTTTTTGTAATTTTAGCCACTCGAACTCACCCGAACGTGATCTGAACTGACCGAACTGTTCGGTTATTTTGGCATTCAGAATTGAGTTTGGTTGGGTCGGTTCGTGTTCGGATCAGTGTTTGGGTTCGTGTTCGGTCATCCGAACAGGCTGAGTTCGGGCTGAACTCCGAACTTTGAACCGCATTCGCCCATCCCTTTTAGACAGATATTTGAGATAAAACAGGTACCTGAAAAATGGATATACCAGTCTAATTTATTAGGAACAAATTAGAAATCTGAATTACCAAAATACCCTTTCCAGTTTTCCATTTTGTGACTCTTACTGCCATGGCCCCTCCCACCCATGAAAGGGATACAGGAATGGGGGGTGGCATGTGGATGGGAATGCCACATTGTCTCATGAAGGTGGTGGAGGGTACTGACAGGCATAAGGAATGGGTGGGAGGAATGGGATGTGAAGGATTGGTGTATCTATATAAGTATTTCAGTAAGATGCTGTCATTGAGGAAATGATGGAATTCACTATATTTACTCTATTTTATTGTTATTTGTCTCTAGCTTATTTTGTTTTGTAAGCACCTCTGAGCCCGAAGGGGGAATGGAGTGAGGTAGAAATGCAAATGGTAAATGTATGTGGACAACGGGTAGCCAGTAGCAATCAATAGTGTGTCCATTGGATATAGTAATAGAGATGGTCATTTTACTCGGAAATTGAAGTTAAACCACTATTGTATGAGTGATAGTTTATCCCACATGCTCACAGTGTAGCTGAGTATATGGGATGGGAAGCCCTAAGAGCTTCTGCCCCTTTAAGGCCCAAGTAAATAAAAGCTTAATTGGGGCAGCTGACTGACTCCAGCTGGGTAGAAAGCCTCAGCTGGATATAAAGAGTGCGAGAGTCCAGACAGAAGAATGATCACCAGAGAGCAGCAGCTAAGCCAGTGGGCTCTGCTTTTATTTATTTATTTATTTATTTATTTATTTATTACATTTCTACCCCGCCCCTCCTGAACACAGCTCGGGGCACTTCCAATCATAAAACAACAATATAAAACAGTCTAAAACACATAAAATACCATTCCAAAAAACATAAAATAAACAGGGCCTTGGATATAAAACCATTTAGGATATAAAACCATTTAGAATGAGGGAGATAAAAATCACTTCCCCACCCACCTCCCCAAAGGCCTGGGCGAATAGCCAGGTCTTGCATTTTCGCCAAAATACCAACAGACTCGGGGCCAGACGGGCCTCCTCCGGTAGGGAGTTCCAGAGACGTGGACCGGCCACCGAGAATGCCCTCTCCATTGTGGCCCTCCGCTTAACGCAGGGGACCTCCAAGAAGGCACCCCCGGCAGACCGAAGGAGCCGCTCCCGGGCATGGAGGGTGAGGCGGTCCCTGAGGTATGAAGCGCTGAGTCCGTGAAGGGCTTTATAAACCAATACCAGCACCTTGAACCTGGCTCGGCATACTATTGGCAGCCAGTGCAGAGCCTGGAGCACTGGTGTTATGTGCTCCTGGCGACCCGTCCCCAAAAGGAGACGGGCCGCCGCATTCTGCACTAGCTGCAGCCTCCAAACCAGGCACAAGGGAGCGCATTGCAATAGTACAGTCTCGAGGTGATGAAGACATGGACGAGGGAGGCCAGGTCCAGGCCAGAGATGAATGGACGCAGCCTCCGCACCAGACACAACTGGTGAAAGGCAGCCTTAGCGACTGCCTCCACCTGCCGCTCTACGCAGAGATCCGTGTCCAACTCCACCCCCAGACTCCTGGCCTGTTGAGCTATAGGAGGGCGAACTCCCCCAATAAGGGGGGCCAACACCTCCCTCACTCTCCCCACCACCATCACCTCCGTCTTACCGGGGTTGAGCTTCAGTCTGCTCTGCCACATCCATTCCGCCATGGCCTCCAAACACTGGGATAGCACCGAGATAGCAGGGTCTGGGTCTGTTGAAAAAGAGAGGTACAGCTGAATATCATCAGCATATTGGTGACAACGCACCCCAAACCCCCTCACGGCCTCCCCCAGGGGCTGCATATAGACATTAAACAATAATGGAGACAGAATAGAGCCCTGTGGAACGCCGCATGATAAAGCACGGGGGCAAGATTTCTCCTCCCCCAGCACCACCCGCTGGCTTCTCCCCGAGAGGATTGAATGGAACCATTCAAGAACAGTCCCATTCAGACCCCCCAGGTCACGCAGCCGTCTCAGCAGCAGCCCATGGTCCACAGTGTCAAAAGCAGCTGAGAGATCTAGCAGGATGAGAAATGTTGAACATCCTGCATCCATCTCCCGGCGGAGGTCGTCTACCAAGGCCACCAACGACATCTCAGTGCCATAGCCAGGGCGGAACCCAGATTGAAATGGGTCTAGTAAACCGATGCTGTCGAGATGCACCTGGAGCTGGAGAGCCACCGCCTGCTCAATAACCTTCCCTAAAAAGAGAAGGTTAGAGACAGGTCGGTAAGTGGCGAGGGCGTCCACGTCCAATGATGGTTTCTTCAGCAGGGGACGCACCACAGCCTCCTTGAGACTGGGCGACAACCTCCCCTGCTGTAAGGACGCGTTCACTACCCTCACCAGCACCATCCCCAACGTCTCTCTGGAGGCTTTCACCAGCCAGGACGGGCATGGATCAAGTTCACAACACATGGCCCTCACAGACCTCAAGACATCCGCCGCATCGACCGACATAACTTCCTGAAACTCCCCCCACAAAGATGGACCAGATGGGGCCTCCATCACCTCACACTCTCTACCTACTGCCCCTAATCTGGCTGCAAAGTTGCTCTGAATACAAGCGATCTTGTCTGCGAAGTAGCTGACAAATTCCTCACAGCGGGAATGGGACCTATTCCCATCCAGGTGGAGTGAGGCCAGACTAACCAACCCCCGCACCACCCAAAACAGCTCCGCTGGATGTGACTTCGCGGATGCTATGAGGACAACAAGGAACTCCCTCCTTGCTGTCCTCACAGCCTCAACATAGAGCCGCAAATGGGCCCTATGGAGAAGTCAGTCGGAGTCAGAGCGAGTACACCGCCAGTGTCGCTCCAGCCTCCTGCCTACTTGCTTCATACACCGCAACCCCTCAGTAAACCAAGGGGCCCTGCGGTGACGAGACCGAGGCAGAGGGCGTCTTGGAGCCACCCTGTCGATAGCCTCCTCCAGCAAGATGTTCCAAGACTGGACCAGCTCATTGACAGAGTGACCATAATTTTAAGGGGCTGAGAGAGTGAGCCAACCCAGCAGCAGAGGGTTGTCCCTGGGAGCCAGCTGGCAGGGGCAGAATTGGAGGTGAGTGCTACCAAGAGTATATATAGGACTCTGGAACCTAGTAGACTAGAAGGACTTAAGAGATCCAGCTAGGAGTGGTTGTGCCTGGCTGAGGGACCCACATTAAAGAGGACTGGTTGAAGAAGGACAGGAGAAGTCTGGTTGAGAGGGACGGCAAATGCTAAACGGTACCCAGTGCATTTCCTAGTCAGTCAATAATGCCTACCTAGAAGTAAGGGTGCGCATCCATAACGGGTTCTAACAGTTACAAAAATGAACAGAGCCGTTTGCTTTAGTAACGAATGATACCAAAACGGACGAATAAGCAAAAACGTTTGCTTTCATTTGTTTTCTTTAAAAAAATAAATAAATAAAAAATCACTGTGCATGTGCAAAGTGGCATTCTGCGCATGCAGACCCTTTTCCCCAGATGGTGCCACGGTTGTCAGAAGCATTTTGGAGAAGGGCGCACATGCGCGGAATGGTCCGGTGGCCATTTTATTATGCACAATCAGCGATCTTTTTTTAAAAAAAAAAAAAGATTTGTAATTTAAAATAATAATAAAAATAATTTAAAAATCAATCCGCATGTGTAAAATGACCACCGTGACTGTTCTGTGCATGTGCGCCCTTTTCCAAAATGGTGTACATGGCCCTGGCGCCATTTTGGAAAAGGGCACGCATGACAGTATTGGCACCATTTTGGGAAGGAACATACGTGTACCAAACAGCCTGGTGACCATTTTGCGCATGCCCTGTGACTTTTTAAAATATTATTTTTAATTTAAAATAAGTAAAATGAAAACAAATTTTTTGCTACTGAAATCCCCCCCCAACCACCCCAAAAAAAACCTGAAGGCATTTTTGTAATTGAAAACAAAACCAAATTGGGTGCTTTCTGCACATCCCTACTTAGAATGTACTAAAATAGAAATAAATGGGTACTTTTATATCCCAGTACAAAAATTACCCTTATGCCCACAATACGTACGTGTAATAATTGTCAACCAGAAATCACAGTAGGGGGAAAATGTCAAAGGGCCTTTCCAGGCAGACAGATCTGAAATAATTTAAACCACTGGCATGATCCTCTGACTATTTAGCATGTTTAACACCAACATGAATCTCACTAAAGTGGATGGGACTGACGCCGGTACTAAATAACATGGGAGTAGTGCTGTCCTCCTTGGAAACACTCTATTTTATGGGCAGTATTGTCTAAGTCAAAGCCAATTCATTGAGTGGGGAGTTGCAGAATTGCTTTCTCAATATTGCCAGATGAGGCTCTTTATACTCCGCTATCATGGCTTGTGCTCTTCCTATTATTTGTGAGTAAACAAAACATTTGATTTCATCGCTGAGCCAGGCCATTTCATTACAGCAATATCCAAGCAGCATAACAAGATACATGATGGGGAAATATGTGCCTCCCTCCAGAGCTGCCTACAATGGGAGCTGACATTCCAAATGTCAGTAATGTCAGCTTATGCATAGAAGCATCCAGTCATTTATTTTCACTTCCAGCTTTGCATTATCATGGAAACTTAGGCTACGCGTCCCAGCAATCTCCTCCTCCCTTTTAACTGCAGCATTGTCAAAGCTTTTTCCTCAGCAGCTGAACACTTCAGGACATGCTGAAGCTAGTTATTGATGTGTCAATTTAATTTTTTTTAAATGATATGTTGATTTTAAGTAGAATCAAGTTGGCTTTGGCAAGGAAAAATACATTTATTTTATTTTATTTTATTTTCATTACTATCCTGTCCCCTCCTGCACAATGGCAACTCAGGGTGGTTAACCATAAAATCGTAAAACACCATTAAATATATATATATAAAAATATAAAACAATTGAAGCTCAAGAAATAAATACCACCCCCCTCCCCATAAAATCCTCCTACTCACTATCCGTCTCCCTCACAGAATGCCTGATGAAACAGGCAGGTTTTACATTTCTACAGAAGGAGGGAAGGTCCGGGGACAGACAGACCTCCACCGGGAGAGAGTTCCACAGTCTTGGAGCAGCCACCAAGAACGTCCTCTCAAATGTTGTAACCCGGGAGACCCAGCAAATCTCAAGAAGGGTGCTCCCGGCCGACCACAGAAGTCGATCCATAATCCGAGGGTGAGGCAGTCCCACAGGTAGACAGGGCCCAGGCTGTATAGGGCTTTAACGGTAAGAACCAACACCTTGAATCGGACCCGGAAGACTATAGGCAGCCAGTGCAGAAAAATTGTGCATTGGTGTAATGTGCTCACAGTGGCCCGTCCTTACAAGGAGACGTACCGCCGCATTCTGCAGCCTCTGCATCATCACCAAGGATAGCCCCATGTAGCACGTGTTGCTGTAGTCTAATCGTGAGGTGATGAAGGCATGGAGGATGGTGGCAAGATCGGAGCCTGAGATATAAGGCTGTAGAACACAACAGACCAGATGTAATTTACAAAAAGCAATCCTTGCTACAGCTGCCACCTGGGCATCCAGGTGAAGCTGTGAGTCCAGGAACACACCCAGGTTCCAAACCTGAGGGACCAAGGGAGGGAATATCCCATCAATGATGGAGGACTCCACCCCCTTATACCTACCCCACCAACATTACCTCCATCTTGTCGGGATTGAGTTTCAGGAGGTTCACCCTCCTCCAACCCCCCACAGTCTCCAGACATTGGATGAACACTGAGACTACAGGAACTGGGTCAACTGAAAATGAGAGGTAAAGTTGAGTGTCATCAGCATAATGATGGCAACAAACATCAAACCCTCTCACAATCTCGCCTAGTGGTTGCATGACAATGTTGAACAGGAGAGGGGACAGAATAGATCCCTGTGGAACGCCACACATGAGATCCCGGGGAGACAAAGAATAGTCTGCCAGTACCACTCGCTGAGTTCTTCTGGCTGGAAAAGAGCAGAACCATTCAAGAACAATTCCACCTATCTCAGCACAGTCCCGCAGGTGAGTCACCAATAACTCATGGTCAACAGTGTCAAAGGCCGATGATAGATCTAACAAAACCAAAAGAGTCAATCAACCCTGGTCTAACTCACTGCACAGATTGTCAACCAAGGCCACAAATGCAGTCTCAGTGCCATAAACCAAATGAAAGTTGGACTGCAAGGGATCCAGAAAACCGATGTGGTCCAAATGCCCTTGGAGCTGATGAGGCACCACCCATTCAATAACCTTCCCTAAAAAGGAAAGGTTAGAGACTGGCCGATAGCTGGCCAGGAAGTCAATGTCAAGAGATGGTTTCTTGAGGAAAGGTCACACCACAGCCTCTTTGAGGCATCCTGAGACCTCGCCCTTCCAAAAAGGAGGCATTGACAACCCCCGCCAGCAACAACCCCAATCTTTCCCAGTGTTCCTTAACCAGCCAAGACAGGCATGAATCTAATTCACAAGTTGTGATCCTCACTGCCCCCAGTACCTCCACCACATCAGTGGACAACACCTGCTGAAACTGATCCCAGAAAACAGTGTCCTGATGGGACACCCATAACCTCAGTTACACCCACTGCCTCAAGCGCAGTGTCAAAGTTATGGTGAATACAAGTGATTTTATCTGCAGAATAGTCAATGAACAGGTCACAGCGAGCACTGGAAGACTCCATTTCCAGGAGGAGGCAGTCCAGATTGATGAGCCCCTTCACCACCTGGAAAGGTTCAGCTGGATGAGACTTTTGAGATGATATGACGGTAGCAAAGAAATTCTTCTTTCCTGCCTGCATAGCCACAGTATAGGCTAATAACTAAGGCTTTTATCATCATTACATTTTTTTAGACATTCAGTGCCTATCATACTCTGCTTCACGCATCACAAAACTCATTAGTATGTAATGCCTTAACATTAGAATCAAGATGGGTATCTAATTTACTACATGAGGGTAATGCCCAAAATTTCAGGTCACCTCTTGGATGCCTAATTTCTACTTTACTAAGTCAGGCACCCAGTTACCCGAAATACCATGTCTTACCATTTCTGAGTTGCTGAAGGGACCAGCAGCCATTGGCACATGCACACTTATTTTTAATTTTTAAAAATGTTTTGAATAGATTTAAAAAGAAAACTTTTATGAAAATTAAACAGTCATGTCTTACACAATCATTGGAAGGAGGAGAGGTCCAGGGCCACACGGGAGGGAGTTCCACAGTCTCGGTGTGGCCACCTCTTGGAAGATTCTCAAGGACCCTTTAAAAATGCTCTGCACATGGTCAAAGTGGCCACTGGAGTGCCACGCATATGCAGAAATGGCTTTGGCAGCCATTTTGCATGTGAGCAGAACACATCCGAAATTTTCGAGACTCTTGCGAGATTCTCAAAAATCTCAGCGAGATTTCTCTCTACAAGATCGTGCGAGGGGCTGAGAGAATCTCATGCTTTTTCACAAGAATGCGCAGGAATCTTGCTTCATCTCTAGTTTAAGAATGTTAACTTGAGTTCCCTAAAGTGTTAACATACAGTAAATTGTAGGTTTTCAGTATATTTTATAATATGGGAGACATCTCTCAGGTTAATAATCTTTGTGAATGTAAGTAATTTTATATGAACATGATTTTCTGATATTTGTTAAAAGGCTAAACTATTCTCTCAGATGTCTGGGAAAGAGATGAATGTTCACTCCTCAGCTTGAGTTATTAGTGTTATTAAGAGATCTATGTTTCCACAAGAGGACTTTAATGACTTCCTTGAGCAAGAAGAGAGCACATTTAAGTAGACTTTTTGTACATGCAAGGAGTGAAAGGGTGTAATGAGGATTTTTGTTGCCCAGAAGTCATTTTCTTTGGTATTACTTCCTTGTTCCTTCTTTAATAAGATCTTTTGGGGTTTAAAAGAGCGTGTCCATCACAGGTAGGTTTAAGGCAAGGGGAAAGTTGGTGGTTAAAATGAAGAAGGAAGGGTTCATGCTAGAGATCAGGGCCACAGACTGCAGTCTTCTTGAACTTTCATTACTTCTTTTTGATGGTAAATTAAAGCAAGGAGCTGCTGTGAAAACAAAGAATAGAAATATTCTGGTACAGGAAGAGGGAAGTAATATACTGGTATTTCGAGCCTTGATCTTCCCAACAGGGCTGCACAAAGGCTGGCGGTCAGGTGGAGCTTGCTCAGGACAAGATCTGAAACTCTAAATTTGAGTATTGGAGGGCCCTCTAAAATAGCAGAATCAGGGCAAATGGCCCCTGTAGTTCCCCACTTCCATTCAGTTCCGCTTCCCAACACGTCCCCACTTAGGAATAAGACGGAAATGGAATCTTATGCTCTATTCTGATTCCATCGGAATTGGGTACATCAGTCCAATCAATCCAAGTGGAATTCAGACTGATTGGTATTCCAATCGGGCAGAAGTTTGTTTCAAAATAGTCTTACATGGGAAAATACTCCCCTCTCAACATTTACTGTCCGCCTAACTGCAACCAAGCCAAGCACGTGCACCTGAGACTCCGCATCCACTTGAATGTTTTTATCCCTTGGCTTTCCATATGTCCCCTATCCCTGTCTCCCCACTCCTAGTCTACTAGATTGTAAGCCATAGGCAGGGACCGTGTCATTCTCATTGCTATGTAAAGCACCAGGTACACTGCTAGTGCTATACAAATGCTTGTAATTAATAATAATAATAATAATAATAATAATAATAATAATAATAATAATAACCTTTGTGCAGCCCTGTTGGGAAGATCAAGGCTTCTGTTCTCCGTGCCCGCAGCTTGGGCTTCATTTTTGACACGCACCTCTCCTTTAAACCTTACATTGACTCTGTGGCCAAATCCTGCCGATTCGCTCTCCTCAACATTGCCCGCATACGCCCCTTTCTATCTGTCTCCTCGGCCAAAATCCTTGTTCATGCCATGGTTATCTCTCGCCTCGACTACTGCAACCTCCTCCTTGCTGGCCTCCCTCGCTCCCACCTGTCCCCCCTTGTTGCGATCCAAAACTCTGCCGCCAAGATCATTCACTCTGCCCGTCGCTTCGACCATGTAACGCCTCTCCTCCTCTCCCTTCACTGGCTCCCCCTTCCTGAACGTATCCTGTTCAAACTCCTGGTTTTCACGTTCAAATCGCTCCATGACCAAGCTCCCCCTTACCTCTCGGACCTAATCGCCCTACGCACTCCTGCGCGCGCTCTCCGCTCTTCCTCTGTCCCCTCCCTCGCTCTCCCTCGTTTCTCCTGCTCGCCCAACCGCCTTCGTCCCTTCTCCCTCGCTGCCCCGCATGCCTGGAACTCCCTCCCTGCCGACATCCGCCTTGCCTCCTCCCTCCGCTCCTTCAAATCCCTCCTCAAGACCCACCTTTTCCATGCTGCCTTTCCCAATGCCCTCTAGTCTTTCCCCTTGCTCTTACTGTCAGCCCTCCTCTGCTGACTGCTGCTACCGACCACCTTGTAACCAAGCCAAGTACACGCACCTGAGACTTCGCATCCGCCTGAATGTTTGTTTGTCTTCTCCCATGTCTCTCCCGCTGTCCCCTCTCCTTGTCTCCCCCTCCTTGTCTTTTAGATTGTAAGCCACAGGTAGGGACCGCATCTGATTGTATGTTCTGTACAGCGCCAGGTTGCAACTGGCGCTTTATAAATGTTTAATAATAATAATAATAATAATAATAATAACTGAAAGAGTAATTTTTGAATTCACAAATTCAATTCAGGCATTCATCAGCTTTAATGTATATCCAGATTCAAATCTGGAGTAGGGCTGAAACGAGATTGGAATCCCACCCCCACCCCCTTTGACGAGAATCTCACCAGACTCGAGAAGGGGAGGAAGACCTTTCATGAGCTCAACCCCCTCGAGACCTCGCAAGCTCTTACTGAGGGGTGGGGGCAGGCAAGGGTGCCAGGCAGGGTGCCAGAGATGAGCAGGGGGCAAAGACTTGTTCCCTGGTCACCCCTGGCCCCTGACTGTCCAGGAAGGGAAATTCTGTGTGGGGCCTCAGAGCCTGGGGGAATTAGGGGCCTTGCAGGGAGTGAGGGGTGGTATTTACCCTCTAGAAGGGGTCACTAAGATTGAAAATAAATAAATAAGCCCAAACTGAGCATGCGCAGAAGTGCTTGAATTCTCCCTTCTGGGCATTCTAAGCCCTTTCCAAAGATGGCACCAAGAGCAGCAGCATGCTGCCGGCGCCATCTTGGATGTGGGCAGCCCATTCTGAGAAATTATGGGCATACTCAGAATGGGCTTCCCACCTTCAGGGCTGTTTTGTGCATGCACTAAATGGTTACCACCCTTAACCAAAATGTTTTGCTGCCCTTAACCAAAATGTTCTGTGCATGCACAAAATGGCTGCTGCCCTTAACCAAAAAGGTGGCGGCCAAAATATCTGTCAGGATACTGGATAATATTGGTTACTCTCTTTCAGGTCCAGGTGTGAGGGGCCTATTGGGTAGCCGGTCCAATATGCAGCTTCAGTAATGTATGTATTACCAGCTACAAGATCACGATGAAGCCACACAATAGCTTTGAAACCTGTTTATCATTATGCCTGGTAACTCACATTGTTTGGACACTTCCCGTTTCCTGTCATGGCTTTAAATATGCCAGCATGGCTAATCAGTACAGTAGGATAGCCAGCCAATTAGACACTGTAGCAGGGGGTCTTCCCAGGGACACATGGGGACACTGGGGTGTCACTCAAGGGAATTAGCTCACCCCGCTGCCATTCCTATTCAGCCCTAGTCTTGGCTGAATCCCTCCTTTCTGGAAGGGGGTACCCTTTTATAGGACCCAACACAGGCAGTCCAGAGGGTATCAAGTCCACAGTTCTTTACTGGACATAGTGTCCACAATCCCTGGGGCTACTGACTCAGTCGCCTCCACCCTGCAGACCCAGGTCAGTCTCACCACAGTGAAAAAGCAACCTAGACTATCAACCCCCAAAGTCCAGCCAGCCAGGCCTCAAAACCCTAGGCTCTGGCCAAGCCTTCCCCAGGCACAAGGCTCCCTCCTGGGCACAGCCTCTCATCAGTATTTTGTTCCTCTGGCTCTCCAGTCTTCAGCACCTTGGAGAGCGTAGAGTCAGAAGTAGGACTGTAGTGGAATGTCGCAGTGGTAGCTAATTCCACCAGAAACAGCGTTTCCGCAATTAGTGGTACAGCGTGGCAGAGGCTTTCATTCCGCTAGTTTCATTCCGCTACTTCCGCAGTTCCACTAATTTCATTCCGCTACTTCCACAGGCTTCACAAAATAGTGGAAAAATGACATTTTCGCTACTTCCGCCATTCCGCCAGCACCACAAAATAGTGGAACAGCGGTTTTCCGACAGTTTCCGCAATTTTTCTGCAATTCTGCAATTTTCAGAATGCCGGCGAAATTAGCGGAATGTCCGCAGAAAATCTGTGGTGTGGAGTGGACAATTCCGATATGGTGGAATGGAATCGCGGTGCGGTAACAGCTCCTGCCGCATCAGTCCTAGTCAGAAGGCCTTGCCATGGAGATGTGGTCCCTTCAGCTCCCTGGCAGAAACTGACTTTCTCTCTGCCTTGTCTCTCCTTATATACAGGCAGACTATATAAGGCATGGCCAGGCTTCCTTTCCTCAGCCTTAAACGGTCAGTATCCTGCCCATTCTGTCACAGGTTCTATCAACCTGTTTGCCTCCCATGACTCTGCCATGCCCCTGTGTGTTCCCAGACCTCTGGATGGCCCATGCAGGCCCCTTCTTAAAGGGGCAGCAGCCTCACAGGACTACTCCCTGCTACAGACACCAATTGTCCAATTGGATAATCACGGAAAATGTCAGATACCTGGATGGGATTTTGCCAGCTCAAGCATGACAGGGTCTCATAAAAGTGAGTTCAAAAGACTTAAAAGTTTCAAGAATCCAAAAGATACGCAATGCTGTGGTTTACGGAGGACCTGGGATGTCTGAAGTGTGAGGGGAGAAGGTTAGAGTGCCTGTGGTGCCGTACTCGCACCCAAGACAATCAATTGTGGCAAAGAGCATTTTTGAAGTACTATGCCATGACCATGAGGGCAGCAAAGAAGCAGTTCTTTGCTGCACTCATTTCATCTTTTCAGTCATGTCCAACAGAGCTGTTCTAGGTGGTGAGAGGACTGGTCAGTCCAGCCTGTCTCCACCTGAAACCAGATTCATGCATGGCCTGTTGTGACATGTTTTTGAGGTACTTTGCTGAAAAAATCACTTAGATTGAGCACAACTTCAATTCCGCCACTTTAGAGGCAGTAACAGAGCTAGAGGTTAGGAATGCTTGGTCTGGTCATAGTTTATGGGATTATTTTCAATTGGTGATGCCTGCCGATGCAACCGATATACTGGGATCTGTTAGAGCCACAACTTGTGAACTAGACCCTTGCCCATCCTGGTTGGTCAAAGGTACCAAGGAGACAGTGGAACAGGTGCTGGCGGGGGTTACCAAAGACTCTCATCAGGAGTGGAGGGTACCAGGTTTCCTGAAGAATGCTGTGGTTTGGCCCCTTCTCAAAAAGCCATCACTTGATGTTGATGCCCTGACCTGCTACAGACCTGTCTCTAACCTTCCCTTTTTAGGGAATTTTATTGAATGGGTAGAGACTCATCAGCTCCAGGTGCATTTGGACAGCTTCAGTTTTCTTGATCCCATGCAGTCTGGTTTTTGCCCGGGTTATGGCACAGAGACAATGCTTGTAGCCTTGGCTGACGACTGTCTCATGGAATTGGACAAGGGTCGTATGGCCCTGTTAGTTCTATTTGTTCTATCAGTGGCCTTCAACACTGTTGAGTTGTTGGTGACTTGTCTTTGGGACCTGATGGGGGTGGACAAAACTGTTCTACATTGTTTCTGCTCCTGTCTTGCAGATAGATTCCAGCTGGTGGTCCTAGGGGAGTGTACTTTGTCCCCTGGTGACCTCCCATTTGGAGTCCCACAGGGTTTCATTCTGTCCTATCTCTTGTTTAATGTGTATATGAAGCCACTTGGGGAGGTTGTGCGCAGCTGGGGAGTCTGCTGTCATCAATATGTGGACAACACCCAGCTGTATCTCTCATCTTCATCTGACTCAGGCCCCGTTGTCTCCTTGCTGTTTTGTTGCCTGGCTGCATGGGGGATTGCATGAGGTCGAGCTGATTGAAGCTCAATTCCGATAAGACAGAGTTGATGCTGGTTGACAGGACTGGTGATCTGGGTGAGGAGGTGTCCCCAGTTATTGGAGATGTCCATCCTCCTTTGGTGTTAGGGTTGGGGAGCAAGGGGAAGGAGGTGGTGGGGGTGCGTGCGAGAGGGAGATGAATGGAAGACGGCCTTTCGCACGTGCTACGGGCATTTTGAGTACCTGGTAATGCCGTTCGGACTAGTCAACTCCCCGGCAACGTTTCAGCATTTCATAAACGACATCTTTCGTGATATCCTAGACTTATTTGTGATCGCCTACCTGGATGACATCTTAATTTACTCGACCTCTCTGCCGCAACACATTCACCACATTCGAGTAGTCTTGCAATGACTTAGACAACAGAAGTTGTACTGTAAACGAGAGAAGTGTGCGTTTCTGTGGGGGTTTCAGGGGCTGGGGGCAGCCCCTCGGGGGTTAGGGGATGGGACAACCAGAAGTAGGGGAGCACGCACTCTATCGGGGGGGGTGAAGCAGCAAGGCTATGTGTGGAAAACACGCCCTCAGGGTGGAATAGGGCTAGCAGGATGCGTAGTCCCCAGCCTGACTCATCACTGGGCATCTGGATAATCACATGCCTTAATTGCCACTGGATCCACACATGCAAGGGAAGGAGGGAGGAGGAACAGGGAGTGAGGTTGGTGGGCTGCGGGGGTGCGAGAGTCCCAGGGGGAAAGCGAGGAAGGATGGGGCTTGCATTCCAGGGAGGGACCCAGGGGGGAGTGCTCTCCTGACACCAAAAGGAATACACACTTACCTCATGAACGATGGCTGCTACAATCACTCACCCACGCACACACCACACTCGCTCTGGTCAGACACACAGTATAATCTCTACACGATAAGAAGTCCAAGGCACAAGGGCACGAGGAGGGGGGCCAGTCGCACGGGCGCAAGGCTCGATCACCATCAACGCCGCTAGCCCTGCATCAGGCTTTTATTCCCCAGTTCAGAGCGTTGCCGGAGTCGTGCTGAGCGACGTAGCACTGGGGGCGTGGTTATCTCCGACGCCGCTCTCCTCTGATCCCTGCCCCCTGGGGTCCTGGCGAGAGGCGGCAGCATGGCGTTCTGAAGCTTGACCGGCAGGGGCCCAACCGGCTGATCCACTGGGCGTGCTGCAGGGATTTCCCCGTCGAAGCCGGAGGACGCGGCAGGGAGCTGTTCCGGTGAGGAGGGGGGCCCCGCTGGGACCGAAGGTTGCGGTGCTGTGGTGGGGGTGGGGGCTTTGAGTGTTTGTGTCCTTGCAGTTTCATCTTCCTACCATTGAGTTTTTAGAATTCATCGTGAGCCCGGAAGGCATAGCAATGGATAACCGAAAGGTGGAGGCCATTCAACAATGGCCCTCTCCGGCGGCAGTAAAACCCCTCCAGCGCTTTCTAGGAAGCACCAATTACTATTGGCAGTAGATCCCCAACTATGCCAAAATTACCAAGCCCCTTACTACGCTCCTTAAAAGGAATCAAGAGTATCGGTGGGGGCCCGAACAAGCACACAGCTTTGCGCACCTGAAAAAGGCCTTCCAGGCAGCTCCACTTCTGCAACATCCCGATGCCACCCTAGCCTTTTTTGTAGAGGCAGATGCCTCTCGGGAGGCCATAGGGGCAGTCCTGCTTCAAGTAGCCAGAACAGATAATGCCCAGCATCCATGTGCCTACTACTCGCGACAGCTAACCTGCGCCAAACAGAAATACGCTATATATGACCGCGAATTATTGGCAATTAAAGCTGCCTTCGAAGCTTGGCGGCACTACCTGGAAGGAGCGCAGCATGTGGTGACCGTCATTACGGACCACAAAAGCCTGACCTTTCTACAGAGCGCCCAGATTACGAATGCCCGCCATGCCCGTTGGGTGCTGTTTTTTGCCCGGTTTTCATTTGTAATTCAGTACCGCTTCAAAAAATGGAACATTCTAGCAGATGCCCTGTCACGCTATCGGGAGACTCACAACGAGGTACGACCCCTGCAGGGACCTATTCTGGATCCTAAGGTGTTTGCGGGCACCTACCTCTCTCCAGACCAACTGCAACAAGCAACTGCAACAGAATTAATCGGAGAAGCTGACCCATCGTATGAAGCACGGGATGGGCTGTATTTCAAGGAGGATCGCATAGTGGTTCCGCCGTCTTGCCGGAAGCAGGTGTTGTGGGCCCACCACGATGCTCCTCTAGCAGGCCACCCAGGGCCTAGTCGAACTCAAGAACTGGTTCAAAGAACCTTTTGGTGGCCACACCTTGCACAAGATGTGCAACAATACATCCAATGTTGTCTCCCCTGTGCGTGAACAAAGATACCGCGGTTAGCCCTGGTGGGCCTTTTACAACTTCTGCCCCTTCCCAGTGGGCCATGGCAACGAATTGGAATGGATTTTGTTGTGGAATTACCTCCCTCCCGAGGGTACGCTACCATCCTCATGGTTATAGACCACTTTACCAAACTTGGACATTTCGTAGCCTGTAAGGGGCTCCCTACGGCTCAACACACAGCCCGCCTCTTTATCTGGCACATAGTACGCCTGCATGGGTGGCCCAAAGAGATTATCAGCGACCGGGGGGCCCAGTTCGTGTCTCGTTTCTGGAAGGCCTTGTGCAAGGCCGTGCAAGTTGCTTTGAAACCTTCTACAGCATACCACCCACAGGCTAACGGACAGGTGGAACGCGTTAATCAGAGTCTTGAACAATATTTGCACTTGTATATCAACTATCTTCAGGATGATTGGTATGCCTGGCTCCCGTTGGCAGAATTTGCTTATAATAACATGGCGAACGCCTCCCTGGGAACCTCTCCGTTTTACATTACTTATGGGGTTCACCCCCTAATGAACAACGTCGATGTAGCTACGACCCAAGTGCCTGCTGCAGGAGCCTTAGCCCTGCATATCCAGGAAGCTCAACACATGGCCCAACGTACTCTAACCCAAGCACAACAGAAATATAAGCAATATATGAACAAACGGCGCTGCCCCGCACCCTCCTTGAACCCCGGGGATTATGCATGGTTGGACTGACAGCATTACCCTTCAACACGCCCGTCTTGGAAATTAGACAATCGATTTATTGGCCCTTTCCCCATTCAACGAAAGGTGAACGAAGTCACCTATACCCTACAACTACCTCCTCGCTGGAAGATCCACCCTACGTTTCATGTCTCCCTTCTCAAGCCCTTCATAGGCACCTCTCCAGCTCACCCCTCCACAGAGAACCTGACCCCTATGGACATGGAGTGGGAGTACGAAATATGGGCCCTTTTAGACTCTAAGCACATCCGTGGCCGCCTCCACTACCTCGTGGATTGGCGGGGCTATGGGCCTGAGGACCGCTCATGGGAGCCCGCCTCGTCAATTTCAGCCCCCCGGCTGGTGCGATTATTCCACCTGCGGCATCCTGGCAAGCCCCGGCCTTCCTCGACCCTTCCCCGGGGGGCTCGGCGGGGGGGTACTGTTAGGGTTGGGGAGCAAGGCATGGGGAAGGAGGCGGTGGGGGTGCCCGCGGGCCCCGCCGGCACCACTTCCGGCTCGGGGCCTTCCCCACAGCAGAGCTCAGCCCCGGAACCACATGCTTCCACAGTTGCCCAGACAACCAAGTTGGGCATGCGCAGGACTGCGCGGCTCCAGAGGACGCCCAGAGGGGCAGGGCCACGTCTGGCGCCCGTGCGCCACTCGGCGCGGCTCCGGGCACGCCAAGGGGGTGTGGCTGACACTTCTTAAGCCAGCAGGGGGAGAATCCCCACTGCCGATAATTGGAACTTGAAACTGGCCACTATACAAAGCTAAGTGATTGTGGAAATTGGGAATTGAAGCGTGTGGGGAGATGCTTGCGTGACTTGGGTGGTGTGGTTAAGGGAAGTTGCTTCTCTTATCCATCCCCAACTTTCCCTGACCTAACTGGGGTGTGTGTGTGAGTGATTGAGAGAGTGGGTGCAGTGTGTGATTCCTGCCTACCCCTATCCTGGGTGTGTCCCTTCCCCTGTCTCAGTGTGCGAGCCCCCTCCCCCTACAGCTCCCCATTCTCGACTGGGCCCTCACCTTCCCCGCCACATTTGTCCCTCACTACCTCTGTACCCCGAACCCTTCCTGGAGTGAGTGTGGGGCGGCGGCCTATAGTGGGCAACCTCGGCCCAGGCCTAGTTTTGTGCTCCACGCCCAATGATGATACGTGCCCCATTTCTCTGAAACATATCGGGCCACCACGCGATCCTGACGGGCTTCTTTCCCCTGCACAAGGGGGGTGGAGTACAGGAGTGAGAGTGTGGGTGCCTGTGAAACCCATTCCCGTGAGGGCTAGCCCACTCCCTTTCCCCCTACCCCCTGACATTTGGTTCCATTTGTGCGGAGCATTGGCGTGCTCCTGAACTCACTTCTAAGCCTGGATTCTCAGGTGCTGGCTATGACCAGGGGCACCTTTCGCCAGTTACATCTGGTGAAAAGGCTTCCCCCACATGTCTCAGACTCCGATCTCGCCACTATCATCCATGCGTTCATCACCGAGGCTAGACTATTGCAATGTGCTCTACGTGGGGATGCCCATGATGAGGGTTTGGAAGCTGCAGCTAGTGCAGAATGCGGTGTCCCATCTCCTTACTGGGACAAGTCGCAGGGAGCACATAACACCTATGCTCTGAGCACTGCACTGGCTGCCTATTGTGTTATGGGCCTAAACCAAGGTCCTGTTATTGACCTTTAAAGCCATTCATGGTCTAGGCCCCACTTATCTGAGTGATCATCTCACCCCCTGGGCCCCGGCCCCTGTGGCTGTCCGGGCGTGTCCTCTTGAAAGTCCCTCCTTACCAATGGGTTCAGATGGACAGGAGAGCATTCTCAGCAGCTGCGTCATCGCTTTGGAACTCTATGCGGGTGGAGGTTCACCTCAGCCTGAATCTTCTTGCCTTCCATCAAAATTGTAAGACCTGACTTTTCTGCCAGGTGTTTGGCGGGAGAGAAGGGGAGGGTGGGATGGGTATGTTGGGGTAAAATTGGCGTCTTGCTTTTATGCACTGCGGTGTTTTATTGTTTTGCGCATGTTTAGAGTTTTAATGATTTATATTTTTATATTTATATTGTGTTTTAAGTATGAATTGTGAACAACCTCGAGTCGCTTGTAGTGAGTGGGACAGGGTAAAAATGTACATATAAATAAATAAAAAATAAATGATGTTTTGTGGTAGAGAGGAAACTCCAATTTCATAAATCTTGATAATTCTGTCCATGAAAAAAAAAGAAATGATATGGCTTCTATTAGGCAGGAGGTCTAGCTAAATTACTATAATGGCTTCTGGTTTTAACATTTCAGATCTTTGTTATTTTATCTATATGCTCTAGTGGTGAATTGAATTTTTCTCCTTGTTTCCATCTTTGATGGAATTGGGCATTTCATTTGGTCCAATTTGGAACTTGAACGAAACAATCATTTGGTTGGAAATCAGATCGGACTGAACAAAAAACAGAATGGCCAATTGAGCCTATGTAAAAACGGCAGCTGCTGTTCTGCAAATGCTCAAAAATGCCCAACTGGAATTTTGATAGCCATTCCAGTTTTGCAGAACTTTCCCACAAAATCAGTATAGCTGTTTCAAAACAGTCCTAAATACTCTGAATCCCAAGTTTTGTTTGTGGGTGTGTTTTTAATAAATATGAAAACTGTTAGATAAAAATTTAGACTGAATGGGAAGGAATAAAATTAATAATTCTGTGTTACCTCTCTCAGGAAGCCGATCATCCTGCATGAGTCTAAATGCTTGCTGGGGAAAAGCACAGTGTGAAGCTCCACAGAACTAAAAATCAAACGTGTAATTTGTCCATGATTTCTTGCCAACATTTATCCTGTCGCACAGATTTCTGAATCAACCTGGTGTTTTTGCTAGTCTGCTCAGTGCCATATGTTTTTCTGTCTTGCAAACTCATCTACAAAAGCGTGTTTATGAAAGCACAGAGAGGATGAATTTTCATCAGGAGATGGATGGACAGCAAGGTTCATTAAAAAGACATTTTTAACAGCAAGGAATCATTTAAAATGTTCCCGCAGTAGAGATTAACGCAAGCACTATGTCGACTCCTACCTCTTTGTTAATCTCCTGAACACTGGCTAGAGATAATGCAATTTGGTCTTGGCACTAGGAGTTGAAGCCAGATGCTGAATCTCACGTCAGGTAATTCTCATCTCTAACATACGACAATTCAAATGTTTCAAGCACACTTGGCAAGGGAGGGTTAGAGTAGAAGGGTGCTTAGAGAGAACACTCAGTTGGAGATCACTACTCTGTAAGTGGAAGCAAGATTGATGCTAAGATTTCAGATGTCTTGGATTTGTTTTGGTATGTAGCCAAGAAATAGATTTTGTTTCCATCCTGCAAAGAGAGTGAAAAAGTGGTAAATGGAATTTTCATTCCACAGTCATGTGCTGAATTTTAAAATTTTATTTATTTATAAAAAATGTCTATCCCGCCCCTCCTGCCCACGGGGCAGCCCGGGGAGGCGAACATCAAAGATAAAACAATAAAACAATTTAAAATGTTAAAAATTTATCCTATATGCAGGAAAATAACCCCCCAACCCCCCCTGCACCCACCCACCCCCGTGCTTAAAGCCTGGCAGAACAGCCAGATCTTACATAAACGTCAAAATGACAGGAGAGTGGGGGCCAACCAAGCCTCCTCCAGGAGCAAATTCCACAGCACAGGGGCAGCCACCGAAAAAGATCTAACTGGTGGCCACCCACCTCACCCGGGGAACCTCCAAAAAAAGCTCCCATGGATGATCTCAATGGGGCACATGGGGAGTGAGGGGATCCCGCAGATAAGCAGGGCCCAGGCTGTGAAGGACTTTAAAGGTTGAAACCAGCACCTTGAACTTAGCCCAGTGCTTTATAGGCAGCCAGTGCAGAGCCCGGAGCACCGGTGCCATGTGCTCCCTGTGGCCAGCCCCCATAAGGAGACAGGCCATGGCATTCTGCAACAGGTGAAGCCTCTGGACCAACTTCTTGAGCAGCCCCACATAGAGCACATTGCAATAATCCAACCTCGAGATGATGAAGGCATGAATGACAGTGGCAAGGTCAGAGTCTGAGAGGTACGGCTGAAGCTGCCGAACAAGATGCAACTGCTGAAACGCACTCCCCGCCACAGCCACAACCTGCTATTCCAGGCTGAGCCACGAATCAAGGAGCACACCAAGACTCCGCACTTGAGAGACCATGGGAGGGAGCACACCAAGACTCCGCACTTAAGAGACCAACAAGAGGAGATTCAACCATCCCCAGGTACCCCAAGCCCTCACCCACCAACATCACCTCCATCTTGTCAGGATTCAATTGCAAATGGCTCAACCTCATCCAAGCCCCCACAGCTGACAGGCACTGAGAAAATAAGGAGACTGCATGGCCTGGATTGATGGAATAGGAGAGGTAGAGCTGAGTGTTATCAGCATACTGATGACACTGCATGCCCTGAAATCCTCTCATGATCTCCCCTAACGGCTGCATATAGATGTTAAACAAGAGGGGGGACAGAATGGTACCCTGCGGGACTCCACATGTGAGGTCCCGGGGAGAAGATGTACACTCTCCCAAGACCACCGTGTGAGTTCTCCCAGCCAGGAATGAACAAAACCAGTCCAAGACCGCTCCATCAATCCTGGCACGGTCCCGCAGGTGAGTCACCAACACCTCATGGTCGACTGTGTCGAATGCAACTGAAAGGTCTAGCACGACCAGTAAGATCTGACGACCCTGGTCCAACACCAGATGGAGATCGTCAACCAAGGCCACCAGTGCAGTATCTGTACCATACCCAGGCCGAAAACCAGAATCAGGGTGAGCCATTCCCAAATAGACATGAGTAGGATATTGCTGGCTGCATTTGGTTTGTGCAAAATTCCATACAATCTTTTTATCAGCACTATTTTTAAAAATTATTTTTTATTTTTTGGTAGCAGAAATTCCTTCCAGGCAGTATTTTTTTCAAGTTACTTAGACAGAATTCATTCTACTTCAAATAATGCAACATTACTCTTAAGCATTCCGTTAAACCAGCCTGCTTTCAACCTAAATCAATGAAAGTTGGCAGGTCAACATGCCCGGCTACTATGCAAAAATAACAACTCTGAGATGTCTTCTCTCATAGCTAGACCTTAAACGAGAACGCGCGAACACAGGAATACCCATCAGAATTTAGGTACTTGCCCCAACCTGGAAACATTAGGTTCTAATTGATACCTAATTAGTACCCAGACCTGATGTACAAATATACCTTATTCTGACCCAATTGTCTGACTTCTGGTACTGATTTTCCAAGTTCCTGTAGTGATTGATAGGGAGGTGCAATTCAAAATCATTTTAATGAATTACCAAAATGAATTGAGCCCCATTCTAACAAAGGTAATGAAAACAAATGAATAAACAAATGACATTTGTTTGATTTCATCCATTTTTGTTTTTATTTTATTTTTTTTAAAAAAAATTTTAAATGTACTTTAAAAAAAATAATCACTGAGCATGTTAAAATGGCTGCTGGGGTCATTCTGCGCATGTGTGCCCTTTTTCAAAATGGCGCCGGCATGGGCATGTAGATCCGGAAACTGTTCACGCTATGATGACTTCTTGTTCACTTCTCTGAAAGAACTGAAGATGGCCATGATCAGAGATGGGATCCTGGGCTCGATGGTCCATGGGTCTGACTCAGTTTGGAAGTGACCGTTCTGTATAAGAGAGGGCATGAGGAATGTACACAACACTGTGGGGGAACTGAACTAGGTAGCCTATTTTCTGCCCGAGGGTAATACCTGTAATTTTGACTCCCGTATCGGGTGTCCACTGTGCTAGGAACCCAATTACCACAAAATACCAGGGATTGCAGTGACTGAGTTGCCTATTTACCATCTGACTGAACACTAAAATTTGTGCAGGAATCAGGCTGAGAAGTTGAAAAACGGGCATCCGAAATTTGGAAAATCAGTACCAAAAGTTGGGAAACTGGGGTGGTGGTGGTGGTGGTAAATATGCACATCAGGTAGCCCAGTGTTAGCCAGTTGGGTTGAGTACCACAATCTCATTTTCAGTTCTACACTGGGGTCATCAGGGGCCATTTTGCCTGGGATGCCCATGGGAACACGTGACCTGCCTTATGGATGGATAATGCCTGAAAAGTTTCACAGCATATATAAACAATCCCCTTTGCCCCCATGTCTACCCATGGAAGCGCTTCAGGGGTGGGGGGGCTTCCCCCCCCATTAGAGGAAGAGGCAAGACAGAAGACTGTTCTAGTGACGTGGGCACAGTGAGCTTGCTTGCTGTGCTATTACTCCTGCTACCCTCCAAACCTGAAGGCACCCGCACTATGGGAGTGCATGCATATCCTGGGTCACTTGATTAGCCAGCCAGTCTGGGAGGAATACCTGGAGCAGCAGCTAGAGGAGCAGCAGAAGCAGCAGCACATCCAGGTGAGTGAGGGTGTTTTCAGATGTGACGGGGCCAATTGGCCCCGTCACGAAAACAATAGATTCATCCCCTGCCGGGATGACCCTGTCACGCCCTAACAGACGTGCCGGGGGATCTCAGTGGGAAATCGGGGAGGGGGCGGGGCCGCATGCTGCAACTTGCGGCCGCACGGCCCCGCCCCCTCCACGCTCATCACCGCCCGCCCTCTGGGGAGACAGGCGGCCGCCGCGGCCAATGCGGCCGCAGCACTTGCCCGCTTTGGACATGGGCCAGAATTCCTGAGCGGATTCCGGGCCGTGGCCACCGTCCAGAAGTGACAGCGGGGTTCATCATGGCGGGGAATCGTCTTTGCCATGTGGCGGCCTCCGGTCCCGCTGCTTCGGTCACTCGAGTGGCGAAAGTGATTCCCCACCATGGTAACATCTGGGGCGAACATCTGTTCCCCCCAACAGATGTGCTGTGATCACAGCCCCCACAGGGAATTGACTGTGGTTGACTGTGATCTCGTAACATCTGAAAACACCCTGAGTCAGCGTGGGGAGCACCTAGATTGTCCTAGTTAGCTCCTGACACTGTGCACTCCCTAGGCTGACTCACCCACCCAGCTACATCACTGCTCCTACTGCTCCTCTGGCCCCACGTACACCCCTGCTATGGAGACTGTGGTATGCCAGACTGTCCAGCTCAACAACAGGATGGGATGGGAAGAGCAGCAGCAGCTGGAGTAGCAGCTGCAGTGCACAGCCCAGAAGGTGGTCAGCCCGGGGAGTGCAATGATAGACTGTTGGGTGACGTTCAGGCACCAATTGGTGCCTGAACATGACTGGGTTGATTCAGGCACCCCAAATTCAATAGGGTGCCTCTGTTTTTTTCAGGTACCCTCTTTCACCTCTAATCTGGGCCTTTAGAAGTTAATGATCCAAACATGGCAGTGGCATCTTTACAACACACTCAATAATCAATGTTTTCTCATCTGATTTGCTTTTCATGGCTTCCTCTTCTGCTGTAGGATTTAGAGTCTTGGAAGTTCAGACTATTGGTTACAAATCTGCAGGTGGGGGTCATGATCATGACTGACATTCAATATACTTTAAATTTCTTTGTTGTTGCCTAGGATCACAGACGTACATGGAATTCTCAAAATGGAGTCATGCAGACAAAACGTTTAGGAACTCTTATGTCACACGTTGATCTTTCAAAAGCATCACGAGAGGAATCTTAGTGAATTCCATTTCTGACAAAGGGGAAGCTTGGCATGGCCACATCATAGTTTCAGAAATCATACATGGAGCAGGTCCATCTCACCAAAACTCCCATCCTAAAGAATTTCAGCAAATATGATTATTACAATAATGAAAATGAAAACAATAATGATGAAATCAATAACAAAATTTCATTTTTCGTTTTTGGTATTGGTATCGCCAAAAATTGCAAATTTTTTAGTTTTGTTTCTATTTTCGTTAGCACTCATGTGTGTGGGGCTCTGTGTGTGGGAGCTATAATGAAACGCAGTCTGCTGGCACTTCTACCACTGGCACTACTACCACACAAACACATCATGATGAAAATGAAAACTAAACTGAAAACAAAATGTTCGGTTTCATGCAATACTGATACCAAGAATGACACCGATAATGAAAAACAAAATTTCATTATAAACAAAAAAAAATAACGAAAGTTTTTAATAATGAAAATGAATAATGCCATGGGTCTCCGGGGCACACCTCTAATTCTCTGTTCTGAGTCCCAGTTCCACGGGCGACTACCCATTCAATACATCCTTTCTTCACCACTACAAACTATGCTACCCGCAAGATGATCCAAAGGTTCTCTAGTTTTTCAGTTTCATGAGGAAAAACAACTATAATCCCACAGCACAAGTAGAGAACGTTTGACTCCTAGATTCAATCACAACCTTGGGTGCTCATTCATTGATTGAATTTGACTGTTTGCATTTCCTTTTGGAAACATTCATAAAAGAGTTGAGACATCTGTATTGCTGGGGTTTAGTTATTTTTTGTTCTTCTTGAAAAAAAGAAAGAAGGAGCTGCACACAAAAAGCCATGCACAAATCTATACTCAGAGGTAGCTTTAGGAATGGTGGGCTTTGGCGATATTGGGTGTTGTGGATAAAATCTGGGGTGAGAGGAGAAGCCAGTCCTGTGCTGTCATCAAATAACCATACTTAAAGAGTGGTCATCAATGGCTCATCATCAAACTGGAGGTACTAGGAATTGAGTGGGGTCCTGCAACTGCGTTGTCTAGCAAGGCCTCCATAACACATGCAAGGTCAGTGCTTCATCCTGAATAATATTACAGCTAATGGGGCCAATTCATGCTTTCGGCATGCACTGTGCTCAAGGTGTACACAAGCAAGTGTTGCCCATGCGCTGAGCAATGCCTTGTTCACCTCATGTAAAGCATGCACGCATCATGTGCAAGCTGCATGTGATGCATGCATGCTGCGCATGAGGTACAAAAGGCTTGTGTAACACTTGTGCAACACTTGCACATGCAAACCTTGCTCACAGTGCTGTCATGGATTGACCCTAGAGCTGGAAAAAGTACCCACAAGAATGGGATGTCCAGCCGGTTTCCAGCACCCAAATTGACCCGACCATATCAGGTGCTCAGTTGAGTACCTGATGGCTCAGAATGTCGACTTCTGGTGCCAGAATAGTGACTTCTGGAACCAATTTTTCAACTCCTGTACCAATATATCAACTTCCAAAACCTATTTACTGATTTTCTGTCCTTGAAATGTCGACATCCAGTCCTGTAAAATTGACTTCTAGTCCTAATTTTTTTTTTATGTCTGTCCCAATTTTTCAGTTTTCCGACTCGATATATCAATCAGTAATTGTAAAATCAAAAAGTTGGTACCAGAAGTTATTGACATTTGGGGTTTCTGATGGGTTCACAATTGGTACCCAGGTAACCCATCGAGTATTCAGTGTGGTACCCCAAAATACAGGTGTTACCCTACCGACAGGTACTAAATGAAGTTCCCATTTCTGCTCTAATTTAGTCCTAAAGCACTGGGCTGGCATGTACAAATAAAAGGGAACTTTTACAAAAATAAGAGAGTTCTTCCAGTCTCCCTGCTTCCTCTAAACCATTTTCAATGAACTGTGAAAATATTTGCGACACCGTAATTCATTTCCCTCTGAACTTTAAAAATAAAGTAATGCGGTATGATTCATTTATACGATCTTTATGCATACATGCGCAGCACAATTTATTTGCCTATCCAATTTAAAAAATATTTATGCTGGCCAATTCATTTTCCTGAGCACTCCCAGAAATAATGCTTTCCAAAATCGCTTTAAAATAATTCGTCCTGTTAAAGAGAAAGTCTATAATTTTCCTTTCTTAGCAGAGGAACTGATTATAAACTTAGAGGACAGGGCTTCATCTTCCTTTCCTGTCTGCTGTAAATCCATAGAATTGGAAGGGAGTTTTGGACCAAAGACACTGTCAATACCTAAACTGTATATTGTAAAGGAAATTATTTGTCTCCTTTGTTAATATCATTCCCCTCTCAACCCATTGCAATTTATGAAGAAAACATTGTTGAAATCTCACCAATTCTAGGTGCATCTTTAAGCTTAGAGTTGGGGGGACGTTATGAAAAATATTTGCAAACATCTGTTCAAATTGTTGCTTTGATCTTCCATCCTCCTTTTTGCACGCTTGCTTTCATCTAGTATATAAAAACAAATCCTGGATTAAATGCTTCCTGTAATAGCGTACCGAACCAGATTCAAGGTGTTGGTACTGATATAAAAAGCCCTGCATGGTCTGAGCCCCTCATACTGCAGGGACCACCTCACCCTCCGTCCCTCAGAGTGATCCCTTCAGTCCACTGGGGGCGCCTTCTTGGAAGTCCCCCGGGTGAGACGGGGGGCTACAATGGAGAGGGCTTTCTGGGTGGCCGGGCGATGACTCTGGAACTCCCTCCCAGAGGAAGCCCGCCTGGCCCCAGGTCTTTGGAGGGGAGGAGGGTTGGGTTGTGTAGTTGTGTGGTGGTGGTGGTGGATATGGGATAGTTTTAAAAAAAATTATTGATGAAGTTGTTTTAAAATATTGTTTTTATGGATTTTTATTGTATTGTTGTAAGCCGCCCCGAGATGCCATAGGCATTAGGGAGTGGCTAAAAAATATTTATAAGTAAATAAATAAATAATAAGGAACATGAATCTAACCCCTCTGACCCTTCTAGCTATCGTCCTGTCTCACTCCTTCCTTTTGCTTCCAAGCTGCTTGAACGTGTTGTCTACTCCCGCTGCCTTGACTTCTTATCCTCCAACTCCTCCCTTGACCCCCTCCAATCTGGCTTCCGCCCCCTTCATTCTACTGAAACTGCTCTCGCTAAGATCACCAACGATCTTCTGGTGGCTAAATCTAAACGTCTCTATTCCATTCTTGTCCTCCTTGATCTCTCTGCTGCCTTCGATACTGTTGACCACTCACTCTTGCTGGATTCCCTTCACTCCCTTGGCTTTTGTGGCTCTGTCCATAACTGGTTCTCCTCCTACCTCTCTGACCGCTCCTTTAATGTGTCTCTCTCCAACTCCACCTCCTCCTCCTTCCCCCTCTCAGTTGGTGTTCCTCAAGGCTCTGTTCTTGGCCCTCTCCTCTTCTCGATCTATACCTCATCCTTAGGCAAACTCATTGCCTCCCATGGCTTCCAATACCACCTCTATGCTGATGACACTCAACTCTATCTCTCTACTCCCTCTCTCTCTCCCTCTGTTCAAGCTCGTCTCATCAACTGTCTCTCTGACATCTCTACCTGGATGTCTCAACGTCAACTCAAACTCAACATGGCTAAAACTGAACTCCTTATCTTCCCCCCTCATCCTTCCTCTCCTTCCTCACTGTCAATAACTATTGATGGAGTCACCATCCTGCCTGTCCCCCAAGCCCGTAGCCTAGGCTTCATCTTTGACTCAGCCCTTTCTTTTAAACCCTACATTGACTCTGTTGCTAAATCCTGTCGCTTCTCCCTCCATAACATTGCTAAGATTCGCCCTTTTCTCTCTGTCTCGTCTGCCAAAACTCTTGTTCATGCTCTGGTCATCTCTCGCCTCGATTACTGTAACCTCCTTCTCACTGGCCTTCCCCGGTCTCACCTTTCTCCCCTCATCTCTGTCCAAAACTCTGCTGCCAGGGTCATCTACCTCGCCAGTCGCTTCGACCATGTGCAGCCCCTCCTCTCTTCGCTTCACTGGCTTCCCCTTCCTGAACGAATCCTGCACAAGCTCCTAGTCTTCACCTATAAAGCTCTTCACAACCTTGCTCCCCCCTACCTCTCTGCACTTATCGCCCTCCATACTCCAGCCCGTGCACTTCGCTCCTCCTCTGTCCCTTCTCTCACCCTTCCACGCCTTCCCTGCTCCCCTAAGCGCCTTCGTCCCTTCTCACTTGCTGCCCCCCATGCCTGGAACTCCCTCCCTGTCCACATCCGCCTTGCCCCCTCCCTTCATACCTTCAAATCTCTCCTTAAAACTCACCTCTTTCGCTCTGCTCTGTCTGACTCTTTATCCTGCTGAGCCACTATTCCTATACCTACGATCGGTTTACCCTTATCCTTGCAACATGGACCTGCCTGCTGTCATTCTCATTGTAACCAAGCCAAGTACGTGCACTTGAGACCTCGCATCTTCATGAATGTTAGACCCCTTGTCTCTCCCTCTGTTCCCCTTCCTAAGTCTCTCCCCCAGCTCCTGTCTCTCAGATTGTAAGCCCTAGGGGCAGGGACCGTGTCTATTTTATTACTTTGTAAAGTGCCAGGTACACTGCTGGCGCTATATAAATGTTTGTTAATAATAATAATAATAATAATAATATTGCTGAAAAAATCTCTATTCCTATTTCTAGCTGAAACCTGAATCTAAGAGTGTTCTGGTTGTGCAATCAGAGGACAGAAACACTATCCTGGATTGTAAGGATATGGCCTTTTTGAAAATAACTGACAGCAGATATAAACCAAACAAAAGTGAGTGTTGGTTTTTTCACTCAATACACAATTAAATTGTGAAATTTGTTGCCAGAGGAGGTGGTCATGGGAAGTAACATATCTGGGTTTTAAAAAGGACTGGAGAAGTTCTTGAAGTTAATGGCTACTAGATAAGTACAGGTTGGGAGATGTAACCTTTTGCTGTTAGGAGCTGGGGGAGTGGACTCCAAGGAATGGATCACTCTATGATGACCTGTTGAGTGCTTCTCCAAAGTGACTGAGAATCACCACTGTCAGAGACAGGATACTGGACTTGATGGACCATTGGTCTGATGTAGTATGGCACTTCTTATGTTCTTACATTCTTATTAATTGTTAATCTCTCTTTGTGCAGTCAGTGGGTGGCCTTTGAACGATGTATAAAATAAAGACCTGATCCCAAGCATATTCATGGGCAATTTGGGCCGCTCCAACAAAGGCACATGGTGTAGGGCTTAAATAACATTTTGCGAAAATGGGAATTCCCATCAAAATCCCAGTTCACTATACTATCTCAGTTGAATCAAGAAGCATTTGTTACTTGACAATGTCTTCACTGACATTTCATTTCTCAATTTAACTATAGTTTGCTTACTGGAATCCCACTTAGTACTTTATTGTTTACTGCTTTGATGTTTACCGTTTTGCCAGCAATTTCAAATCCTGAGAGGTAATGCCAACACAATACCGCATTTCTTCGATCTTCTCTGCACTCCCTTCACTCTTCTACTTCCTTGTCACGCGTTGGTTGGTAGGTACACAGATTCCTTTACAAATCTGCAATCCAGTTGCAGATTGGTCAAAGCAAAGAGACCAACATATAACAAAAATTCTGACTGGAGGCACTGAAATGGAGACACTGGTTTTTTAAACTGTGTTTGGACATGCAGGGACGGGCATGGGGGGGTTAAGAGAGGGCTATTTGTTCAGTGTTTCGCTCAGAATATGCAGAAACAACAAACAGACAGAAACCTGGAAGCAAAATGGTACCCTTGGTACCATACAAGTAGGAAGGGGGACACTAGTCATCAAATGGATCGTTATCAGTTTGACAGGTCTACGTCACCGGAAGTCCCGCCTTCGGATGGAAGTGACGTGGGTCCGGAAGTCCCGCCTTGGGACGGAAGTGACGTGGGTAAGCGGAAGTGACG